>VUYV01000135.1:922492-1052849 GCA_008711295.1 Anarhynchus alexandrinus
CAAACAAAAAAAACCCAACAGCCCACAAGCTGTAGAATTTCATTATCATACTGTTAACCTGTTCTACTTTCTAATATATAAGTAATTTGGTAAGGATTATATAAACATGTGGTTGCATAAATGCCATATAACATTGATACAGTGGGTAATCCAGTTTATGGCTACTGGCTAATGACAGAAACCTCAACGTACTGGCTTACTAGTGGAAGCTAAATAATAGAACAGTCAGTTAAGTTACAGATGGTAGGAGCAGAGATGCCCTTTCAGGCAGTATGATTCATTTTAGTCATTAGTAACAACATTTTTAGGTGGATTACGTTAATGTATATGCAAAACTAGCAAGGTTCACATTAAACATGCCCCATGATACCTTGTACTTTCTGACAGCAGATTGGATTTCCCAGCAGTTTTATGTCCTCCTGTGCTAACCATCCATGCAGAAAGTACAGCTGTTGGTGGTCAGCTTAGAAATTCAAATGTTACACTTGAAAAATCAGGACAGCATGACTTCTTCATCAGGGCATCTTGCAATGGCTATATAATGGAAGCAACAGCACCCCAGTATAAGAAGGCATAATTCATGTATTTTATGATGTTGGCAGTAAAGAGCTCTCTTGAATAAGCATCAGCACAAACACAAGCTTAAGTTTTTCCGTGAATGGGACATCCTCTGAACTGATTTTATTTTAGTTGTAAGTAAGTTCTTTTGAAATTAATCAGCTGGGTTGCATGTTACCTTAGCTTTTGATATTTAAAATTACCAGCAGCTACTATTAGGACACTGACCAAAACAAGTCAGCATGGAATAAGAACAGGAGTGTAACAAAGACAGTCCAATAACTTTATCAGAAATTGCAGATACGCAGTTGGAGAGTTACTGTGAACTCAGTGGTGACAAATTCTTTCATAATCATCAAAGACCTTTAACAGATCAAAAGCCCTCAGCTTAAAAATATTCGCAATAAACATTTGATTCCTGTTGGAAAAAAAAAAGCCCAAAGCCCACTTCACTTGTTACAGTCTGTAACACTGAGTGAATTCAGTACTTTAAATATTTCTCAATATTTTCAATATTCAATATTCAATATTTCTCAATATTTATTATTTTCTCAAAAAGAAAAAAAAAAAAAAAACAGAAAAGAATCTATGCCTATGAGTGTATATCATGTTTTCTTGAACATATTTCTGTGTGACCCACGCCCAAAAGAACAACTAAGAACTTAATTACAATGACACCTATAAGATGGTAGTAAAAAAAAAGAATGTTCACAAATTTCTCTTCTATGGGTTATGAGAACAACCAAAGATGAAGTATGGAAAAATCACTGTAAACAGCCCAGAACAAATCTACCCATTCTTGTGCTTGTGGGAATCCCATCAAACTACAGAATATTAATACCTTTTACATGTTTTTTTTCATTACGGTTCTGGGGGTTTTTTTGTTGTTCGGTTGGGGTTTTTTTAGCTTCCAGGATAACTACAGTTTCGGTCATCCCTGTTAAATACTCCATAAGTACTTCATTATTACTTTAGAATAGTCACATGTAGCTTAGACAACCACCTACCTTAGACAACTGCTTAGGAACTATTTGCTTTTGAGAAATGAGGGAGAAGCAAAAAACACTACAGGAGCATACTACATACTGAATATATTAGGAAATTGTTACGATAAAGATAACATAGCGCATGGGATGAAGGGCATGGCTCTTGATTACAAATCCAAAATTTGTCCTGAGATCCTGCATAATGAGTCATAACAATGTCAACTTCGTATTATTTAAATATCTAGTACCATATACATGAAACATATTGCAATGCACTTGACAAAACATGTAAAAAATCATCTTTAAAGTTACTTTGATGCCTCTAAATGACAGAAAATATTTTATTGAAATATTCCTTTGTACTAATTCTGTAAGAACTTTATTGCAGGATGAAAATGACACTTGTCACTCATAAACTGATTACAAAATGCTTCATTTAAAGAATAAATAAAAACATAAAAACCAAAAACATAAAAAGCATTATATATCCACTTTTCATGGGTGTTTGCTCAAAAAATAAAATTAGTAACATAGCAATAAGTCAAAATGGCTGCAGAACAAAATTAATTTTTCTTTGTCATATGTCAAATTTATCAACAATTCATATTAGTGTTTTACTCGAAAGTTCCTTTATTAAAAGAAAGTGTAGAATCAATATTTTTTTTTTTCTGATGGAACTTCCATAAAGAGATCCAATACTTAGGCTTGGGAAGTGTGCAATTGGGATGGGAAGAAGGAAGGGAAAAGTGTTAATAAGCAAATGAATAATCTCCAAAATATATCTGTTTACATTATCTTTTTTTTTTTAGTACTACATACAAAACATTGATTTACATCTTTAACCTGTAGTGGGGTTTAGGTTTTTTCTTTTTTTTTCTTTTTTCTTTTTTTTTTCTTTTTTCTTTTTTTCTCTTTTTTCTTTTTTTCTTTTTTCTTTTTTCTTTCCCCTGAAACATTTGAGACTTGAATTGAATGGGAGAATTGAAACATATTCTCCACTACTATACTAAAAGTACAATTTTCATCATGAAAACTCCAGAACTCTTTAAAGAACGGGGTAATAAGCCATGATAAAGAATAATAAGAAAAAAATAGCAAGTGGCATACTGAAGCATCCTGAAAGAATCTACAAATTCAAATATCTATTATATTACCATTATATTAACAAGCACCATTTTCCATAAGGCAACGATACAGTCATTATGCAGAAGGGTGCTGCTCAGCGAAAGAGGAAGATGTTCACTAGTACTATTATTGTTGTTATTACTATTTTTACATCATAATTTGCCAAGCAATGCACAGACATACTGGAAGGCATAATTCTCACTAGAGCTTTGACTATGATTGTGATTACCTGGGTAACAGTGTAAAAAAAAATATGTTTCTAGAAATAATAAAATTGTAAAATCTCAAAAAAACTCAGAGAATTCTGAGTTGAAGACAGCTTTTTAATATTGGATTTTATACTCTATTATGTATTTCTGTATATTTTCTAGCAAGACATTCTTCAGATGGAAAATAATGTTGGAAAGGATCTGCTTATTTAAAGAAATATGGCTTATTCCATTGTCTTTCTTGTCAGAATATTTTTACTAGATCAAATTCAATCTTTAATTTAGTGCATATTAAGATCTAGGTTAGTATGTGCATTATTCGGGAGAAAAATATTATATTATGGACATTATCTTAAGACTACCCAAGACAGGTCTTTTTTTGACACCACAAATTTTGCAGGTGCAAATAAATGCAGGCAGTTTTATGTCAACTATTATTTATAAGGGTAATTCATGTAATTTAGTCATTTATACAACTGAATGCACCTGTAAGCCAGGTACTTAGATATCCAAGTCAGATTAACTGCATCTATAAATAATGTCACACATAATTATGATCAACTGTGAAACCAGAGATAAAAAGAAATAATCCTCATGTTATATAATCTAGCTTCTAGATACATGTATGGAAACAAAAGAACAGATATGAATAATGATGTCATTGTCCTAAACTATGTTATCCCAATATATGAAAATTAACCATATGAGCTATGTATGATATATAACAGATTAAAATTTTCCTCATTACAAAATATCAGGATATTTGCTTATGGAAAATAAATTACATTGCACAGATTAAAATATACTGTGGAATGGCTGAATTGTATTATTTTTAGAAAACTAAAATAGATAAAATATGTAATTATTGTATTATATTATATTGGATAATATACTGCAATAGTAACCTAGTTTGGAATTCATATTTGATTTCTTAGGTTTAAGGTCTTGGACTTCACTTGTGCCTGAACTTTGCTTAGGTGGACCAGATTTCACACAGCTAACTTTCTGAACCTTTTGCAGGCAGATATTTGGAACCTTAATGGCTAAGAAGAGATTTACTATGCCCAGCTTTATCCAGCTGAAATAAGGTACTTCATTTAAGAAAGATGAAAATAGACAGGGGTGCGTATTTTTATAGGACCACTCATCTTATCCTAAAATTTGTAAGGTTGAAATGTACTCTTGAGATTTCTGTGTTTTTACGTGACTTTAGAAGGAACTTAAGGCAACTGATGGGATATTCACAAAAGTCCAATGTTTTTCTTAAGAATTTAATCATCACTCAAAATAATCCCCTTAGTCAATGAAAAGACATGGGTTTATCCTGAAGATGATTCATGGCAGGAACCTAATTTTGCGCCCTCCAAGTATTACTTTGGAGCAGCTTATTTCTTTCTAGTAACTCTATGTGAACTAAGGTGAACTCTGTATGAACTATTCTCTCCAAGCTAATCTTAGAGTGTAATTTCATGACCTCATTCCTTAGGTCATGTATGCCTTCCTGGAAGACAATTTCAGGTGCTTTGATTAGATGTCCGAAGTCTGGTGAGCTGAACCAGGATCTTTTTCAGATATAAAATTGCAGATTTTTAATATCTGTCAGTTTGACATCCTAATTCTGATAGTAAAGTGTTAATGCATCATTTGACTTAGTTCTTTAGACCCCTTTCTCACTCTTTAAGTATGAAAAAAAGTGGTAGACTTAGTCAACATTTATGTACACTACAGCAATTTAACCATTTAGATGATTCTATGTCTCTGTATCGGATGTTACCAACAATACTTTACTTACATAATAAAAAGATGTAAAAAATCTAGCACACGTTGTAAGCTAATAAGCAGAGTGAATCGAATAACCATGGAAATGTACTGAAATATTTATAGAATATCTGTTAATTAGTACTCAGTGATGCTTCACAAGTAATTATGTACTTGTAATAAGGGTCTATCTGAGTTCTGTATGTCCAAATTAAAAATATTAGTTCCACTTTAAAATAACCTAATCTTTATATACCCACTGTTTACAACAGTTCAAGAAAACAAATAGATTTAGGAAACAAATAACCAGATCCTTTATTTGTTGAGGCTGCTGTGCAATTTTACACTAGCTAATATCTGATTCATAATTTTTGAGCTACTTATAATTCTTGTAGTTCAACGAATATCACACAGCAAGGAGAAGCAGTCATGCAACGTATTCTGAAGTAAACCACAATCTAACACCTATGATCTGCTTGATTTTAAGGGCAATGGGCAGATTCAGCCTTGATCTGCCAATAGAATTCAGTGAGTGATGCTGAAGCTTAGTCACAGTACCGTTTAAATTCCTCAAGTAATAACTGGATTACCAAAGCTGCTTTTCTCTTTCTCCCAAGTGGAAAAAGAAAAAAATAAAAAACTACTAACTCCAAATGGTACTAATGGGTGCAACATACATTAATTTCCATTTGATTGTAGTAAAGCTAAAAGAATAGTTATACTACAGAGCTGATGCTTTTATGAAATAAAATAACCCTATGATTTGTTAAATGCCATCACATGATTTTAAATGGCTTCGAATAGGGTCTTAAAGTCTTCTTCAGCAGCGGACAAGGGAAGAGCAACTGATGTCATCTACCTGGACTTATGCAAAGTGTTTGACACTGTCCCATATGATATCCTGGTCTCTAAATTGGAGAGACACGAATTCGACAGATGGACCACTCAGTGGATAAAGAACTGGCTGGACAGTCACACTCAAAGAATTGCAGTCAACAGCTCCATGTCCAAGCAGAGACCAGTGACAGATGGCATTCCTCGGGGGTCAGTACGGGGATGTTCAACATCTTTGTTGGTGACATGGACAGTGGGGTCGAGTGCACCCTCAGCAAGTTTGCCGATGATACCAAGCTGTGTGGTGAGGTAGACATGCTGGAGAGGAGGGATGCCATCCAGAAGGACCTGGACAGGCTGGAGAGGTGGGCCCAAGCCAACCTCATGCAGTTCAACAAGGCCAAGTGCAAGGTCCTACACCTGGGTTGGGGCAATCCCAGGCACAAATACAGGCTGGGCGGGGAATGGCTGGAGAGCAGCACTGAGGAGAAGGACCTGGGTGTGCTGATTAACAAGAAGCTCAACATGAGCCAGCCATGTGCAATCGCAGCCCAGAAGGCCACCTGTATACTGGGCTGCATCAAAAGAAGTGTGGCCAGCAGGGCGAGGGAGGTGATTCTGCCCCTCTACTCCACTCTCGTGAGACCCCACCTGGAGTACTGCATCCAGCTCTGGAGCCCCCAACAGAAGAAGGACATGGACCTGCTGGAGCGTGTCCAGAGGAGGACCACGAGGATGATCCAAGGGCTGGAGCACCTCTCGTATGAGGAAAGGCTGAGAAAGTTGGGGTTGTTCAGCGTGGAAAACAGAAGGCTCCAGGGAGACTTTAGGCCTTCCAGTCCCTAAAGGGGGCCCACAGGAGAGCTGGGGAAGGACTTTACAAGGGCATATAGTGACAGGATGAGGGGGAATGGCTTTAAACTGGAAGAAAGTAGATTTAGATTAAATATTGGGAAGAAAATTTTCACTCTGAGGGTGGTAAGACACTGGAACAGGTTGCCCGGAGAGGTTGTTGAGGCCCCATCCCTAGAGGCCAGGCTGGATGGGGCTTTGAGCAACGTGTTCTAGTGGGAGGTGTCCCTGCCTACGGCAGGGGGGTTGGAACTCGATGGTCTTCGAGGTCCCTTCCAACATAAACCATTCTATGATTCTATGATTCTCTCCTTACTTTGGAAGTCTCAATGAATAGCCAGTAAATCTTAGGGTAGGAATTGGACTGAGTCACCAAAATGTTCTTCCTAGTTTTATATCCTGCAATGGAAGTAAAGGAAATCTATCAGGACTGTTCTCTCAAAACTGCAGTGATGCATCTTGATGGGAGAAAGTCTTTTCCAATGCTGACAATGTGCCAATTCTCTTTCATTTGAGAAACAGATAAGACTTGATTGAAAGTGGCATATGTTACCTTTGTAGTAACTGTTGTCTTGAACTGAGGAATTATTTGTTTCTCATAGCTATAGGTTACTACACTTATATAAAGGACTATTCTACTGTCTGCAAGAAATATTTCAAGAAAACAAAAATATACCAAATTTACTGAAGGAAACTTTTGCAGCTGACATTGCTAAAGGAAAAATATGAGAAATATCTGTTTGTAAAAAAGTTAATTGAAAGTGAAACAATATTTCATTCTAGATAATTCATGGTATTACTCAATTGCTGCATTATAAAACCAAGAAAGTATACTATAAATAAATCATCATTGATCTTAAAGATGTGTAATACAAGTTTCTATTATCTTGTTAGTCTGATAGGATTTCAGAACTAAATGCAATATTCAATTTATAATCTTGTATCCATGGAACTGTGAGGCTGAAGCTTCACACTATGGCACATTTCACTTCTAAAGATCTTTTAAAAGAAGTCACCTATTGAAAATTACTTCTGTTAACTACCTGAACTTTATTGTTAAATTATTGTGAGATGATTAACCTGGGTATGGCAAAGAGAGACTCTTAAGGTTTGAACATGCTTATATTTCTTTAACACTTTGCTGTAAGTTTTTAATTATAACATGTAAGAATTACAGTGATCTGATGTTGATTTTGCTGGGCTTTCTAATCTAATTAATTTAACAAGTCATAAATTATTAAAAAAAGAATTGAAGAACAATTATTTGATAATGAATGTAAGTTGTCCAAAACACATCAAGTGGAACAGATCTACACTAACTTTTGTCTACCATGTACTCATGTACAGGTCAACCTACCACCACAGGCAGTTAAAACAAATGTGTTTCCAGGATATGATTCACTGAACCCTACACAATAATGAATTATTCCCAGTGTATTCTTAAGTTTTCTTGGGGGGTGGGGGGGTGAAATGGGGAGATTTTTTCTTTCTAAATGGTCAAGGGTCTGTTGTCTATTTCAGATATTCTAGTTATTTCCACTTGCACTTTATCTTGGTCTGATTTTGTTGAAGACTGAAAAAATAATTTCATGCACTGGTGTTATACTGAAAAGTGACAGACATAACCAGGAAGACATTCTCACATGCAGGTAAATTTTAATAAGTTGGTTGAAAAGCTAATATTCTCCTGGGAACTTTTCACAACTACCGTTTTAAATAAATAAATAAAAACTAAAAAGTTAAAAATAATTAAAAAAAGAACAAACCAAAACAAACCAAACCCTTGAAGCATAAAATAAAAAAAAAAAATTTATATTGAAGAAGAACTGAAATGTACTCTTTTGGGAAAAAAAGGGATATTCTGGGGGAAATTGTGTTACTTTAAAATGCCTTTTAAAATAAAACATTATGTCTCATTTCCATATTGTTATCCTTTATTTCTATCTAAAAAAAAGTCATTATACACCTAGGAAATAGGTTCCTTATAGCTCTCATTACCTATGGCTACAGAGCTCACTTGAATTAGGGTTTTCTTACCGTGGATGGAATATCATACCACTATAACTATGCTACTTTCTTTACCCAAATTACCTTATTCAAAGCTAACTCAGATGCCTTTGAAATGGACTACAATGAGCTATTGTTCCATGCTACTATAAGCTCTTAGCATCTAAGAATTGCAGAGGGACAGGCCTTCTCTTGAGTATTTAAGTCTGTCTGCTTCTTCCAGGTCCTAAAATTGGTAACAAAGATATTTTTAACTACCTAACTATAGAAGTTTAGCAATTATCAGAACACATTTCTTTTTAAAATAGTTGAAGCTAGTCCTAGTATTTTTTCTATGGATGATCTGATTTCTTGTTTACTATAGTGTAAGCCCTTTTGAGGTATGTTAGTGTTAAATAAGAACAATGTATTGGAAAATGAGGTCCAAACTTTACTACCATAGTGTACTGCATAATCATTCATTCAGCAGGATCATTACTTCTACTTTATCTTATATAAAACTTCTAAAATAATTCGGTAGAATTTTGAAAAATTCTGATGCAGCCTGTGATCTTCAGCTAAACTGCTTTATTGAGCAAAACTGCCTTTGCTCAGTTTTCATGTAATTTCTAAAATAATTTCACAGATAAAACATTTGTCCAGAAATTTAGTTTATTATTATATATAATTGTACGTAGGAATATAATTTAATTTACATTTCTATTTCTAGCCATCCACCCTACCTTTACATAGCTTTTTGGCACAGGGAATTTTTTCTACAGCCTAGTCCAACATGGAGATATAGAAATATAACAAGTATATGAGCTGAATATAGTCATATTGATAAATAACAACTGTTTCCTGGGAAGGAAAGTATCCACAAAACTTTAATTCTGTTGTGTTTTGGGTATTTCATCATATATTTCTGGTGATGAATTGTTAAAGGTTCATTTTAAATTAATAAAAATGAAGTGCCACTGAATAATACAGTGATTCTGTTCTCAGATACTTATGTTAACTCGAGGAACTGAGAGTAGAAAAAAAATTTAAAAATTGAAAATCATTAAAAAATCCTGAGGAATGAAAATAAACAAATGTAATAAAATTATGTGAGCCATACTACCAAGGATACACATTTGCTGCTGTCTGTTTTTAAAATTGTAAATAGTTCACTTTCCAAAATATTTTTAAGATCTCAACCAGTGAAGCAGGAGGTCCATTTGAGTCTAATCATCCTGCCAATATGGTGATGTAAGGTGTTTAACATAGACTTACATCACCTGCTCTCTAAAAAGCTGTCCACTTTTACTTTAGGCACAAATTATGAGATTCAGCTCCAGCTTAATGTTGGGAAGAATCCCACCCAAAAGTACGTACCTGAAAAGGTGGAGATTAACTGCCTTCTAGGTGCCAGGGCACAGTGAAGACTGGAGGCTCCTTTGGTTTGGGGAGCAGGGAGAGCAGGTACCCAGTGCCAGCCATGCCTCCCCTGACAGGTGCCGCCCCACAGGGTTGTAGTCATGGAAGTATTCTTTCATGGAAAATTAATGATTTTTTTTTGTAAGTAAACACTTTATGAATAGAGACCACTGGTACTAACACACGAACTTATGTTGCCCTAACATATTTTGGAGAACACAGGCATTATAAAATATGTACATGAGTGTTTGTACTGCTATACAGAAAATGCAAATAAAAGAACAAATCCAAAACAAAAAGTTAAAAAGTTTCTCTTACCTGTTCTGCTCAAGACAAGTATTTTAGTTCCATTTAACATTTCCTACCTCTAAACTCAAGCAAGCAATTTCTGTTCTACCTTTTCTAAATATATAGGAGTATTCTTAACAAATCAACGTGAAGAAAAATGTTGAGTGTTATGTCACTGTATACCATATTTATTCTATGATAAATACCAGAGAATTACCTTAGGAAAACCAGTTAATTGCTAATTTTCTTCGTACAAATAATTTTGTGTTTTTTTTAAGAGTCTAGCAAAAAATTATCATGCATAGTTCGATTCTTTGGCTTTCTAAATCTTTTTAGCCTGACATGATTCTTTTGTCCAAATTCAGCCACTGGAATATGTTATATAAAATATTCTGTGTGTATGCAATGTACACACTGCATGATAATCATGCAGGAGTTACTATTCTTCAGCATTATGCAAAATCGTAATTAAATGAAGTAAAATTTTTTTTTTTTGTATTACATATACTTTCTCAAGAGCCTTTATTTCTACCTTAGGTTGCCTAAGAACTGAAGAAGACCAAACAAGAAAATAACCTGCCATTGAAATAGATTTGTAATTTAAAAAATATTAATTAATGCATATTTGTTTTAAAAAAAAATGTTTTTCCATCAGGTGTATAAAGCCCTGTCAAGTGCTTGTGTGAGGATAAATGTGAATACTTTATGTATTACCAAACTCAGCCATGAAGAAATAAAAATGGAAGTGGCATGTAAACAAACACAAGAAGCATATGACAGATACATAAGGCCTCAGAGTTTCAAAGTTAATTTGGTGACTTTTTTAATATTGTCTCGACTTAAATACAGCTTTTTGCTGGTATTTTTCAAATTGATGTTGTTTCTATTCCCTTATTCTTCTTCACAGAAAATTATCTTCATGAATGTAACACTGATTTCTACTGTCTTCCTGACCTGCGCTTACTGGCACAACAGGATATCATACGTGTGGATTCTTAGCAAACAGCTGGGGAAAACAACAACAGCAACAACCCAACCAAACAAGCAAAACCCTCCACACTGGAAGAGCTAAATAATTAGAAGTCAAGATAGGCAAGACAACCGCTTTCTTAGCAGCAGTGAAATCCTCCTGCACAAGCTGTGAGGTGTTTAGTTTTGAGCTTTTCTTGGAGGACATCCTATTTCCAGGTGCAATCTAAGACCCCCAATTTTTTGCATTACTGCACTAAATGTGCAAGTACAGCTAGTTCATTCTGGATCAAATGCTTTTTCAAAACAATGGATGCCAGCATCTGATGTCAGTGTTGCTAAGTGCCTGATTACACTAACACCATCATGTGCTGCCAGTTCATTTGCCTGAACTGGCTGTAATCGAACAGCTAGAAGAAATTTAGTATTCAGAACAGTGCTGAATCCAACACAGGCATTTTAAATAATGTTAATGTTGCAGTTAGCTTTGTTTCATTTTGGTTTTGTTTTCAATAGCTAGGTGATATATATGAATATAGGAACACTGGATTAAATTAAAAATTAGAAAATACGATGGCCAATTATAATCTCCACGTGAACCACTTATGCTGTAACAAATCTATCTTAAAGGGGTCATTTTGTTAATGACCGGAGCCAGACAACTTATAATGGAGAAAGGTGAAG
This sequence comes from Anarhynchus alexandrinus, assembly GCA_008711295.1. Lineage (NCBI taxonomy): Eukaryota > Metazoa > Chordata > Aves > Charadriiformes > Charadriidae > Anarhynchus > Anarhynchus alexandrinus. The sequence goes on from VUYV01000135.1 coordinate 934,161, forward strand.
TTCACAAAGGATGAAATTAAAAGTATTTATGTTCCCTGTTCCATGCATTAATCCACATAAAAAATTACTATAACTTTGCTAACCTTTTCAAAAAAATATTTTCCTATTCCTAGAAATAATTTTGAATTTTCTAGTTAAGTGATCTTACATTGGAAACTGGGTATTGTTTGAAATCCTAGCCTTGTAGAAAATTGTACATGAACTTTTAAAGAGATGGAATTTTTTGGCATAGACATAGCCCTCTAGGTGCTAGCTGTAATGCAGCTACTGCAGGTGGTGGGTAGAACAGAAGAAATAACAGACAGATTTTTGCAATGGAATCATGAAAACATGAAAGCATGACTCAGTCCTCTGTAGGCAACTAAATAGGATTAATCTCACGTAACTTTAGACATCTGCAGATAGAACTAGTCTTCTTTAATAGTCAGTGGGAAAACCAGGCACTTTCATTGGACCTATTTTATAAGTTTACCTTGAGATGAGAGGATTCATGAACTAAACATGACCATATTTTTCCACTGTTTTTAAAAGAAGTTTAGACAACTAGTTCAAAAAATTCCCCATGTATACCTATATCTGATCAGCTAAATACAATTTCCAGAAACTAAAAGATCACGTGTTCCAGTAAAGACATTTTCATAACTTGGGAAATTTGTCCTATTTTCATGAAAAGTACATTGGCTTTAATTGCAGGAATTAGTCTGGGTCGAAAGGCCATTCTTAAGGACAAGTTATTATGTAACGTTTTATACTGCATATTCTGTGACACAATTCAAAGCCAAACAGCTGGTGAAGGAAGTGACTGGTTTAGGAGTTATAAGTATACTCCTGAAATCTTAACTGCTAAGACTTTTTTGTTCATCCAGTCCCAGTCTGTTATATCCCATTGAATTTGAGCTTCTTGTTTATGTGCTGTGATGTCTTTTGTCCTAATAGGATAAAATTCACTCAAGTTCTAAAATGGATATGGTTCTACCCATAACATTGTCTGTTTACTTAACAGTTCTGTAGTATAAGCCATATGGTCAAGAAAAATTATTTCTTAAGACACACCCATTAATAAGATTTCAGGTGGAAAAATGAAAAGGAGGAAGGAGGACCTTTCAGCAGCATGTGAAGGATTGCAAGGGGCAACGCGGCACACCAGAAACCATTCAGACTGATGAGAAACCAAGCTAGGGGCACCATGTTCACTTCTGAGTCTCACATGGCACAGCAGCTGACAGATGGCTAACACTATTAACAAGAGCAACAGCAGTGCACAGCCACATTGATGACTACCTCTGTCATTCAGGATACTAATAGGATGTTAATATCTCAAGTAGACTCTTCTCCTCTGACCCCGATGCAACATTTACAGCCGTCACCCACACTTGCCCTTGAATTCTCTGCCCTTGTTATGCTCTGACCTTTCTGTCTGTGTCTGCACTCAGTCTGCCTGCTACATCACCTGTTCCTGTTCCCTGTGGGTTGAATAATCCTTTTTGTCACTTGTAAATAAACTTCTTCCAAAATATTTCTATATTCAGAATCTAACCATTATTACATGCATCTGTAAGACACATTGGCAGGAATCTTATATAGCAGTAGTTCTAAATTTCTCAGTTATTTTCAAGGAGTTTAGCCTGACACTTCCTTAGTGACATATTGCATTGAATTCAGCTTTAGGGTAAATCTGCTGAACCCATTCTAATTAAGAAACTGTTTAGTAAATATTACCCTTTTTCTTATTTTGCTTGAGTTCTAAGCTTACTAGTAATTTTTTACTTTTCCTTGTAGCTGAGATACAGCATTACAAATTGAGTTTTTAAAAATAGTTTAGCTATTTTTAAAATATTGATGTGCAGGACATCAAGGAATTCTCTTAGATTGCAGAGGACTATGACATTTCTTTTAGAATTCTTCACTGCTAAAAGATTTTGCAGTGCAACTGGGTGTTTCTTGAGAGAATTAGAAGCTATTTCATTTGCACTTTTATTTACAGAATTCAGAAGTTCTACATGAGTTAATGAGCAATATCCAGGAAAGAAACAGTCAAGTCAGCTATAGTTAGCACTGAGTTACTCTTGAATGTTTTGAATTTCAGGAAAGTGTATGTGATGACAACACCATCTATTCCTCCTCAGTTTGATTCTTCAATCTTTATGTCATTTTGACTGATACTACTACTGATATACTGAATAATTTCTGTGTAATGAGATGAAATATGTATCCAGAAGCATTATTTATTTTGCTTTTCTTTTCTTCTGCTCTTACTCCTATACATAGCAAATGTATTAAGCTGCAAGATGCAACATAAAGGAAAACTGCCATTTTAGATAAAAAGTCAAAATTACCATATCAGTATGAGCTAATTGCTGTTCCCTTAACTTGCCATACCAAATAAAGAGATGCCATTGTTTTGTTTTATTCATACCACTCATTTTATTCTACAGGGCCAACTTTTGCTTGTCATGAACAAATTATTGCTCATATCATTGCAACATTTACACATATTTCTTAAAAGCTAAAATTTTCCAATGTCAAATGCTATGAGGTTGACATCATTTTTCATCTTAATTCATTCTCCTATGTTTGTAAAGAAGCTGCAACTAAAATGTGAACACAAAGGAAGAGAGTTTTTTTTAAATATGTTTAGTGATAGTAATATTTGGGTTTTTATGGATATTTCTTTTCCCTCTTACCAGCCTGGGGAAAAAAAAAAAAGTGTCAAACTGGTAAATAAAATAACTGTCAAAATATGAAATAAAGTAAAAGAATAAAATAAAATAACAATATAAAAAATAAAATAAACATATTTTAGAGTGAAAGTAATTTGTTTCATTTTGATCCCTGCCTTTTCTACAAGGTGACTCAGATCATTACCTGCAATAAAACTTGTAAATCATGGATTGTTTTGCACATTTCTTATTCAACTGTATTATGTTCAAAATATTTTATTTCATTTGGATGTTAATTTTTTTGCTTTCCTTAGAACATTGTTTCTTCAGCCAAGGTCATAGGACACATAATGAGATATAGAGACCAATTTGAAAATTCTGTTCACATTTCAACAATGATAAAATGTGCATAATGGTTTGCAAGTTCAGTGTCAGAAAAGCAAATGCCAAATCACTGCAAGTGAATCAAAATTTTAGGCAGGAGTTGAGTGCATTCTCTGTGGTTCTATTAATTTTACTTAAAATCCTAACATAGATGTGAGTTGTTTGTGTTTCTTTGCATGTCAATCCCTTGAAGATTTCAAAAGTGGTTAGAAGTTTTACAGAGTTCAGCAAATCCCTGCATCTGTTCGTGTTTCCTTTTCTTTCAATATGCTTACTTACAAGAAAGCTTACCAGACATTTTTACTCTTATTCTGAAGCCTTCTTTGTTTACACTAGCCTTTAAATTGGAAGCGTTTTTAGGAAGGATGTTTAGGAGTATCATAAATTTTAGTCTGCTTCTGATAAAAATAGATTTCAAGATAATTTTTGAACAATACACTATGTACGAAACATGTATGTAGGAGTAAAGCCAGTGTGTGATTGGCTCAGAAAATTGGAAAAATTTCACCACTTGACTTTCCAGTCAAATTGACATTTGCATATCTTGCCAATTGAGAGAACCCCTTGTACACTGTGTACAGTTACTTTCATTTCTGCGTTATGGCAGCTGGTGTTCATGTCTGAGATAAATGCACTTCAGTTTGCCTTTTCTGCTGCTGCTGTCAGTATCAACATTTGACATTCTATGCTAGATGCAAAAGTTCTTTCAGTTTTATGACTGCTTATTATATAACAGTAATTCTGTGAAGCAAATTTTTATTGCTTCAAAACAATATTTTGATGGATTTATCATGTCTCCAAATGTTATTTTCAAGTAGTCACTACCTTTATTTTGAAACATTTCAACTGGAAAAATTGTTTATGAACTTTTTAAATTTACACATCTATTTTTCTATTGCTGCATTCCTAATAAAATGCAAATAAATGTTTGTGAATCTGTAGCATTATAAATATTTTTGATTCTGCTAGTGTGTGCTTCTTATATGTATATGCAGTGAATTCCACTTAGCTGAACATACTTAAATTAAAAGGTAGAGCTTTTAGGTAATAAACTTTTTTTTTTTTTTTTTTTTTATTTTTACTGATATGGTTTTAACACCATTAGAATACAAAAACTATGTCTTAATCAGATCAGTTTTTTATGTATATATAAGAACACTTTCGTGTTGTTTCAATACTGCTATCTTTATATTTGTTGAAATCTATACTGTTAACTTACCTTTTATGCTGGGTTGGGCAGTATTGCAACACAGTTTGTTGTGGGAATATAGTGTTTCCTTGAAATCTCAGTTGGGTCCTTAGGCCATTTTTACTAGGGTTTTTTGTGACTTTTGTGATCCTTCCTTGTTTCTTCCTGTAAAATATAATATCTGTCACCCCATTATCCATTCTAATAAAAGTTATCTCAATTTAAAATTTTGATATAAACTTTTATTACTTTTTAACATTTTGACTATATGAAAGCTTTTGACAAACATTCACAAAAAGAATGATTCTAAAGATGGTGTAATTTTTTTGTGGGTATTTCTTTATTCTTTCAGTCAAAAAATATACTGTCGTATTTTGTGCTCTTTGGGTTTATATATATTTTCATAATGGAGTCGAGGTAGTTGCTTCACAGACCATGAAAAAGGAGGCCTGTAGTCAAAGTGCAAGCATGAGACAATATGAGAGTTCAGATCTTTCACCATTTCTATCAGACTTCTGTGATTTGAGGCCTATCTATTACTCTGTAGGCAGCAGATTTTCATTTCTGTAGTAGTTTAGGTGACACAAGCTCTTTCTTCCTCCTGCTGTTTTTTCTGACTTAGAAATGCTTAATTTCCTGGCAAATGGCTGTATAAGTGGCACTAGTGATTTCTTCTATTTTTCAGCAAACCTTTCCATACAGCCTAATTTCTTTCCTCTCCTGAGAAAATAGAGGGCAGCTGCCTAAGCAGCAAGTGCCAAAGAGTCCCTACAACATCCAGGAGGTTGCCGTTGCTGCCAGTGAAAACTGATGGAAAACTGGGAAGCAGCATTTGCTGCCACCACTCTGCTTCTTTCTGTTTTCCCTCTTCCTTTCATTCTCCAGTTCATCTCTTAGTGATAGCAGCAGCAGTAGCAACCTCTCATGTGGTGTAATAGCACAGGAGTATGTGTTCAGTATTTGCTACAGCATCAATCTAGAGATTCAAAACCTGTCTGTAGAGGCAAAACTAGTGAGTTTGTAACTCGCAAAGGACTTGTTCTCCAAAGTCTCTGAATATCCGTGTGATTTATGTTACAGGCTAACATCACAAGGCAAATATAAGAAGTAGATTTACAAAAAAGTAGACTCCAAATAATCTGGAAACATATCCATTACAGACAACAAATTAAACTTGTCAGAGACAAAGCAGTGCTGACCCCTTGGTAGTATTTGGTGAAAGAGAGACATGAGAGATTATCTAGCTGTCCAAAAAGGGCAGAGAAGAAAGAATTTCATCCCAGATGTCGGTCAGCATGTGCTCAAATATGGCAGAAGGAAATAATCAATGAAGAAACAAGTATATAGAGTACAGTTAGGAGGCCAATATGTTTAATGGGTTGTCAGGGCCTTGTTTTATTTTGTTTTGTTTTTCTGGAGTGAAATTTCAAAGAAAACCTAAAATATGAGGACATCCAGCGTTCCCCTCAGAAGCTCTTTGTCATTAATACCTTGTGCTAATATTCTTTGCATGGATGAATGCATTTAGAATTTAAGAAAGTGTGTGTTCTTGCAAAAGAAAATTAAGACTTCATCTTTAATGTTGCTACCAAACTAACTTCTAAAGCTAGATATGTCTCCTTGTAACAGTACAGTGTTCTTTTTTTCTTCTTTGTATATTCTTGAAGTATATTAATTTCAGAATTCATTCCACTTCAATGTTTGAACTACTACAGTGGATCCAGTTGTTGAGTTACTAAAAATACTTTGATATCATAAATTAAATGCATTTATGATTTTTACTCTTCATTTAATTTAAATTTTGTAGGCAACAATACAGGAATGTGAAATATAAATATATAAAAGCTTTAGGGAAAAAAAAAAAAAAAACAACAACCCAACAAAACAACCCTGAAATGTTCTACTTTTCCTTGCACTTAGCCGTGTTAAATTTCATGAGGTTTGCTCCGGCCCACCTCTCCAGCCTGTCCAGGTCCCTCTTGATGTTATCCCTTCCCTCCAGCATGTCGACTGCACCACACAGCTTGATGTCTTTGGCAGATTTGCCAAGGGTGCAGTTGATGCCACTGTCCACGTTGCAGACAAAGATGTTAAACAGCACCAGTCCCAGTACCAACCCCTGAGAAACACCATTCATCGCTGGTCACCACTTAGACATTGAGCCCTTGACTGCAATGTTTTGAGTGTGACCGTTCAGCCAGTTCCTTATCCACTGAGTGGTCCATCCATCAAATCCATGTCTTTCCAATTTAGAGACCAGGATGTCATGCAGGAAAGTGTCAAATGCTTTGCAAAAGTCTAGGTAGATGACGTCTGTTGCTCTCCCCTTATCCACCAACACCAGACAATTTCTCCGTATTCCTTACAGACTACTTGTCCTTGCTCTACCCTCTGTAGGCTTCCTTTTTGAGTTTGAGACTGTCCAAGAGCTCCTTGTTCATTTATGCAGGCCTCCTGGTGTTTTTGCCGGACTTACTCTTTGTTGGGATGCATCGTTCCTGAGCTTGGAAGAGATGTTATTGAATATTACCAGCTTTCTTTGGTGACTTTTTTCTCCAGGGATTTATCCCATGGTACTCTACCAAGCAGATCCCTGAAGATGCCAAAGTCTGCTCTCCTGAAGTCCAGGGTAGCGATCTTGCTGTGCACTTTCCTCACTGCCCTAAGGATCTTGAACTCCACCGTTTCATGGTCACTGCAGCCAAGGCTGCCCTTGAGCTTCGTATTCCCCATAAGGCCCTCCTTGTTGGTGAGAACAAGGTCCAGCATGGCACTTCTCCTTGTTGGCTCTTCTATCACTTGGAGAAGGAATTTATCATCAATGCGTTCCAGGAATCTCCTGGGTTGCTTGTGCCCTGCTGTGTTGTCCCTTCAACAGATATTGGGGTGGTTGAAGTCCCCCATGAGGACCAGGGCCTGTGAATGTGATGTCACTCCTATCTTGTCTATAGGGGGCTTCATTTGCTTGGTCTTGCTGGTTGGGTGGCCTGTAGCAGAACCCCACTGTAACATCACACTGACCTTGGTGCCGGGGAAGGTGATGGAGCAGATCATCCTGAGTGCCATTACACAGCACATGCAGGACAACCAGGTGATCAGGCACAGTCAGCATGGGTTCATGAAAGGCAGGTCCTGCTTGACAAACCTGATCTCCTTCTATGACAAGGTGACCCACTCAGTGGATGAGGGAAAAGCTGTGGATGTTGTTTACCTGGACTTTAATAAAGCCTTTGACACCATTTCCCACAGCATTCTCCCAGAGAAACTGGCTGCTCATGGCTTGGATGGGTGTACTCTTTGATGGATAAAGAACTGGCTAGATGGCCAGGCCCAAAGAGTGGTAGTGAATAGAGTTAAATCTAGTTGACAGTGGGTCACAAATGGTGTTCCCCAGGGCTTAGTATTGAGGCTGGTTCTCTTTAATTTCTTTATCAACAACCTGGACAAGGGGATTGAGTGCACCCTCAGTAAGTTTGCAGATGACACCAAGTTAGGCGGGAGTGTTGATCTGCTTGAGGATGGCTCTACAGAGGGATCTGGGATGAGGCCAATGGTATGAGGTTCAACAAGTCCAAGTGCCGGGTCCTGCACTTGGATCACAATAACCCCATGCAACACTACAGGCCTGGGGAAGAGTGGCTGGAAAGCTGCCCGGTGGAAAAGGACCTGGGGGTGTTGGTGGACAGCTGTCTAAATATGAGCCAGTAGTGTGCCTACGTGTCCAAGAAGGCCAACAGCATAGGGACATGGTTTAGTGGTAACTTGGCAGTGTTAAGTTAATGGTTGGACTTGATGATCTTAAAGGTCTCTTCCAACCAAACGATTCTATGATTCTATGATTCTGTGATCACTTGTCCCTGCCCTCGTTTTAATCTTGATCCATAAGATCTTGGTCAGCTCCTCATCTGTCTCCAGGTGGAGCTCCATGCACTCCATCTGGTCTTTGACATAGAGGGTGGCACCCCCTCCTTGTCCCCATGGCCTGTCTTTCCTGAAGACCCTGTATCCTTTCATTCCAACACTCCAGTCATAGGAGCCATCCCACCACATCTCTGTTATGCCAATATCATAGTCCTGCAGGTGTAAGCACATCTCTAACTCCTCTTGTTTATTCTCCATGCTACATGTGTTTGCGTAGAGGCATTTAAGTTGGGCGCCCGATGAAGCTAGCTTATTGGTTGGAGTGGCTGGTATTCCTTTAAGCTGCACTCCAGGATCTCTCTTGTTCACCTGTGACCCTTCTCCAGGCTCTGGGCATCTATTGCTGTCATCACACTAGTAGGAGTGGGATTCACCACAGTTAAGTGTGTTACAGGACAACGAATAAAACTTTCAAAGAAAGCAAAAATGTTGCATGTTGAAAAAAAATGATAGTCACCCACTGTTCTAAGTACTGTGATGATATTTTTCCTTGTAGTTTAGCTTTTCTCTGTCTAGAACACCTGTGTGTGACAAGTAAAATAAGCCACTCACTCTAAGGATTTTAGAAACATCACTGCTAGTGGGAGAGCTGTAAGGAACTTCATAACCAAAAATGGTCTGCAGGACACACTAGAGGGGCTTGTGCTGAAAACACTTTGAATTAGAATTATACTGCAGTTAAAGTAAACCTGGCTATAAATAGCTGATTGTGATACACTCCCACGGCCTGCCCCCCCAGCCCCCAGCTTATTAGATCATGATTATTAGATGCTTAGCTCTTCACACTTTCTGGTCTGCCTGGCAATCAACAGTAATGCATAGATTACAATCACATTCTTGAACTGTTTGATCATGTACTTATGCATATATTTGTTAAAGATGTAACTGGTGTACTGTGTATTAGTGATACAAGTATTCCTTCCTGTACAAAAATACATTAATTAAACATGAAAACTATATTTTTTATAGGGGAAAGGGTTTAAAAATTTCTCTGGTTCGATTACCAAAGATGATGATTTCTGTGGGAAGGAGGGCTATTCCTATGGAAGGTACCAGAGAAGGAGGTAGGAATGTTGATAATAGGAGGTGCTACATCTACTTGGTGGTATTTTACAGATATTAGAGGTGAATGATTAAAGTCAGCATATATCTTACAAATGTAAATTATTTGCCTGTAGATTAGAGAATAATGTGTTCAAATAAAAATGAGGAAAGGGAAAGGGAAAGGGAAAGGGAAAGGGAAAGGGAAAGGGAAAAGGAAAGGGAAAGGGTTCAATGGCAAGGTTCACTCTATTAATTACTGTATGGAAAAACATACAATGGAAAATTGAGTTACACTTGGGTTAGAATGATTCACAGAGAAACCAGAGACAAAAAGAGTAAGGAAGACTTTCCCACCAAGGTGAGGTTCAGAACGGACCCCCTTGCTTTCCAAAGTGCTTCTCAGACAGGAGTCTAGGTGTGGCTGGATCCAGACTTAGCCCCAGACTTGGTCAATGGTTTATGTCTAAAGGATGATATGTGCCAAGTTTATGTAATGATTCATTAGCATTGATTCAGCATGCAATCGAAGTTACCAAGGCAAAATCAAAGTTATCATACTACAAGGTTACACGTGGTATCAGTTGTCTACCAAACACCTACTGTTAGTAAAAGGTCTCTCTGTCTTGAGGAACAACCTCGAGAGACATCCCAGCTCATGGGGAGATCACCACCATGCAGTCACACTGCCTAGCAGGGGGAGCCCAAAGAAGGCTCACTCAGGCTGTTATGTTTATGGGATGAAGTGTTTGGCTCATAGTCAAATTACATGTGATGGAAGAGGTATGCATGAGACTTCTTGTACCCACAACTTTCTTTGTTCCTTGATAAACGAGTCTTGGAAAAGCAACTCACTATTCAAGTATTAATCGCATGATTGATGTTTCAAGTTCATATGCATTGATGCTCACTGTGTCACTCTGCTCCTTTGTGGGTTTTCAAAGAACAGATTGAAACTACAGGAGTTCATTGCCCAGCTATGGCTCAGGCCTTTCTCTCCTCCTGAACCTGCACCAAACTACTGCCAGTCTGGCCAAGGGGTTGAGTGCACTTGTCACAACCTGACAAGCAAAGGTGCTGAAAGAACTGGCTGATGTCTTTGTAAAGTCACCCTCTATCATATTTGAAAGGTGTTGGAGATTGGGAGAGGAACCTAACAACAGGAAAAAGACAAACATTTCCTCTTGCTACCATCAGTTACTCCAGTCTTCCACCTACAGTAAACCCCTGGGGGAATAAACTCTCCCACCTAAAGTGAAACTCTTCAGATGTATATTGATGAACCAAGAGATCTTTGGCATTAGCTGACTAGTTCAAGCCTCCTTTCAAAGGTTTAGTATAGATTTGCCCACATTACAGGTGCATCGAGGAGAACCTATATTGCCCCTTATCTCAGTTTGTTTTGCACAGAAATGGAAGAGATGGGAAAGAGGAAACAGACCTTATTAATCTAGTTTTTCTGTCATGCACACTCGGTTACAGCAGTAGTATTTTAACCCACGCGTATTCTGTTGCAGCTGACTGAAAAGAAATATTGCATACTTTATATGTCTACTAGAAAAAAAGTAAAGCAGATGTAAATGTTGAAAAGACTCTTTTGGGCTTCTTTCATTACCAAACCAAAATTTTTATTTCATGACCACTTAGTTTCCTCTCCTTGCCTGAATGTCCTCTTTTCAGCCATCAGTCTGAGAACAGCTGGTATGCATACACTATGATCGTCTGAACAAAGCTTGAATATGGTCAATATATAAGTACTTTCATGTGCTTAACTATATTTCCTTGAAGAGTAGAAAGTTTCTGTTATCTTATATATCTCCTGAAGTTCCACATGCTTTCTGAGTTTGCGCAGTATATGATGATATTCCACAAGAAGATGTAATTTTACTTAAAAGAGAATGGTGAATGTAACACACTGGAATTATGTCCTAATTAAGATACTAACAATGATTTACTGCATTTTGGGGGGGGGGGGAGGAAAAAAACCAACATATTTTATTGAATTTTTATTGTATTGTATTTTAATTTGACATATATCACATTTTTACTTCTTTTAAAAAATGCATTTCAACAGAAATTTCCAGGAAATCTCTGAGTCAAAATTTCCTTACAAATAACTTCAAGCAGCATTGAGGATTATGATAATATTTATAACAACATAGTAATTCAGTTTCAATTCAATCAAGCTTACTGATATGACAGCCTGTATAAATAAAACTGGAGTACAAAAATCAGACAGACTCTTCAGGCATATGTCATAATTATTTTTTCCACCCAAACCCAGACTATACAGTGCTTGAGTCTGGATCTACTTATCAGACACACTATTCCTGAAAAAACGACAGGTTGCCAGATAGTTTTATTATCTTTTTGCCATCACTCTTGTTTCCCCAAGGATCATACATATTCAAGACACTTTTAAGAATTCATTTGTAATAGTTTGAGCAATTAGCTTTTTTGTATTCTCAGTTATTTAGAAAGTAAATTTGTCTTAATATTTTGCTGTTACAACTTATGTAATTGATACATATGCCTGGATGACATGAATCTTTTAAATATCATGATAAATGCTCAAAACATAGGAATGAAAATAAAGCAACAAACAGGAATTACAGAGTCACACCGAGGAGACAGATTTTCTGAGTACTCTCTGCTTTGTTCATGCTCTTCATGACCTGTGCAACAATGAGAAAAATTAGTTGTCTGAGAAACAGGCAGCCTCAGAGGGTACTTGGGATTGAATTTAGAAGTTTTTGCATTCTGATAAGTACCATGACATTTATTTTTGAGCAAGCCAATGCATCCTCTGTTTTGATTCTTTGATAGGGGAATAAAAGAGAAAAAAAAAGAAGAAGAAGAAGAAGAAGAAAAAAAACAAAGGCAAAAAGATTGTTTACTTTTGCCATGTACTTCCAAAAGTTCTTTTAATAGCGAGCAATTACCTAATGGGAAATGAAATACTTCTGTCTTGCAAATCAATGCAAACAAATTTATGCTTGTGATGAAGTTGGTAAGAGAATTTGAGTTGCACAACACAGATTAAACTTCAACGTTATTTGTCAATATTTGATTCTGAACAATATTACAGACCCTCAGAGATTTAATGGAGTAAGAGATTATTTTTTTCAAGATTTTTTAAGGTCAGCTGCTTAAGGTGAAAGGGGTGTTATGTTTATTTGAGCTTTCTTGATTAGAAAGACATGGAATTAATCTGACTCCCATTTTCTTGAGCACCAGAAGAATACAAATTGTTTTGGAATAGGTTACAGACCACTATTTCATGGCAATGTTCCAAAAATCACAGAGGTGCTCCCTGAAAGAGTTCTGTGAAATCTTCTTTTCTGTGTAATATTGTTGTGGGCAACTGGCAGAAGTCATTACACACCCAACCCCAGCCTTCTATCCCAGTCAACTTCAGATGTCTCCTCCCTGCGTGTCTCTCCAGCAGTACCTCTGGAAGTGTGCAGTATGTCTCCAGCCCCTAGCCGTTTCCAATAGTTTCTCAAATATGTCTGAGTAGGGGCGCTATGTGCTTCTCTGATGGTCTGAAGTTTTGGTGCGTAATGGGCTATTCACAACAATTTCAGAGCTGTCTGGAATGGGATGTGACTGTCATTTGGCAGTTCACAGTCTCCTCCCACACAGGTCACCCCTGCAGTCCCCTGCTACTTAAACCCTGCAATTTATGCTAAGTACAAAGGTACAGTTGATTGAAAATGATATCGCTGATGATTGCAAATTAATTTAATAACATGTCTGATTAATACTACATATTAAACCATAAAACTGCAAGCAGGAAGTTCTAAGGTTCACATTGCAATGTCTAAATATCCTGTTATTTAGTGGTTATTTAGCTTGATGTTAGGTTTTTATACTACTTATCTACATGCTAAGAAAAATGTACTTCTATGAATGAGATGCTCAAGGGCAAAATGGAAGGAGTCTAAACTGACCAGACAGAAATTAGTGGACCAAGTGGTGTATGACATAAGCTGCAACCACATGTGATACAATGCTTCCTAAATCTGAATAGGTGAGAGATTTTTAAGTTAGACCTATCATTATTTATGAAAAAACCTATCAACTTCCCCACTCTAAAATACAATGTCAACTGAGATTTGCATCTGCAAGTGAGGTCCAGTTCCCTATTTGCACATGAGGGGCTGAGAGTTGTGTCCAACAAAGCTTTTGAGCAAGCTGAGCTTGAGCCATATGGCAACACTAGAAGGACATGTTGAATGACAGCAGTGGGAGATTCCCTTCTGCAAGAGATGGAGACTGATATCTGCTGACCCAACCTGATATCTAGGAAGTCTGCTGTTTGCCAGAGGCTTAAACCCAGGACATTGTGGGGAGGCTGCCGAAACTTGTCCAGACTTTGGACTGTTATGCCCTGCTACTCTTCCATGTGGGCACCAACAATAATACCAGGGGAGACCTAGAGCATATCAAGCTCCATGGCTCCAGGTGCAAGGATCAAGGATGGTTTTCCCTTTGAGCCTGATGCTGCAGGTGAAGGCTTGGAGGAGGAGTAGACACATCCTGAGGGTCAACAACTGTTTCCACAGCTGCTGTCAACCAGAGATTTGATTTTTACAATCATGGGAAAGCCTTTAAGGACTAAGGACTGCTAGGAAGAGACAGGATCCACCTGTTTAAGTAGGGTAAAAGCATTACTTTAAATTAGGAACAAAGCAGGTGGAGGACCATGACACAAAATCAGCTGAGGAAGTGGTGGACTAAGTTGGCAAGTAAAGGGTGCAGGGTGATGTGGACAAGGGAGATCTCCTATTCAACAAAAGAGGACTGAAGGGGACTCACCTCAATCATATCTGCCCAAATAAGGAAGTATATATAGGACAGCATAACAGGGGGAAGCTCTCATACCTTCTCTGGGAAATGAGCATGACGTGGTACCTCCCTGAAGTGCCCACACATGCAGATTGTGGTGGGGGAAGAGGAGAATTAGAGGTCTGCATGCAGTTGCAGGGTTATGATCTCACTGGGATCACACAAACATGATGGGATCACTCACACCATCAGAGTGGTGCAGTGGACAGATACAGAATCTTTCAGAAGTACAGCCTGGGACAGTGAAGAGAGGGAGCTGTCTTTTATGTAAGAGAAGAGTGGGGATGCATGGAGCTCTTTCTAGAGACAAATAAGGAGCCAGCTCAGATGTTATGAGTCAGGATTAGTGGGAAGATCAGCATGGGTGATGTTGTGGTAGGTGTCTGCTACAGACCACATGATCAGGAAGAAGAAATAGCTGAGGCCTTCTTCAGTCAACTGGAATAAGCATCAGGTTCACAGATCCTAGTTCTTATGAAGGACTTGAACTACTGCCATATCTTCTAGAAGGGCAACATAGCCAGGACACAAGCAACACAGTGGGTTTCTGGAGTGTATTGATGTCAGTTTCCTAACACAGATGATTGAGGAACTGATGAGAATCAGTTGTTGAAAATTTGCGATTCTGTGATAATTTCAAGACCAGTCACAATCTAACTAGAGTAAGAGTACACAAACCCTGAAGGCTCTAACCAGGAGATGACATAGTTTAGGACAGAAAATACCTATCTTGTTGAAGCTGTTTCACTTTGTATAAAATAATTGAATTCTGGAAGTAATTTTTTTCAGGGAAATATTGAATGTCAGATCTCTAACTAGCTGAATGTGCAAGGTGGAGTCATTGTCCCTCTGGAATATGAATATTTAATTACCCCATGAATTTCATACAATTTTAAAGGACTTGTTGAGGAATTCACACTCTAGGATATCCATTAGGCTGAAGACTGATTTATGAGTACATAACCCACCACAGAAATTCTGGATGTAAACTCTGCTCCTGGAGTCTGGGTAAAACTAAGAAGGGCTCATCCTGAATGCTTTTTAAAAGCTGCCTAGACATATTCTAAGGATATCCACTCTTTGAGGGCAAGTCTATGCAGTGGTAGAAAAATGTCTTCATTCAGGAATCCAGTAAGACAGACTTCAGACAGACTCACTGCTGCAAAAAATTTAAGTGATTTGTCCATACGTAAATGAATTTGGGACAAGAAAACACTAGGCTAGTCCCTCCAACTTAAAGACAGAATCAGCTATACTTAAATCATTCATGCAAATAGGGAGAAATGTGTACGTTTTAGGGAAAGTTAAAATCTTTATCTATAACAGATATCTAAAACAGTCCAAATGAATCACACTCTAAAAGTGACTATCTGAATTAAGTATACAGGGATACTAGATGACTACTCAGAAGGAGATGTCTACAATGTAAATATTTGCATTTTGTCCTATGAATCTCACTTTATATTAATTAGAGACAATGCTCTTATTCATAAACCCCGAAGAAATTGCCTTCTCAAACAGTGCAGTCTTAGTGCACTTACGGACTTTGCTTTCAGGCTTAATACTGAAATCTTCTACAGAAGTACTCTATAACATTTGTTTTCAAACTTTTGTTTAGACAGTATATTCTTGCTCTGCTAATGTATGGAATTGTACTATTTCATCTTCAGTTGACCCTATTTTTTAGCCAGCTGCACAGGTCTATAAACCCCATTCACTATTTTCACCTTTCATATTCACAAATCTCTGCGGTTGGGGCTATATACACTATGCTTGGCAGCGTACTAACATTACAACTAAACCAGTATTACTATACCAATTACACTGGTATTACTGAGTTCCATTACCAGGATAAACCTCTGAGAAATGACCCTGGATATAGACTGTCACTTTTAAATATGTTTTATAACAATTTTTATAAACTGTCTTATATTAGCTTCTTTTAATCAATGTCTTTTCTGACGATGGTTTGTAAGACACCATAACATTTTTCTAAAATCAAGTTATGGGACACAGCTACTTTTCCCCTTAGGAAGTTTCAGAAATAGAGGTTTTTAGAATCTTAGTTTTCATGTTGGGTCACTACAATGATAGGACATGATTAATTTCCATTTGTGAATATGTTTGTACTGATCTATTTACTTGGGCTGGAGTTCACTCCTTACATAAGAAATATATGTGCAGCTATGTCAGCTAATTAAGAAAGCCATAGTCAAACCACAGCATAGAATCACAGAATCATGGCACCATAGAATGGTTTGGGTTGGAAGGGACCTTTAAAGTTCACCTATTGCCAGTGCACCCTGCAGTAGGCAGGGACATCTACTAAATCAGGTTGCTCAAAGCCCTGTCCAGCCTGACTTTGAATACTTCCAGGGATTGGGCATTCACAACTTGTCTAGGCAACATGTTCCAGTGTTTCATCACTGCTTCTGAGCCAGTGGGATCTCTCAGAACCTATGGGTGAGATCCATCTTTTTTCAAAATGCATTTACAATTGCATCCTTTTCATACATGGCAGGAACAGTCGGGAAGGTTCTGACTATACTTGCCAAAAATTTAGAGTGCTGGCTCAGAGATTGGCATTTCTAAGGTGAATATCCTGTTAATTTTGTGGTACTGCACATAGTTTGTACTCAGGAAAAAGAGCAAAAGGAAAGAGACAGGTAGGGCCGTATCTAGTAAACTAGTTGCAAAGAAAATAGTTCAAAATCCATATGGCAAAAGAATGGAACAGATTCTGTAACTTAACTGGTAGGGAGAATAAGTGGGTTTTGGACCTTATTTTTAGGCTTATTTTTCTATTGTACATTAAACATTCACTGTAGGACTTCAGCCATATATAGATTTTGAGAAATGCTAGACAATATCTACTAGGAACAAGGCAGGTGCTGATGATCCTGCTGTGGCACTGTAAATGGGAAAGATCCTGTAACAGGTATCTTGCTAGCCATACTTTCTATGATTCTATGATTTTTAAATGGATCTGGATAATAGAATTGGGAGTCCAGAATTCCTCACTATCAAACACAGCTTTATCAACCTACAAAGTTAATATCCCCTCTCTGTTGCCCAGTTCAAACTTAATAGTGTTGTTGCCCAGAAACAAGAATTCAGCATGAATGCTCATCTTCAAGAGAATACCCTGATTGTGCCTATGACACTAGGATGAGAGATAAGGAATCATTCCATCTGTAATTCAAAGAAGGAATTTAAAGGAAGAATGGCATTAAAATGTAATATGTGGTTCAAGTGTACTATCTATCCATCCTGTTTTGTTTCCAACCGAGTCCATAAATAGATGCTCAAGAAAAAATAAAACCAAGGCAATCTTGTGTGCTACTTTCCTCTTAATACTCTTTCAGCCTCTGACTGTTTTCTGTTCTGTTCTATTTCCTAAAATTTCATTTGTCTAGTTGGCAGACCTACGGTGGATCTCTCTTCCAACTATTTGTCTAACTTCTCCTTTAGCTTATTTAAATTCCCAGTATAAACAAAGTCCTTTGCAAAGCACAAAGAGGTCTGCTAGCCACTGCATGAAACACCACCACCTTCTTTGTTTTGAACCTGGACCTTTATTTGGTGGCCTGTAATTCTTGTATTGGAAGAGACAGTGAACAGATGGCTCATACACTTTCATCTCACCAGTTACAAGCTTGTAGACCTCTGTCATAACTTTGTTATGATTTCTCTTTCCCAGGGCTAGAAGCTCTAGATTATTCAATTTTCTTCATGTAAGTCATAGTTTTATCAATCCTTTTTGCTGTTCTCGGAAACTTTTCCTATTCTAATGTGTCCTTTTTAGACGAGAGAATCAGAATTGCTCACGACCTTAAAAGTGGTTGAAGCATAACTTCATGCAGTGTTTTCTGTTTTGTAAACAACACAATGATGGTCTGTTCTATATTCTTTTTTTCTAGTAATTTTGAATTTTTTAGTTGCTTTCCTAATGCTACTGAACGATGAATTGTTTATTTTCTTCAACTACCTATCATAAATTCTAGATCTCTCTGTAGAGTTGAAACAGTCTGCTAGGAGGCCATCTTTCTTCATGTGCAGATAGGGATTGTTTTTCTGCCCGCCCCCTGCCCCGCCTTCCTTCCCCCATTTACACCACTTAACATTTATCTACAGTTAACTGAGTCTGCCTTTATACTGCTTTGTCATTTAGGGATGTATAAATTTGTCCACACTGGTATGCTATTTGAAATTCCTTCAGGTGCTCAACACACCTGCATAGTGCAGCAGATAAGGCACAGGACCTAAAGATTTATGACCACCTTTGGAAACTTGGGAAGGTCAGATTCCCTAGCAGAACATGGCAAAAAGGAACAGATTTTCAGGTGTTTACGTTTTCAGCAGATGTCTGGTTGTTCAAGATTTTATTCTGAGATTCATATTGAGTCCAGAACAGACAGTGTCTTGTAAATTTAGGTGCCTAACTCCCTCACTGTCTAGAGTAATCTTCATTGTCTTAGAAGTTTCTAGTACAGCAGTGTGTGTCTCAGATCCCAGAAAACAACATCAGGCAAATATATGACTAGTATAGAATAAGAAATCAATGAAAATGGAAATTTACTTTAACTTTTTAAAGGAATAAAATCATCTTTGGGGCTAATTGCTCTATTCACACCTCTAAAGATGAAAATTAAAAAGTCAGAAGACTGGCATACATTAGATTAACTAAATTAGAATTTAATTTATGCGTTTAAAATGGACCTGACTTTTTGCTGCCTCCTGCTTACTTTATTGTTTCTATTGTTTAAGATTTTTAAAAATATCTATTTTTTAACCTCCATAATCTTAAAGTCAAAAGAAATGTACCAATGAAGAAAAAAGAAAAAAAATCCTATTAAAATTGAATTACGGTGGCAACTCCTTAAATCTGATTTCTAATCCCATAAATTCCTTGACAGCAAATATGAGAGTGATTTTCATAGTTATTCATATCTTTTTTTGTTTGTTTGTTTATAAATTATAATTGCTGGTACATAAAAGAATAATTTAACACGGGATTAAAAAAAAATTGCTTGATGCAATTTAAACCACAAAGAACCTAAGATAATTACAGTGTTTGATACTATATTTAAAAATAACTACTAGATAAATTTAAGAACTCTAAAACTTTGAAAGAACAAAGCAGTGTATTAAAACAAACAAACAAACAAAACCACTCAAAACCTTCTTAATTTTGAACAAACTGCATATTTTTGACTGCTTTAGTACTGTTGTTTTTTCTCACATTTCAACAAATGAAAATACCTTTTCATATTTAGATATTAATAAAACATTGAACTGATCATTTTATTTAGGTAGACATGAATTATAATGAGCTATATACCCTAGAATCAAATCTCTTACTTATGTACATTGATCCCTATCCAAAACCTGTTAGGCTGGGATTCATTTAAGACTATGTTATCTGTCTAACCCCTAGGTACTTCATAGACACACAGATTTCTCTAATAGTTGGCATGTGGTAGAGTCCATCTCATGAAAATTAATTCAAGAAATGATGCAACTTATATACTGGATGTGTATCAACCTTGGTAAATTGTCTCTGTCTTTAGCAACACAAAGGATTTAAGCATGTTTAGACTAAAAATTAAAAAAAAATTAAATGTGATAAAAAGCTATCTATAGAACTTGCAGCAAAACCTTAAAAATACAGGTAAATGCGGGAGGCATTACTCTTCTTCACTTCTATCAAACTGATAACAATGAGATGTGGACTGAGTTGCAATTTTCTAAGTACTCTGTTGCCAAGGTCTGTGATTAAAGTGCAAGAATTTACTTAGGAAAAGACTTTGATGGACTGACTAACCCCAAACATCCCTGAAAAAGTCCCATTTTGTTAGTAACTCTCTAGAGGAAGAATTTAACTAGTTTATTTGAAGCAAAACTACTTCCTATAGATTGCAGACTATTTGCAACTGTAATTGCCTTGAGAAGATAGAATAATGTCTTCAGAGATTATAATCTAATTTTGTAAATGTTTCTGTAATAGTACTTTAGGAAGTTAGTTGTTCTGAATAGTTTTTTGGTTTGGTTTGGTTTTGGTTTATTTTTCTTTCCAGTTATACTCAGATATCTCTTTGCCCATTTAATAAGTTTAAAATACACATAGGAATTTAATCTCAAAAAAGTGAACGATATAAAAAATGAAATTGATCTTTTCCTGGATTCTTGTAATGTCAAAATATATCTGAACAAAGCGTACTCCGCTTTTGTCAACATAGCTGAGCTACCTAAATAGAAATGAATCCATTTAATAAGCTGAGTCCAAATATATGCTGTATAGCTGAAGTTTAATATTAGCTTATTAAATTCTGTGTTATCTCTCTCAGTATTATGATGTTTAATTGTCTTTTTCCTTTCTCATCTGAACAGCAAAAATAAAATAATTGATGTCTAAATTTAAATTAGATGTTTAAATACAAAATACTTCTGAGGGTCATAGGGAACAATGGGATGGAAATACTGACTAATCTCAGAACTGGATCTGGCAACTGAAATGAGTATATTAAAAATATGAAGGTCAGATCATCTCCTGCTTTAAAGAATGTATTATATGTTTAATACACTAATTTCTTCCAATATGCTAACTAAAATTAGAATGAACTCACTCAGTTTAGTGCCTTTTTGGTTTCATGCATGAAGGATTAGCTGACAGACACATTTAAAAATGGCTAATGTACATAAATAAAGGGCTTGTAGAAAGCTCTTGAGGTAACAATGCACTATGCCAACAAAATCCAGAGTAGTTTTTGAGTCAGAAAACCTGGCAAAGTAACACACCTTTAGGCTGATTTGACATAATATCAGGATGGTGAAAGAGAAGATGAAAAAGTAGCATTCTGCAAACCATATTTCTTTAGTATGTGTTATCTTAAGTAATTTTCTAGCTAGTATTATAAGCTATTAAAATACTGTCTGTAACACTCAAAAAAAGATTGGGGGTGAGGGAGAAGAAGGGGAGATAAATTAACCTGTACATACAAAGGTGATACCGAGAAACAAATTGAACTGAGATAATGACTTAAATACTGCCTCTCTGTAGCTATAGCACATCAAAATCCAAACATTAATTTAAAAGTAAATTCTAGTTAAATTGAAACAAATCATTGTGTTCTTTAGTAAACCTTCACTATGTTTCATCTAAAGATATGTAGAAATTTCTGCAGACATTCAATATTAACATGTGAAAAATATCTGAACATTAAAAGAGGAATTTTGTTTTGTTCCATTTTCTGATAGAGAAAGTTGTAGGAGACAAGTGATGCTGAAAATCATTGAAATTAACCTCAAATATAACCAAGACAAAAATGTGTGTGAAAACCATTGTTGCTGTATGCTGAATAACAATAGGCAAGATAGTACAAAGACGACAGGTATAGCAGATATACCTACAAAAATAGATATGCCAGAATACCACAAATTATATCTCTTGACATGGAAATCAGGGGGAAGATATTGTATTTTTTCCGCTAAGTAAAAACACATAAGCTCAGTTGCTAGATCATTAAGCATGAACACTGTTTATTATTTTTTTATTCCCTGGCTCTGTTTAAGACAATTCAAAGCCGATACAAGGGATGCTACCCATAAGCACAATAGCTCCAAGGCAATCAGTGCTTATTAATGGATTTTGAACCTCTCTTGTTATCAGTTTAGAACTAGACACTGAAAGAAACCAAAAGATAAGGCAGGTCTACTGGGAAGACAACAGATTTAAATAAATAAACAAATAAATAAATAAATAGCTGAGAAATTATTTCTGAAGGATGCAGCCCAAAATGTCTGGCACAAAAAGCGAAAAAAAAAAAAAAAGGAAGGGTAGAAAACATAACATTTTTTCTTTCTCTCTGCTTGCTCTTCCCCTCTTATTTCCATGCCACTGAAGAAGGAAATCAAAAAGGTCCTAACTGTTATACTTTATATCAGAACAAAAATAACATGAGAGGAAAAATTAATATGATACAATGAAAAATAATTCCCTTTTCCTGGAAAATGATCAATTCTGTTCTTTGGCAAGTGTAGGTGGAAAGACTGTCAGCTACAGATATTTTCTTGTAATGAAGGTTAAATAAGGTATCAGACAGAATGTGAAATTCCTTTATGCTGTGAAAATGAGGGCTGTATTTCATAAGAGATGTTTAGGTGCCATCTACTTTAAATTACAATAATAGTCAATGAGCAATGTATTTAAGTTGAAATATATATGCTGATTATTTGTAGTGGTTATTGTTTTTTAACCAGTTAAGCAAGATTTAAACTTGAATAAGAAAAAAAAAAAAGAAAGAAAAATGAACTGTTAAATTCTAAAATACAACAGAATATAATTCTCCTTCAATGGAAGAGGTAAATTAGAAGGAAGATGTTATTACATTATTTTAGCAATGATGATAGGGGAGTAAAATTCACAGAGGACAGAATGAATAAAGGAAAGGCAAAGCTGAACTAATCTTGAACATTTAACTGAATTTGGAAATAGCATCAGGGAGAAATGACAATTTCTAAAAGAACTGTAGATTGACAAAACATGATGAAATTGCACCAAATAAAAATCTACATTTGAAGTATTTGTTTGAACTCACTTTGACAGACAACAGAGAAAAAAACTAAGCTTCTAAAATAAAATTTACTCTCAGAAAAATAACTACATAGATTACAGAATCAAGCTGCTGAAATTCCTAGTTCTCTCCATCAATTTAAAGAAAGGGTCTTGAAAATATATAGTGTCCTTTATACTGCAGATTATCCACAAAGTTAGCACATTCTTTGAGATTTTTTGAATAATGAAAAAGGCTTAGGTACTTAAGGCCTTCTTTGCCTCAGACTTTAACAGTCAAATCAGTTGTTCCCTGAGTACTTAGCCCCCTGAGCCAGTATGCAGGGATGGGGAACAGAATGAAGCCCCCATAATCCAAGGGGAAATACTGAATGATCTGCTACAGCACTTAAACATACACAAGTCTATGGGGTCAAATGGAACCCGCCCAAGGATACTGAGGGAGCTGTCAGAAGTGCTCACCAAGCCACTTTCCATCATTTATCAGCGGTCCTGGCTAACCTGGGAGGTCCCAGTTGACTGGAGGTTAGCAAATGTGATGTCTGTCCTCAAGAAGGGCTGGAGGGAGGATCTGGGGAACTACAGGCCTGTCAGTCTGACCTTGGTGCCGGGGAAGGTTATGGAGCAGATCATCTTGAGTGCCATTACACAGCACATGCAGGACAACCAGATGATCAGGCACAGTCAGCACAGGTTCATGAAAGACGGGTCCTGCTTGACAAACCTCATTTCCTTCTATGACAAGATGACCCACTCAGTGGATGAGCGAAAAGCTTTGGATGTTGTTTACCTGGATTTTAATAAAGCCTTTGACACCATTTCCCACAGCATTCTCCCAGAGAAACTGGCTGCTCATGGCTTGGATGGGTGTACTCTTAGCTGGGTAAAGAACCATCTGGAAGGCTGTGCCCAGAGAGTGGTAGTGAATGGAATTAAATCCAGTTGGCAGCCGGTCACAAGTAGTGTTCCCCAGGGGTCCATACTGGGGCCTGTTCCCTTTAATATCTTTATCAATGATCTTGACGAGGGGATTGAGTGCCCCTTCAGTAAATTTGCAGATGACACCAAGTTAGGCATGAGCATGGACCTGCTTGAGAGTAGGATGACCCTACAGAGGGATATGGCCAGGCTGGATCGATGGGATGAGGCTAATGGTATGAGGTTCAACAAGGCCAAACGCCGGGTGCTGCACTTGGGTCACAACAACCCCATGCAGTGCAACAGGTTTGGGGAAGAGTGGCTGGAAAGCTGCCTAGCAGAGAAGGACTGGGGGTGTTGGTGGACAGCCGGCTGAATATGAGCCAGCAGTGTGCCCAGGTGGCCAAGAAGGCCAACAGCATCCTGGCTTGTGTCAGGAGTAATGTGGTGAGCAGGACTAGGGAAGAAATTGTCCCTCTGTACTCTGCACTGGTAAGGCCCCGCCTCGAATAACATGTTCAGTTTTGGGCCCCTCACTACAAGAAAGACACTGAGATTCTGGAGCATGTCCAGAGAAGGGCAATGAAGCAGCTGAAGGAACTGAGGTTTTTTAGTCTGGAGAAAAGGAGGCTGAGGGGAGAACTTATCACTCTCTACTACCTGAAAGGAGGTTGTAGAGAGGTGGGGGTCAAGCACTTCTCCAAAGTAACAAGCAATAGGACAAGAGGAAATGGCCTCAGGTTGTGCCAGGGGAGGTTTAGATATGATATTAGGAAAAATTTCCTCACAGAAAGGGTTATCAAGCATTGGAACAGGCTGCCCAGGGAAGTGGTGGAAATACCTGGAGGTATTTAAAAGACCGGTAGATGTTGTGCTTAAAGATATGTTTTAGTAGTGGTATTGGCAGTGTTAGGTTGATGGTTGGACTAGTTGATCTTAAAGGTCCCTTCCAACCTAGAAAATTCTATGATTCTATGATCACAGAAAGGGAGCAAAAATAGGTAATACAACAAAACAGAATATTATTCTTCAATCTGAAGTGGAAAATTGCTTTTTCTAAACCTTCTCCTTAACATTTAGCTTTGTCAGACTTCAAAATACATGTTCTCAAATTTGCACTAGTGGGTGTGTGGCTGGATTCTAGCTTGTGATAAAGTTCATCGAAAAACACCTGTTCATGCACTGTCTTTAGTTTAAATTCTGTTATTGCTGGTATTCATAAGCATTAAAAGTCTCAAATAAGATGAATGAGAGTCTTTCATACAGATGCTGAGTTTCAATAGCTCATTTGACAGAAGAATGATATAGCTGATTATAAATTACCCTTGTGATTATTCTACTGAAAGATTTGAAAAGTATAAATTGGAGTTCATGAACCACAAACAAAATGCATATTAATTTTTTTGATAAAAAGATAGTTGAAAACAGTGTTAAGTGCCAGTTTGATTTACAAATAAATATGTCATTTCTCTTTTTTGTGAAATAAAAGCTCTAAATGCATTTCTGTATCAGAAAGTAATACCTGCATACTTGTAGTTAGTGCAGGTTTTAAACTTTTTGTAGGTTTGGTTTGGTTTGGTTTGGTTTTCTTTTTTTTTTTTTTAACCCCACTGGTTACTTGCCACCAGCCTGATGTAACCCCATTTATTATAACTCTTTGAACCTGATCCATCTGTCAATTGTTCACCCAACATATTATGGACTTGTCTAGCTATGTGCTGGACATTTTGTCCAGAAGGATAATGTGGGAGACAATACCAAAAGCTTTCTAAAATCAGAAAACCCCACATCTACCAGCTTCCCTCGGTCAGCTAGATGAGTGACCTTGTCATAATTAAATTAGTTAAGCAGGTCTTTCCCCTTGTGAACCTGTGCTGGATATGACCAATGACTGCATTGCCTCTCAAGTGTTTTTCAGTAGCTCCCAGAGTAACCTTCTTCACAACTTTACCAGGCAATGAAGTGAGACTGACAGGCCTGTGATTACCAGGGTCTTCCTTCTTATTCTTCTTGAAAATTAGGACAACATTTGCCAGCTTCCAGTCCACTAGGGCCTCTCCAGATTCCCAAGACCATTGAAAAATAATGGAGAGATGTCCCACAATGACATCGGCCAGCCCTTTCAGTACCCTGGCACAAATCCCATCTAGCCCCATAGACTTATGGGCATCCAGCTGGAGCAGCAAGTCTCAGAGTCAGCTAGGAGTTTATCATCCCCCCCAGTCACAGTCTTCCAGCACAGGGCTCCTGGCGTCCCAGGCCCCATCATTAGTGTTGAAGGCAGAAGTGAAGGTGGCATTAAAGGTCTCTGTTTTATCTACATCTTTATTTGTGAGGTGACCGTCCTCATCAAGCAATGGACCAATGTTATCTCTGATTCTCCATTTGCTGTTAACACATTTTAAAAAGTCCTTTTTCTTGTCTTTCACAGTTCTGGCCAGCTTGAACTCTAATGGAGCTTTGGTGACACAAATTTTCTCACTACAGTGGCAAACAGTGTCTCTGTAGTCCTCTTGTGTCACCTGTCCATACACTTTCTGTTTACACCTGAGTTTGCGAAGAAGATCTCTGCTCAGCCAAGCTGCTCTTCTGTCCTGCTTGCTTGACTTCCAACACTTTGGAATTGCCTGCTCCCACGCTCTTAAGAGATGGCTCCTAAAAACTAACCAGCATTCATGGACCCCAATACCTTCAAAAGCAGATTCCCACAGGACCTTACAAACTAGCTCCTTCAGCAGTCCGAGGTCTGCTCTCCCCATATAAAAGGTCGAAGTTTTACTGGCAGGTTTTCTCCTATCACCAACGATTTGAAACTCGACTACTTTGTGGTCACTGTGACCAAGACAGCCACCAGTCACTACTTTGCTCATAAGTCCCTCTCTGTTTACAAACAACAAATCTAGGAGGGCACCCTTCCTAGTCGGCTCCCTTAGGACCCGCACCAAGAAGTTATCTTCACTGTGCTTCAGGAATTTCCTGGACCAGTTTGTGTCTGCTGTATTATATTCCCAGTTGATGTCTGGGAAGTAAAAATCATCCATAAGGACAAGGGGAGCTGATAGAGAGATATCTCTTAATTCCTTATAGAATAATTCATTGGTGTCATTGTCCTGGATGGGTCCCACAACAACATCCACTTTATTTTCTTTCCCTTTCATCCTTACCCAGAGTCTCTCAACTGTGTTGCCACCAAATTCCTCACTACTTACAGACTTCTACTGAAAAATCTGGCCTCAGATGAGGATACTGAGTGCCCAGATATCTGATTCCAGCCCTTTAGAAAATGAAGTAGCTCTGAATTTGATAACATAAAGGAACTATTCAAAATGTGATAAAAGAAAAACAATAGCTTGCATTTTCAGTTTAAATGCTTTGTTTGTCTCATTTTTTTTACTGAAGATTTGTTATTAAAAACCTAGATGGTTAGCTCTAACCATATGATGTTGGGAACTGCAATCCTATATAGTGAGAATGACAAAAGTTTTTTTCACTACTCACCTCATTTAATGCTATGGTTGCTTTTAGTAACAAGCTTCAGGAGTTTGCTCTCTCTAGGAATCCTAAATGCAAAGTTCTTTAGAGAGTCTCAAGTGCTATCCTCGGGATTTCAAGCATGGGACATGAACAATCAGTCTCTAAATCATCCTGCTTATAAAACAAAAAAAAACCCACCAAACAACAACACCCAAAACAAAGAACATACAAATAAAAAAAAAAAAAAAAGGAAAAAAGAGATTGGGTTGTCCTAACTATCCTCCAAACCAGCAACAAATGATACTCAGGCAGTGACCTTTCAAGTAGCTCATATGAAGCATGTGGATCATCTATCAAATGAGAAGAGGTTGAGAGACCTGGGATCCTTCAGCCTGGAGAAGGGAAGGCTCAGGGGGATCTTATCAATGTATATAAATACTTGGTGGCAGGGAATAAAAACAAGGAAGTCAGACTGTTCTCTGTAGTGCCCAGTGACAGGGCTACAGTCAATGGACACAAAACGAAACACATGAAATTCCACCTGAACACAAGAAAACACTTTCTTACTGTGAGGGTGGTCAAACACTGGAACAGGTCACCCAGAGAGGTTGTGTAGTCTCCATCCTTGGAGATACTCAGTACCCAACTGGACAACGTCCTGGGCAATGTGCTCTGTCCAATCATGCTTGAGCAACCGGGGGTCTGGAGGAGGGTGGGAGCAAATGAGACAAACTGAAGAAGTCTTTTCCAACCTCAACCATTCTGTGATTCTGTGAAGTGCAGGCTTAAGCACAGACACAGCGTGTCTCCCAATTCTATTCCCTCTCAGAACATAGTTTGTGCATTGCAGCACACCCAGGGGATTATCCTGATGCCAGAAAGAGGCTGTAAGAGTGACAGTTATGTGATTAAATGGTGGTCAGAAAAACAAGAACAGTGTGCTTTTGTCCAATCCAGAGACTGTTCTTGCAGGAAAATAATCCAATGTGATTTTTCAAAGTTTGCTTTGCAGTAATAGAACAGTAGCAGAGGGGAAATACAAGAATTCTTAGTCTCTACAGTGTGACAGACAAAACTCCCTTTTCCCTTGTTCTAGCAGCCTTTCATTTAGTCTCCTGAGCCAGTCTGACTTGCCTTTTCTGGTTTTGTTTTTGTTGTTGTTTTTCTTTTTCTGTTAGTTTCCCCTTTTATTTAGTACCTGTCTTTCTTCTATAAATACCATTTTCTCAAAATGTTTCCATCTTCCCTCCTTTCATTCAATTTTTTGTTCTACTAAATGTCTTTGTAAGCCCTGTGGTATCTTGGCCTCTCCATGTGGCTATGCCTTTTGGTATATACTGCTGTTAAGAGCTAGGATGCAGTGTAAGTCACCTACGACCTTCACTGACGGGTACTGTGCAGGTGAGAGTTTCTGCAACACAGACAATGAGAAAAGAGGGAAACCTTCACTGTCTTTTCAAATTCCTTTGGTGCCAGGAGGAGGAATTGAAAAAGAAACCCAGCTGTCTTCCTGCAGCCTCTTGTGAATGACATTGGAGCTGACATGAATGAGAATAATAGAAGGGACAAATAAGTGACTGTCACTACTGTGTAACTTTAACTTCAGATGACTGACAGAAGGTATGATAAAACTTGGGGTTTTTTTTCCTTTTTACTGCTTCTTCTACCTACCTTGTGGTTACTTTTCATATAATCTACCCCATTGTTTCACCTTCTAACCATGTAAGTTACCTCATATTTATGCAGCCTTGACTTAAATTTCTTTAACAAAAACAGTTTGGGATTTCAGAGTTTCTTGTATGATCTTGGATTTATTTAAATGTTCTTGAAATGTCCATCAACTGGTGGTAAGTAATATCTCAGTAATATTGATACTTCTTGGAGTTAAATTTTCCAAAATTAAAGGTAGATTATATTTTGATAAATGCTGTGAGGGGAGAAAAATTTCAGTGCATGTGAGAAAACCTAACCTAAAATATATTACCAAGAGAGTTACACCAGCTAACAAAGGCTGGTAGAATGAACACAGATAATGACAAATTAAAAACAAACAAACCAAAACCAAAACCATGTTCATGAAAGTTCTAAAAATTGGGTTTTATCTGTTTATAGATCATGATTTGGTGCATTGTTATGGAATAGATCTCTTTAGTGAGCCATTTATATCAATAAAAATTAAAATTTACTTGAAGGTTGAATATAGTAAGTTTCATGATTTAGGGCTTTTTTTCAGGTGAAAGTCATTTGGCAAAGGAAACCACTGAAATAGATACAGTAATTTAAGGGCAAAAATAAACTACATATAAAATTTATAATCATTTAATGATAAACTGAAACTTTGAAAGCTCTGCTACTACTTAAAAGGATATTTTTAAAAGACATCATGACATGGAGCAATTTTTACATACCATAGTAATCAAATTAATGTTTTTTGTTATAAAGATAACACTAAAATAGTTGAGACAGCAAAGTATTTCCTCTTTAAAATTATCAGTTGCATTTCAAACTTGCATGCATAAATTAAGCATCAGAATTTATTTGATAAAAATGGCCTTCTTTTTTTTATTTCTGATGATGAAATATTGAATATTTGCAACAGAAATGTGGTACAATGGAACCTCAATGAAGTAACACTTACCACTTTTTTTCCTTGGTTACCATTAAATATTATTAAAGGGGCGGAATTTGGAATGGAAAAAGTGAAAAATCAGTTTGATCCAATAGATCTAAGGATTAATATTAACTGTAAATATTCCCATAAACTATTTTTCTGGTCATCAATCCATATTATTATCTTAGGTAAAATGAGCTACTTTTGAAAAAATCTTAGCACATTTTTTTGGGGTAGGAATCAGCTGAGCTGATAAGTGTATGAAACTTCTGTAAATTACAGTATTTGTTCATAAGCTTAAGAAACAATACAGTAGTCTAATTTCAGGTTCCACCTCATTAAAATTTATGGCCCTAACTAGCAAAGAGGAAAGTCTGTTGAACACCATATTATGGGTTTTCACCTGTTTGCTTTTGGTGGGCTTATTTTGTTTTGTGTTGTTTTAACTTGCATATATGTACAGTAAATCTCCATGTTCTGCAATTTCTGTAAAGGTTAAGTTTGTTCCCACTCTAAAGATCCCTTAGCAATGCTATTAATGCTATTAATCCAGTTATCTCTTTTTGAAAATGTGTTTATGTAAACTTTAGGGCACCATCAAAAGGAAAACAGTGCCAAAAGCACCAGTCCAGTACTGGAAATTACAGTATGACTCAGAATAAAACTTCACTCTATTGTAATCAAAGTTCATGAATGAAGTAATTATGTCTTCACTAAAACATTGTTTAGGTCTCTACAAATGCTAAGATTTTACTGATGATGCTGTAGTTGTAGCATTTCCTAGCTCCACTATCTATTTATTTAGTGTGGATATATTTATAAATTTTAATGCAGAATACCACTGGAAAATCCCAAAATAGTACTGATTTTTTTGTTCAGCTGTTTTTTTTTCCCCAACATAACAATTTCATACCACTTGAGGACAGTGGGATACTCAGAGCTGGATGTATTATCTTTATTATCTATCATTAAGCACATTTTAATACTTTCTGTAAATATCATAATTAGGCAGAAATCTGCGTTGTATCTAATACAAAAGAGAGTAGTTGTTGTTACAATTCTATATTAGCTGTAGAAAGGTAAAAAAGTATATTAGAGCAAGTTGTAACATTATAAGATGTGCTAAGTCAGAGCTCTGTGTTATAAACTGAAATAAATCACAGAATCACAGAATAGTCAGGATTGGAAGGGACCTCTGAATATCATCTAGTCCACCCCCCCTGCCAGAGCAGAGTCACCTACAGCAGGTTGCACAGGACAGCGTCCAAGTGGGTTTTGAATGTCTCCAGAGTGGGAGACTCCACAACCTCTCTGGGCAGCCTGTTCCAGTGCTTTGCCACCCTCAAAGGAAAGAAGTTCCTCCTCATGCTAAGATGGAACTTCCTATGTTCAAGTTTGTGCCCGTCACCTCTTGTCCTATCACCAGGCACCACCAAAAAAAGACTGTTCCCATCTACCTGGCACCCTCCCTTTAAGTATTTGTAAGCATTAATAAGATACCCCCTCGATCTTCTTTTCTCTAGACTAAACAGACCCAAGTCCCTCAGCCTTTCCTCATAAGAGAGATACTCCAATCCCCTAATCATCTTTGTAGCCCTTTGCTGGACCCTTTCCAGCAGATCCCTGTCTTTCTTGCACCAGGGAGCCCAGAACTGGACACAGTACTCCAGATGTGGCCTCACCAGGGCAGAGTAGAGGGGAAAGATGACCTCCTTCAACCTGCTGGCCACATTTTTCTTGATGTACCCCAGGATGCCATTGGCCTTCTTGGCCACCAGGGCACATTGCTGGCTCATGGTCATCCTGTTGACCACCAGGACTCCCAGGTCCGTTTCCACAGAGCTGCTCTCCAGGAGGTCAGCCCCCAACCTGTACTGATGCAAGGGGTTATTCCTCCCCAGCTGTAGTACCCTACACTTGGCCTTGTTGAATTTCATAAGGTTTCTCTCTGCCCAACTCTCCAGCCTGTCCAGGTCATGCTGTATGGCAGCACAGACTTCTGGCATGTCAGCCACTCCTCCCAGTTTTGTGTCATCAGCAAACTTGCTGATGGTACACTCTACCCCTTTGTCCAGGTCATTGATGAATATATTGAACAGGACTGGACATGGTACTGACCCCTGAGGAACAACAGGCAAATTTACAGGCAAAATCTGTATCAAGTTAGATGGCAAATTTGTCTGAATAAAGATCACAGTCATCCCTAGAGGAGATCTTTTCTACACACCGTCCACCCCCACCCTGAGATCGAAATATTGCAAGAGTTCCTGTCAAACATTTTCCGACCGTTGTTTTCAGCACATCTGATGTGCTCTTTCTCTCTTGTCATTGATGATTTTCTTGCACATTCTCTAATATTTGGTGCAAGCCTGTCTGTAGGATTCACTCATCAGTGAGTGAGTAATAGGTTTTCCAGTAATATCCATTCTGTCCCCTTGAGGTCTTTTGAGTCTATGTGAAATTTCTGTTGTGCACCATACATTTCTTTTGAAGAACCACTGAATCTTTTGAGATGTTGTTAAAAGAAGTTTTACTTAGTATAGCTTTTTCAAGACATACTTACTGGAAGTGATTCCCTGTAACATCAGTAATGTTGCAGAAAGAACCAAATGATCATAACAACCACTGAATATAACAAATCAAATAAAAGTGGGGGTTTTTTTTTCAGAAGATCCACTGCTTTAGAGAAAAATTGTTGTCAATAAAAGAAACCCTAAATTCCTTATGAATTGATTTCCACCTTTCACCTCCACCATAAGAGGAAAATGGAATTCTAGATACCTATGGACAATCATTGCTCAAATATTATGATTTCTACTAGTCATAATGAAAATGTATTAGTTGCATTAAAATATCAATCAAATAAAAATTACTTTTATTTGTAGATATTAATTTAATTAAAATAAAGTTTATTTCATCACCCTGATTGTCTGTTCACCCAAAACTGTAAAAAAGTGTAGTATAATGGGATGGAAAAAATTAATATGTTGGTAACGCTCAGTAGTACCATGGATTTGTAATGCTGGTAAGAGTTTGATTCTGAGTTCAGTGACTCCCCATCAGGAGCAGCATTCAGTTTTCTGTCCTGTGAAGAAAATTCAGTGAAGGCTGCAGAACACAGCAGCAGCATAAAATGAAGTAGCACGGATTTTTAGGAACACTTAGGATGTAAAAAAACATAGTCCTACCAACTGCTAAATCTGTGGAAGATAGGATGAACTATTTTTAATCAATAAATGGTAAGTTTGCTCGACTTTTAACACTTTAAAAACATTTCTCTGTTCTGATAAGCGTATTGAAAACATGTATTATTTTAAGTCTATTACTATTACATTAATACCTTCATTTTCTTTAGCATTCAAGATATCAAAAGAGAGAAGATACTTCCATAGTATAATTTTTGAGGGAATTCTGGCAGCATCTGAAGTGGCCCTTTGAGTATCTGGACCAAATCCCCGGGTTACTGATGGTAGTAGGTTACCTTGTTCTCTATTTATACAAGTTAAAAGTTTAAATATATTTTCATTTTCCCACTCTTCCAGATATTAATTCTTTAGAGCAATGACATCTATGATACTGAACTTCCATGTAGTTTTCTTTATTTCCCAACCACCAGCACCAATGGAGTGTTTGGTTTCCTCTATGTATTTATGCTGTTAAAAAGTGAAATCTCAAAATATTTGTATTTTACCGTTTGCTTTTACGGACATCAGTTTGAGATCTCATCACTCCTAACCCATAAGGTTTTATAGAAAAAATGTTTACTGACACTTAGGGAACTATTCAGTAATAACAAATTATGTGCACATATAAGAGAAGGAGAAGCAGGTGAATGACATACTAAAGCAGACACCATTGATAAATATGATGAGTTGGCTGAAATAACATATATAAAATATAAGAGCATGTAGGAAGTGAGACATGTACCTGTCAATGCCTTTGATAATAATTTAGAAACTTGTCTTGATGTGCTTGAACAGAGCGTTCTCGGGGAAGGAGTTAGGGAAGAATGTAAGAGGAGGGCACTGAAAGTGTTTTTTACTGCAGGCTGGACAAAATTTCAGTAAAAATCAAGAAGTTTTGGTAGTTGCAAAGAAGCTGAGTACTGATACAGAGCTTAATCCATTTAAGAGCTTTAATTTTCTATCCCAGTATTGATCAGTTGTGGTGAAATAATTTGAGTTTGGACCTTAGATAAACAGGCTCTAGTTCTCTGGGCTGCGCTTAAATTTAGTGGAGAAATACATCTTCACAAAACCAAGGTAGTGCAAGACTCCAGAGCAAATTATGTCTGAACAGCTTGTATTTCATTCCTGGCACAGCTCCTTCTTTCACTACTTTTTTCTATAATCTCGCTCCCCACCAACTTGTATTAAGTAGGGAGGTGTGGACAGTTGGCATTTAAATGTCAGATACAAATAGCAGAGATTTCTCCTGGACCACACAGTCTTTTAAAGTGGTGTTTTCTAGCTTGGTCTGATAAAAACCTATCACATCATGGGCAAGCATAAACATTTTTTGCCACTCATCTATTTTCAAATTGCATGCCTGTTTAGTGAAGCAAATAATTTTTTCAGTTAATTTCAGTGAGCAACTTGCCTGCATAGGAAGACAGGCTATAAAACTTTACAGACTTTTTTTATTTCTTACCCATACACTTACCCATTTTAATTCCCTGCCTTGTCCTTTTCAGATTTCATAACTGCTTATGAAAACTTTGTCATTAACCATTCCTATAGAAAAAATATCTTTCCTTCTCACAATCCATTTTCAAATATCATCTGAGATCACGCGTGTTTGTCTCTAGGAGGGTACTGGCAAGAAATACAATGCCAAAATCTTTACTGAGAGCCTCGTTATTTCTATTTGTTTCCTATATCTGATCTTTATTCTTTGCCCCTTTCAGTACAAACAAGTTTCAAAAGTGTGTGTAAAAGCTAATATCACCAAGAAAGATTTAAATCTGAACAATACTTTTACTTATTATTATATTTTCCTGGGAATCAGTTGTTTTGTTTTGTGTTTTAGCTTCTGTTTTCAAAATTTCTGAGGTAAAGAGAAACAAAAGATACACCAATAATGAACATATTTAAATATTCTATTAAAGAAAAAAAAATCTAACTAGACCTTTTGAGTAACTTCCATGTAGTCTTTAAGGTTATGAGCTAAAATTCAATGACAAGTTTCCTGCAGCAGTCACAGAGTGAGTCTACTAGATTGTGCTAATTGAATCACATTAGGCATACTATTACTGCTATTAATAAGTGTGTTGAGCAATTTCCTTTGACAGGTTGCACCCAAGGCAAAGAAATGCCAGTGGAAGCTAAAAAAGATCAAGAAGAGAATATTTTTTTTTCCATTAGAATATCACTGAAGCATTCTGCATCTCCTAATGGCAGAATGAAGCAACTGTGATACAACACTGAGAATGCGCACACTGTGAATATAAATAATAATTTTAATGTATACATAGTATCATTAACATATACTGTATCATATAAATGTATTTTAAAATAACAATAATAATAATAATTTGGAGTCTACTGGCAAGTTCATTACAAAGGTTTACGTCCATAATACTTTTATTATTCTCCTTGTAGGTCCAAAAGGGTGGGAAAAATCCTTAATAGACAGTAATAGGGAAAACAAAAAAAGGAGTAACGGCAATAAAGGGAGATAAACATTAAGGATAGTATTAAATCTGAGATTCAGACACATAAATTTAGGTGTCAACGATATTTGTATACACAAAGGGGGAATGGCTTCAAACTGGAAGAGGGCAGGTTTAGATTGAACATTAGGAAGAAGTTTTTCACTTTGAGGGTGGTAAGGCACTGGAGCAGGTTGCCCAGAGAGGTTGTTGAGGCCCCATCCCTGGAGGTGTTCAAGGCCAGGCTGGATGTGGCCTTGGGCAATCTGGTCTAGTGGGATGTGTCCCTGCCTATGGCAGGGGGGTTGGAACTCGATGATCTTCAAGGTCCTTTCCAACCTAAACCCTTCTATGATGATTCTATGATAAATAAGCTATCTCTAAACTCCTCTTGCAGTAGATGAGGACACAGACACAGAGCAGACTTTGGCCTCTTCAGGGATCTGCTTAACAGAGTACTGTGTGATAAAGCCCTGGAGGGAAGAGGGGCCCAGGAAAGCTGGCTAATATTTAAGGATGACCTCCTCCAAGCTCAGGGGCAATGCATCTCAACAAAGAGAAGTCAGGCAAAAACTCCAGGAGACCCGCATGGATGAACAAGGAGCTCCTGGACAATTTCAAACTGAAAAAAGAAGCCTATAGAGGGTGGAAGCAAGGACACGTAGCCTGGGAGGGATACAGAGAAATTGTCTGAGCAGCCAGGGATCAGGTTAGGAAAGGCAAAGCCCAGACAGAGGTAAATCTGGCCAGGAATTTGAAGAGCAACAAGAAAAGCTTCTATAGGTATGTTGGTGACTAAAGGAAGACTAGGGAAAATGTGGGCCCACTCAGGAAGGAAACAGGAGACCTGGTCACCCGGGACATAGAGAAGGCTGAGGTACTCACAAGACTTTTTTGCAGAAAGCAAAGGCAGGGACTGGGAGAATGAACTGCCCACTGTAGGAGAAGACTAGGTTCGAAACCATCTGACGAACCTGAAGGTGCACAAGTCTATGGGACCTGATAAGATGCATCTGCAGGTCCCAAGGGAAACGGCAGATGAAATTGCCAAGCCACTAGCCACCATATTTGAGAAGTTGTGGCAATCTGGTGAAGGTCCCACTGACTGGAAAAGGGGAAACATAACCCCCATTTTTAAAAAGAGAATAAAGGCATACCTGGGGAACTACAGACCAGTCAGTCTCACCTCTGTGCCTGGTAAGGTCATGGAGCAGATCCTACTGGAAACCATGCTAAAGCACACAGAAAATGAGGTGATTTGTGACAGCCATCATGGCTTCACTAGGGGCAAACCATGCCTGACAAATTTGGTGGCCTTCTACGAAGGGGTCACAGCAGCGGTGGATAAGGGAAAAGCAACTGATGTTGTCTACCTGGACTTGTGAAAGCATTTGACACTGTCCTGCACGACATCCTTATCTCTGAATTGGGGAGACAGGAATTTGACAGATGGACCACTCAGTGGATAAGGAATAGGCTGGATAGCTGCACTCAAAGAGTTGCGGTCAATGGCTCAGTGTCCAAGTGGCAAGCAGTGATGAGTGGCATTCCTCAGGGGTCTGTGTTGGGACCAGTGCTGTTTAACATCTTTGTCAGTGACATGGACAGTGGCATTGATTGCACCCTCAGCAAGTCTCACCCATAAAACAGCTTTCTCTTAGAACAGATCAGATGAATCAACAAGAGGGATTTTCTACAGTGGCTTTTAAATTAACCCAGGGTGAATAATGCTGTCCAAGATATCTGATTTCTGCGCAAGTAATTTTAGGTTACATGAAATTCTCCTAAAGTTACTTTGTAGCTCAGTGTGAAGAGAATAATCTGGGAGCAGACTTGGTTCAACTTCCAAAGTATTTTATTTCTAAAATATGGAAAATCCAAAGACTGTGAAAAACATACTCTATTCCCTTTTGGAAAACATACCTCCAATTTGCTTGGCCTCAGCATAAAAAAAAACAACAACAAAACCCACACAAAATAAAAGGTGTTAAGATAGAGTTAAGTCTTAATTAGCAATATCTTTCATTTGCATCCATGAAACTTATTTTATTGAAAATATCACAGTGACCTGTATATTTTTTAATAAAACACTTAGACTTAAATGATCTAATTTGATATGTTAGACACAGCTGATGCACACTTTGAGGCATAAAAAGAATATTAACATGTTTTTTGTTTCTAACATCCCGATTTTCCAATATTTGTTTATTATGCTTTTTATACACTATATAAATATGCAGATTCTCAATCTTGCTTTCTGAGCTTATCAACCTCATAGATCAAAATAAAATTAAAAGAATGTGTGAATATCTAGTATGATATAATTCAGAACTGAATCTCATGTGCCCACAGTTCCTACTTCCCATGTCTTCATCTCTGAGAAATACAGTGTGTTTCTTACATATCTTGTGCTTTGTGGAACAGCTAGTACAGGAAGCAAAGCAGCCATATCTATTAACATGTTAATACCTACTTGTTTGACATGCTCAATATGTTACATAAGGGGATTCACATCACCTAGACATAGGGATGGGTTTAATTTCCAAACTGCACATGCTATCTACCTGATTCTTCCTACACATAAACAAATTGTTGAAACATAAGTCCCTTGAGAGACAACAGTCTACTGAGATTTCTATCTGAGATTTCAGGTATGACACAAGACATATGGGATGCCTCTGCCTTTTTAGAGTGGAAATTGGATGTGAACTGGGTCATTAAAATGGGACCTAAAGTGTATCATGCTCTAAGGCATCAAAGTCACCATTATGGCTGGTAGAGATCTAGGGCAACTCAGTTCTCTAAGTATAGGTGTACACTACCATTTGAGATTTCCTATACCTATACACCTGTCCTTCAGCTGCTGATTCAGAAGGGCACAGGTCTCATTAAGTCCTCTGTCATAACTGCAAGCCTCATGTAGATTTCTCAGATAACCTAGGGAGTTTCGTATTACACCAGAAACCTATGTTTGGCAAATGAATTGACCTCATAGTATAGTCCATGGAATGTTACTCATTTGTTTTAAAGTAACTGTTTATTTTAGGGTGAGATGAGTCAATTAAGTGTATTGATTAGCCCATCTCCATGGGATTTTATACAGCTAACTCACTGGTAGCCATTTACACTTTGTATAGCAAGAGTCTCTACAGTTTTCTATACATAGGTTCTTGATGTTTTCTAGGATATGTTTTTTATGTTCAGCTGTTGCTCCAAGAAGGCAAAAGTCTGTCATAGATCCTGGGTCATATCTTTCGTCCCTATGCCTGTGCTCCAGATGTCTGAGGTTGAGGCATCATTAGATGCTTACGTGTGAATGACTGAAACAAGTTCCTTAAGCCTGTGGAAGTTAATTCCCACAGAGCCTGTCTGCTACTTGTGGGTCTCAAGACCTTTTATGAAGAGTCCATTTTTACCTTTATAAGCTCTCCTTTCTTGTTTTTTGAATCTTTTAAAATCTTTTCACTTGTCTGCTTAACAGAGGGAACAGTTAAGGACTGATCCATATGTTGAGCTGGAGCAAAGACCATCCACAGCACAAGCAAGAACAACAATCATACAGAGGTGCAGGCCCTGAGCTTAAAAGAAGCACCTGAGCCCATGGGCAAAAGGTATTTTCAGGTGAGGCTGGTCAGGGCAATTAAGGCCTATATGGGTGAACTCAGGACTCAGAACTCCCTGACAGCAAGAATGAATAAGTAATGCTAACATCCGGAGTATACAAAGTTTATAAAACCTAAGGTGTTTCAAAGATGAAAATTCAGAAGAATAATGTAAAAGTTGTTTCACATATTTGAATTTAAACTTGTTTAAATTTAAACAGATTATCTGAGTATTATCTTTGAAAAAATCAGATTTGTTACTCAGAGTTTGAAATGATGACCCTTAATCTAATTTACTTCCTCATAACATTATTGTGGCTTGCTAGTAATTACACAATCACTGTGGCCTTTGCCAACTGAATCCCACTGCAAGTTCTCCTTCTGTACTGACAGAGAGACCAGACAGGATATTCGATAGTACAAAAAACGGCATTACATTTATGCATTTATGCAACTACCTCATTAATTAAATACAACTCCACCAAGTACAATAGGACCTTAGGAAAAATCTCATGCTGACATTCATTTTTTCAGACATCTTAATTGAAAATGATGTTAATATGGTGCTAAAGTCAGTCACCAAAACCTTATTAATACTCACTGATAGCACCTACATTCAGTTTCAGTTTCTACAATAACATCGCATTTTCTGTTAAGGTCTCTTATTTTCTTATGAATTGTGCTGAGGACACTTCTTAGAAGAACAAAGAAGATCATAGAGTAGCATAGTAATGGTAACACCCCATGAGAAACTAGTTACATTGCTGAAGTTCAGAATCTACAGATTTAATGGCAATTGTATGTATTTTTTGAGATAAAAAGAGAGAGAAAGAGAAAACCATGTAAGGGGAAAATTTATGAGAATCAGCTGAACAAAAATGTTTTCACTATGAGGACAATCAAGCAGCAGAACTGGTGGTTCAGGGAGTCTTTGCAGCCTCCATCCTTGAAAGTTGTCAAGACCCAGCTGGATAAAACTGGTAAATCTGGTCTGATCTCATAGCTGACTACTCAAGCACTTTTATGGAAGATTGATACCTACCCAGTTTCAAAGGTTTGGGGTTTGTTTTTTGTTGTTTTGTTTCATTTTGTTTTTCATAAAAATATGTTTCATAGCAGACAGCACATATTTAATCTGTAGAAGCTTTATGTTTTCTAAATGCAATTTTTCTTTCATTCATACATGAAAAGCAATATTAAGCCTCTATTAGTTTTCCTTTATGTAGTATGGAAAAGCTAGAAATTATTAATTCCTCTCTGCACTTCAGCTATTTTGCACATTTCATATGCAATAACAAAGGCTTTTCACAGTCATGACCTTTAGTTTACAGTCTTCCAAGTATAAAAATAAAAAAAATTGAAATAATATTTAATATGAAACACTGTTGAACTCAATTAAGTTTCTTGAGAGTGATATAAATACACCCCGCAACATATTTAACTCAAAGTACAGAAGTGTTCTTACCTGGTTGTAGTTCTGAAGTACTTTTTTAGACTATGTATTTTATTACTTCTAAGAACACATTTAGTAAGAGTTATCTCAAGTTTAATTATAAAGATATGTTGTAGGGTAATTTGCATAATTCAAAGGAATAAATGAATGAGGATGTGACCATGCTGCTGATAAACTCTAACAGTTAACTAAGACATGAAGCTTGGATTAAAAAAATTAGCTCTATGCTCTTTATAACAAAATATCGTCAGTAAAAAACCTCTTCTTATCAGAGATATGGAGGGGAGAGGAATGAGATTACTGAAAATATAAAACCTGAATTAACACTTTCACTACAATAACATTCTTTAGCCCCTTTGCTTTTTGCTTGTAATGAGAAGTAGTTATGAGTGTACTGCGTCTGGCTGGGATGGAGTTAACTTTCTTCATGGCAGCCTATATGGTACCATGTTTTTGAATTTGTGGCTAAAACAGTGTTGATAACACACCAATGTTTTGGCTATTGCTGAGGAGTTCTTGCTCAGGTTTTCTCATTTTCTCAGAGAGTAGGCTGGGGGTGGGCAGGAAGCTGGGAGGGGACAGAGCTGGGAAAACTGACCTGATTTATCCAAAGGGATATTCTATAATATATGACATCATGCTCAACAATAAAACCTAAAACAGAGGAATAAGAAGGGAGGCGGCAGAGATGGGTGGCAGGGAGTTGTCTCCCAAAGTGGCCATTGCTCAGAGACTAGCTGGGCATCAATCTGCTCGGGGAGTTGGTGAGTGATCACCTGTGTGTCACTTCCTTTTTTTTTTTTTCTTTTTCTTTCCTTCATCCATTAACTGTCTTTACCTCTACCCATGAGCTATCTCACTTGTGGTCTTCCTGTCATCTTCCCCGTCCTGCTGGGCAGGGGGTAGTGAGGAAGCGTCTGTGTAGGTATTTGGCTGTTGGCTCGTGTCAACCTACCACAGCAAGGATAAAATTTAATTTGACAATCTATAATTATTAAAGGTTTCATTAACTTTTCCCCATTCTGGAAAAAAATAATCTAGCAACATGTATATATGTTGATAAATATGTATATAGTGGTGTTCCTCGTATTGTTTCCTATATTTCTTTTCCTCTTATATCCAGAAAACTCAGACAGGAAAATGCTGTTTCAAATATTGACACAAACTGCTATTTGATAAAGGAAGAAGCCTGGTACAGGATATATACTGATGAGTCTGCTCTAAACCAGACTTTTGAGACGCTGATAACTTGTACAAGAGTCAGACTGGGCACAACATTGCTGTGAGGTGCCTTCCCCATCATGTACTCACACCAATATTGTAAAAGAGGCAATCTTGGCTGGTTGAGATAGACTTAATGACCAGAAAATAAAACAGAGAAAAGAGAAGAGGTGAATAAGGACGAGAAAGCAACAGACACATGGAAGAGAAAAATTAGCAACATGTTTGGGACTTCAGCTGTATTTAGTGGATGGCAAGTCATGCCCATCCTCATCTTACAAAACGATGATGAATAAAGGTATCTCTGGTTTCAGTGAGTCTGGGATTTCAACCCTGTCTTTTCAGCTAGTGCTCTACACTCAACTAGAGACAAAAAGTCTTTTTGTGGTTACTTAACAATTCAGTATTAAAACCTTTATAATCATATTGTGAAACTTTACATATTTTATTGAATGTGAGTTGACCCACTGACATTTGAAGGACTTCTTGCATGTTTATATGGTGTTTTAAAGGAAGTAAATTTCTTCAGGCCCTGCCTTACACATGCTGTGCTTCTACCTGTTAATTTTGAGACTTTCAGAAACCAGACCACCTGTGTTTTCTGCCTATACATTTTCTGCTTCAAACTGTCTTATTGCCTTGGAGTCTCTGTTCTGCATCAGAAAAAACAAATTATTATTTCAAAGGGAAGATGCTTGTCAAAATACATGCATAACTAACCATATATCTAAGATCATTTGACCACAGAGAACTTTAAAGCAAAAGAGAGGATTTTTTAATTGCTTATGATGTTTATCTAAAAACTGGACTTGGATTTTGTCATTAATGAAATAATTTCATGTACATGGTTCTGTTCATACTGGATACCAAGTCAGCCCCTGCAGTAATATAACCATTCCCAAGCTTTGGTGTGAATTGTATGTGGAATCATATTCAGGAATTCAATATGTGTGATCTGCACTGACAATATAGGTGTACCAACCATGAATCAGAGAGAGTGAAATACCTGTTATTCAGAGAAAAACTTTGCAGAGCAACATGCATGACCAAGATAAGAGCAAGCAAAGGAATTATTCCTCTAACTGGCTGAGATGGTTGAAAATGGTGCTTTAGAGTGCCTGGGTTGACCTCAGATCTCTGGAGAATAGCAGAGGACAACTGAAGATGGTAGTTCTGGATTCTGTAAACCATATTTCAAATCCCCAAGCACTTCATTTTAAAGGCTTTCTCTCTCCAAAGTGGCAAAGACTCAAAATTTATTTGTTACATCTGTGCAGATAATCTCACATGAACTGAAATACAGCTAAAAGACTGTAGGAAAGGGATAACAATATTTCAATTTATGGAATGAATAGTGGTTCCTGGGGATACCTTCGAGGGTACAATGCTAAGGGCTAGATATACACGGGAATTATAAGAAAGAATGAATTAGTGACAAGCTAATGGAAATCATAACATATCCTTAATTTGGAGAAGCTGTGGACATTAGTGAGAACAAAATACTAACTCAGATCCAAAAGAGATTTATAATATTGGACAACAAATTATAACAATGTTACAAAGTAAATAAAATTTCAGGGTATTAGTTGTTTTTTTTGTTTTGTTTTCTTTTTTAAAAAAAGCTATGAAAGGCTATGAAAATTGTTAATGACACTAGCAGATATTACAACAGACATAAACTCAAAATGGTATTGGTCACAATTAAAAATCAGGACAATTTTAAGTTTCTTCTATAAAGAAAAGACCATCTCTCCAGGGGAAGAAATTTGATCTACTGCAACTTTCCCTTATTATGTTTAATTCCCTGGTTTATTTTGTTGCTTTCGGCAATTGCCTGTTATTATACACTTATATTTCAACATTTTTTCTCTATACAGCTCAAATATAACTACAGTCATAGATGAAGATTCCTAAAAGCTTATACAGCATATCATAAATAAGAAATATTTTAAAGAATCAGCAGAAGGCACTGTTATTTAGGTGTTATTGGTATCCCCAATATGTTTCTGTCCGATAATATTTTAAG
The DNA here is from genome assembly GCA_008711295.1 of Anarhynchus alexandrinus. Taxonomy (NCBI): domain Eukaryota; kingdom Metazoa; phylum Chordata; class Aves; order Charadriiformes; family Charadriidae; genus Anarhynchus; species Anarhynchus alexandrinus. The sequence continues at coordinate 977,734 of VUYV01000135.1, forward strand.
GGAAGAAAACTAATAAACACCCTGGAGAAGAGAAGGCTCCAGGGAGAACACACAGCAGCTTTCCAGTATCTGAAGGGGGCCTGCAAGAAAGCTGAAGAAGGACTTTTTACAAGGGCATGTAGTGACAGGATAATGGTTTCAAACTGGAAGAGGGGAGATTTAGAATAGATATCAGGAAGAAATTTTTCACCACTAGGGTGGTGACACACTGGAACAGGCTGCCCAGAGAAGCTGTTGAGGCCCCATCCTTGGAAGCGTTTAAGACTAGGCTGGATGGGGCTTTGAGCAACCTGGTCTAGTGGGAGGTATCTCTGCCCATGGCAGGGGGGTTGGAACTAGATGATCTCCAAGGTCCCTTCCAACCTAAACCATTCTGTGACTCTATGATTCTACGATTTGAACTCTTAAAAAAATGCATTACTTGTTTTGAACTAATTTAGTGTTACAAAATTGGAATGAAAAAAAATAAAATATTCTGAAGACCAGTGAAACAAGTGAAAAAGAATGCAAAGTAAGGGTTGACTGTCTCTATTTGGTACAATGATGATCTTGGCAAGGTGTCATTTAGGTGCTTATAGAGTAAGAGATAAGTTAGAAGAACAGAAAGAAAAAAAAAAGGAAAAAGAAATGGTAATTTAAATCTCCAAGGAACAGAACCAGGATCTTGTATAGATTAATCTCAATATACGTAAAAATTATCTAAGACACATAGTACCATACACTTGTTTATTTTTACTTTGTATTGAGTATAACACTTATTGAAGGCCGTTATTTACCCTATACTGTTCTAGTGGTAAATGAACTTCAGTAACTAGTGTATACTTCTTTGTAAAATATATACAGTATTTTGTTATCTTTGGAGGGAAACACATTATGTAGCTGTTGATTAGTTTTTGTGTTAACATTTACATAAAGCAACAAAAAGGATGAAAAGTAGGAGAGAGAAAAAGACAGACTACAACTGAGTAAACCAACATTTTAACGTTCTTTTAAGGACAAGGAGTAAGTATCTACCATAAACTTGTGACTATAGTGCCAGAGCAAAAGGCTGAGTGACTCAAAAGTCAAGTTGTAATTGAGTTTTAAGGGAATTTTCATGGTGTAGAATTCAAAGCAGAGTATCACATACTATATGACACTTCAGAAAAGTTGAAATTTTGTCATCTATCAGATCAGCTTGGTAATTAAGATTCAATTTGAGCCCTACATTAGGGAATCCCATGGAATTTGTTAACTAAAATGAAACTGCTTCAAGGCAGAACAAAATTAGAATGTCTCAAATCACTTGTAAAGGTTGGGAGAGTAAATTGTGAAATATCATTACAATTAAGAAGTGCTGGTGAAATGCTTCCTGGTGCATCCACCAATTCTGTTTCCTCATAACTGACTTAGAATATTCATTTAATGGCAGATCCTGATATTTTATTGGACTTCCTGCAGGCACTTTGAAGACATGGAGCACTAGGGACACATCAGTAAGATTCAAAGAAGCATTTATTTCTATTTTTTGAACTAAGTTTTTGTCAGAAGACATATTTTCCAAAATCTGAAAAGATATGGACTGTAGCTTGTTTTTTATCGGTTCAATTTTTTCACTTAGAAGAGTGATTTCATTTTGGAACACTTAAGGCAATATAACACTTGAAGAATGAAGAATTGCTTTATGTGTCAAAACAAGTATTCAAGTATTCCAAATATTATTATTTATATGAAAGCAGTGCCTTTCATTTTGTTTATGATCGATATCCATTGAATTAGTTATAGAAAAAATTATCCCCTATAGATCAAAAAGAAAAATTTTTATTTAAACTCAATCTGATTGTTAATACCCACAGGCTACTGAGATAATGAAAGAAGTATAATTACCTTCAGAGAAAGGTAATCTACTTCTTTGTATGACATACAGAGTATTACACGTGCGGAAAAGATCTATTCTTGTTTGCTGTAACTATTTCACTGTAAAACATTCAAGACTACACGGGATAGCATAAAAACAAAACTGTTGCCTTTGTGTTGCAGAAAGCACTATTAAAAATATGAAATTTTAGAACCCCCCAGGTATGACTTCTTTATTCCATTTTGAAAACAAAAGGTATACATTGTCCTTTACAAGAAGCAGATCACTCAAAAACAATAAAAAACAAAGAACCGCTGAAAATCTCAAGAAGCATTGTAGGTGTTTCTGTAGATCTGATAACAAGTGCAATTCAAATATGTATGTTGATTATGTATGTTACCCAGTCCTCCCATTTTAATACAATAGTCTTACTGAATAACTTTAAAAATCAAAATAAAATCAGTCATTACATTTTTTTAATGAAATGGCAAATTAAAAATATATCATAAATCAACATCGAACATTTTTTTCCTTAAAATTTGGTTTTGAAATCTTTGTAATTTTTGAACTCTGAAATTTTGCAGTTCCAGCTGCTTAACAGCTAGAAATCCTACAATTTTGTGTTACTCTGCACCAGAACTGCACTTAGTATCCATGAAATGTCAGAATTAAACTCCAGTAACTTAATTTGGTGTCCTCTTGCATGTACATAATAATTCGGTTTTTAATTACATGACTCCACACTAGTTTTTACCCACACTCAAGCTACATTCAGTGAATGAAAATTTCTTTGTATTTCCCTTTATTCTGCTCAGATGGCCCCAAGGATTGTTCTTTACATGTGATCCAAAATTTTAATTGAATGTAAAATTATTAATCTCCAAATAATTAATTAATCTCATAATAATTAATCTCCTAGAGAACGTTACTGAGGTATTCTGACCATAGCATCTGAATGCTGAATTGATCTCAACAACATCTTTGTGAAACTAACAAGCACTACAGTCTTCATCTGTACAGGTAAGAGGCTCAGAAAAAGCTATCAGATGTCAAAAAAAAAAAAGGTACCAAGTGCCAAATTCGATGCAGAGAAGCTCTGATTTTTTTCTGATCATGCAGAATTTCCACATAGAAATTCACATGTTCAAAGTATACCACTAATTAAATTTAGTGACAATTTTGAACCATCATCATGTCTGTAAATTTGACTCTTGGTGTATTCTATTGAATATTCACAATATGTTCCTGCTCCATACATTCCTGAATCCAGTTCCTGAGTTCAGCTTCTGTTTGTCTCTGAGTCCAGTCTGAGACTTTCCCAGTGCCTGCTGGTGATGTGACCATCATCCTGGGAGCTCGATATGGGCTGTATATATTGTACATATTTTATTACTTTCTTATTGATATTATTATGTTTCCTTATTATTATTTTTCTATTTATATTTCATTAAAGTAGTTTAGTTTCTTTTTTCAATCCATAGGTCTCTCTCATTCTTCTCTCCCTTGGGAGGGAAGTTAAAGAGAGCATCTGTCATCCATTTCAGTGGCTAGCCCAGCCCAAGTCACAATACTACAGTTGCTTGAGACCTGAAGAGAGACCCTAGACAAGTTCCCATACAGAAGCAATTCCAGAGAGACTTCATGAGTGACTAAGGCATAACAGAAGTGACCCCATGACCCAGACGCAGGACCATGCACCACACATCTGGGGCTTCTGTGAGGACCGGCCTGACATTTTCTCCCAGGCCACATTGCCTCCCCTGTAGGAGGGAGGGCATGTCACTCCTATAAATTAAATATAAAAGTGTTTTGATATTGAGCCCATTTAGTCTCCCCATTTTAAATTAGGTCTTACACTGTGACAAGACCTCAATCATGGTACCAGAAATCTGGAAAATTTAAATAAAGGGGCAACTGTATTTCCAAACAGAAGTTCTTTATTTATTTTTTTTTTTTTAAATAACGTGCTTATTCATTCTCTCACAATTTGGAATGGGATATATAAAAAATAATTCAAAAGCTTATTAAATATTATTTTTATTGCATTAAAAGAATACCTCTATATATATCAGAATACATCATTGAAATTAGACTTCACAACCAAAAGAGGAAGCCTGTGTCTCTCTGTTGCCATATATTAGTACAAAATGCATTTAATTGAATGAATATTGATTTACCAAGTTTTAGACCTGAAACTGCAGGAATATCCAGATACTTTATAATGTATGAGATCTTAGGGAATCTTTTTTTAATTTATTTTCATGTGTGTATGCATGAGTTGTGAGTGCTTCTCACTATGATCACAAATATATCTGCCCAAACTATTTCACTGGGATAAATTTTACTAAGGTTGCCCTGCCAATAACAATTAAAAGTGTTCCAATCATGTTTAAGGTAACAAATTGCCCATACCTAGTCTTCTGTGACATAATGGAAACCAGGAAATTGTTCTGTCACTTACAATTAGAGGGGTGAATACCATGGTGAAAGGTCACTTAGTCTTCGGCTGAATGGAACAAGCTCCAGAAACATACTTTTAACATTATGTAATATTAATGTGATAAAACAATAAGCTTTCTGGTGTCACTCTATTGATATGAATGAAATAATTTTAGAGGCATCATAAAACAAACATTTTAAATGAGACAGCTACTTAACTGGGATGAAGCGCAATTCTTTAAATTTTCTTTGATAACTAACTTTTTCTTTTTTAATTGGAAAATACATCAATGCAAAAAGGAATGTCACGGAGTTGGCAGAAGTACTAAGAGAAAGTACTAATATTGATTGAAAAAGTACTCAGATCAGCAATACAGACAGTGAAAGGGCTGTGCTTAACACAGCCAGAGAATTAGGCGTGGTCAGTAAGATATAGCTAACATATTTATATGCTAATGCAAAGAAGAAAGATAGAATAACTTAAGATACTTACGGATATTGTGAAAGATCACAAAACAGAGAAAATTGCACAACAGCACAGACCATGAAAGTGTACATTTCCATTTTCAGGGAGAAATAATAGTAAACATGACTGGAATAGAACTGTGGACTGTCTGGTTTGACTTGAGTTGTTTTTTTTTTTTTTTCCCTCGAATTTTTTCTTTTCTCTTATATCCTGTGCTGTTTTCTTTTAAAGGGACAGGGAGTAGAAGGAATGAGTAGCTGGAAGAACAGGAGATTGCTCATTTCCTGGAGAACTCCAGCATCCTTAGTAGAGCAGTTTCCAGTAACTGCAAGACATGGCAGGATAAAGGATCACAGAAAGGAGTAGGCAGCTGAAGCTGAAGGAGACATTACTAAGAGAATCAGGGAACATGCACAGCCTGGGCTCAAAGATGACTACAAAAATTATTTCCTGGGGATAAAAGTAGACTGTGGTAATGATAAAATCATTGAATTGAATAAAAACAAAACTGGAAGAAAGTTCTAACTTAGTAGGACATCTTGGATAAATGGAGGGTAATTTATTTTTCTTTCCATACTGTCTTACCTAGTGACTTTGAGATTTTTGTATTTAAAAGCAAAGTATTCCTGTTTATATTTTACTCAGATCTGTTTTGACTCTGTACTAATTTTTGACCCTGCCTGATAAATTTGTTATAAAAGTACAGAAAGAAATAAAAGAGTGTAGGTCAAACAAGCTCAAAGCTCTGTCCAACAAGAGTTCTATCACAAGTGTGAAAGGTATAGAGGTAATGGTGTAAAGTAGCATTAATAAAACAGACTACAACAAAATAAGACAGGACAGCATGAATAAAACACCTTCTCTATAGCTTAGAAGATGTATTAGTAGAGGCAATTTGTTGAGAAATTACCCTGCTATTGAGATTTGATATTGCTTGCATAATCTCTTCTATCCATTTGTTTGGTGACTATCAACGGGTTTAGCAAATAAGAAAACCTCTGTTTCAACTGAATGTATATTTATATATGTATAAATCAGCTAGGGTATTAAAGACAACTCTGATGAAAACATTTAAAATACTTCAAATGAGATCTGTTTCAACCTTCAAAACAACACTGACTGGACTGACATTCATTAACAATATACTTTGGCAATCGTTAATTCTTAGTCAATATCAATTATTACCACTACCTGTAGAAAACAATGAGTCTTAAACAAATTCATCCCAAATTAGTTCTGAATACTTTCAGACCTAGAATACAGTTTCTGTTTCTTGACAAATATTATAATGTCTGGATGAAAGGTGACTTCATCTTTCACATGTCATCTTCTAGAATAAAAGAGGGAATTTGTGCTTGTACATGCAAATTTGTGACCCTGGTTTCTTACACAGAGAGGATTCAAGGTATTTTAATTGCATTTCACTAACTTTTTGACTTTGCACTGAATTTGGTGCTGTTTATATGTGCTAGATAGGCACAGAGACGTGCTCTTGAATCAGACTCCCAAGGATACACCTTTTTGTGACCCCCAGGTGAGCTTATGCACAGACGTTTGAATACCCCATCTTAGAAAAGAGAGTGTATGGACAAGAAGGATAGGGGAATTTAAACACTTCAGCAACAATTGGATTCTGTATAAAGTATAACTTAATTTTCTTAAGTAAATGTGAAGCCATCCATGAATCATCACAGAATCATGAAATAGTTAAAGTTGAAAGGAACCTCTGGAGGTCATCCCTCTCCCTGCTCAAGCAGAGCCACCTACAGCCTGTTGCCTAGAACCATGTCTAGACAGCTTTTGACTATCTCCAAAGATGGAGAGTCCACAATCTCTCTGGGCAGCCTGTGCCAGTGCTTGGTCACCCTCACAGTAAAAAAGGTGTTTCCTGATTTATATAATTTTCTGACTTTTTTCCTGAAAAAATAAAAATCCTAAATTATATCATTAATTTCAGTGATTCCCCTATGTTTTACTAACTTTGTCACTGAAGTATCTCAAGAGAAAACATGACAAGTAGAATGAAATTTGCAATCTGATTAAGTCATCTGGAGTTTCTCCCTCTCCAAAAAAGGTGAAAATTTTACTGACAGTCTCTGATTTCTCCAAAAAGCTTTCAGTGTTGTACCAACAGAAAGTAACTAGAAACATGATGATGAAGTAGACACAAATTACTTATTTGCATTAAGTGATGTAGATATTGCTTAATTGTGCAAAATAATACAATGACATCTTCTATGTATGTAATTTTGATGAACTTTTAGAACCAAGAAACTATAGAAATGCCACTTTTCATTAAATAAAAAAGGTATTTAATTTGAAAATCTACACTACCATTAATGTATCAGGTAAATAATGTCAGTGTTTTTGTTGAGAGTCAAGCTGCAGTAGAAAAAGATCTACAGTATCTTACAGATTTAATTTTTTGAACACTAATACATTTAATTACCTATTACTTGAAAAACATGGAGCTCTGGAAGAAACTGTCTTAGTAACACCAGCATTTTGATTTTGATAATAATTTCTAACACCACTTTCTTACATGTGCTTTATGATTTACTTGAGTCCTACTGTATCAAATAGAGACACTTTAAGTATCAAGAATAAATGGTTTCCTTATTCACTCTTTCAAACTTATTTGCACTTCACAAAATACTATTTCCTTTCACTATCTGGTTACATAATAACTCTAAATATCACTATACAGCTGGATCTATTCTGGCTATATTCTATTTGAAACCTGTCCAACAAAGTACCTTCAAATTATTTCTTCAGTTTTGTAACCCTTTCGTTAAAAAAATAATGGCAGAACACCTTATCCATCAGCAATATGTGAATGTCTAAATGTATAATGGATAGGTTAAGTAACCTATGGCTTTTCCAACTTTATTCATTCACATTCTGTTAGTAAGTCCTTATTAAAATCATTGTATGCTGGTTATCATTTCAGCCATGTTCATTTTTCAATTCTTATTAGAGTAGTAACAAGTCTGGAAAAGTATTATTTCATGGCAGAGATCTTTGGTGGGTCAGATATTCATTAGAGAAGTAAAAAAAAAAATCATACTGAAATGCCCTGTGCCACTTTGACCCACCTTCATTGTACTGTACACTGAGGTTGTCTTTTGAGACATGTTCAGTACTATACTTGCCACACATTAGTGAACATTCAGTTGAAGAAAGGTCTAGTGAGATATTAATACCTGTCTTTTTTTGTCTTTTTTTTTCTTCTTTATTTTTTTCTTCTTTCTTTTTTTTTTTTTTTTTTTTTTTTTCCTTATATGACAATCTATTAAAGGCCTTACAGGACAAAGACACTTACCTAAATCTTTTTTACAGCTGGGGCAATGACAGAAATCTACACAGAGGAAATGCCTGTTCCTTTGTTTTTATCCATGACTCATTCTTTCTTTCTGGATATGAAACAGAGAGAATGGATAGTAGTCAAATCCATTCACTTGTCTCCTGCTACAAGAGAAAGGACAAAGTCATTAAGATACCGGGCTGCTGGGATGAAATTCACACTATTTAGACCAACAAAAAACTCTTTTCTCTCAGGAACAGCTTACTAAACTTCAGAAGTTTCTTGGACATTATAAAATGTAGGTAGACATGTAAGTAGAACTTAGAAGAAAATTTCTATCATTAGACTATTATGCAAAATATGGACATTAAGATTACCTCAGATAATCATAGAATCATAGAATAGTTTGGGTTAGAAGAGACATTTAAAGATCATCTAGTCCAACCCCCCAGCAATAACAAGGGACATCTTCAACTCGATCAGGTTGCTCAGAGCCCCGTCCAGCCTGACCTTGAATGGTTCTAGGGATGGGGCATCTACCACTCTCTGGGCAACCTGTTCCAGTGTTTCTCCACCCTCGTTGTAAAAAATGTCTTCTTATATCTAGTCTAAACCTTCCCTCTTTTATTTTAAAACCATCACCCCTTGTCCTGTTGCAACACGCACTGTTAAAAAGTCTGTCCCGATCTTTCTTATAAGCCCTCTTTAAGTACTGAAAGGCTGCAAGAAGGTCTCCCCAGAGCCTTCTCTTCACCAGGCTGAACAACCCCAACTCTCTCAGCCTGTCTTCATAGGTGTTCCAGCCCTCTGATCATCTTTGTGGCCCTTCTCTGGACCCAGTCCAGCAGGTCCATGTCTTTCCTGTGCTGAGGCCTCTAGAGCTGGATGCAGTATTCCCTGTGGGTTCTCACCAGAGTGGAGTAGAGGGGCAGAATCACCTCCCTTGACCTGCTGGCCACACTTCTTTTGATGCAGCCCAGGATACAGTTGGCCTTCTGAGCTGCAAGCACACATTGTCAGCTCATGTCCAGAGTTTCATCCACCAGTAACCCCAAGTCCTTCTCTTGCAAGGCTGCTCTCAATCCCTTCATCCCCCAGCCTGTATTGATACCAGGGCTTGGCCCAAACCAGGTGCAGGACCCTGAACTTGGCCTTGTTGAACCTCATGAGGTTCACACGGACCCACTTCTCAAGCTTGTCCAGGTCCCTCTAGATGTCATCCCTTCTGTCAGGCATTTCAGCCACACCACTTAGCTTGATGTTGTCGGCAAACTTGCACTCAATCCCACTGTCTATGTCATTGATAGAATTATTAAACAGTACTTCTCCCAATATGGATCCCTGATGGACAACACTTGTAACCAATTTCCCTTTGGACATTGAGCCATTGACCACTACCCTCTGGATACGACCATCCAATCAATTCCTCATCCACTGAACAATCCGCCCACCAAATCCATCTCTCTCCAATTTAGAGAGAAGGATGTTGTGGAGGACTGTGTCAAAGGCCTTACAGAAGTCCAGACAGACGACATCTGTAGCTCTCCCCTTGTCCACTGATGTAGTCACTCCATCATAGAAGGCTACTAGGTTGCTTAGGCAGGTCTTGTCTTTGGTGAAGCCATGCTGACTGTCTCAAATACCTCCCTGTCCTCCATGTGCCTTAGCATAGCTTCTAGGAGGATCTGTTCCATGATCTTCCCAGGCACAGAGGTGAGGCTAACAGGTTGGTAGTTCCCAGGGTCCTCCTTTCTACCCCTTTTAAAAATGGGTGCAACGTTTCCCTTTTTCCTGTCACCAGGGTCTTCACCTGACTGTCATGATTTTTCAAATATCATGGAGAGTGGCTTGGCAACCACATCAGCCAATTCCCTCAGGACTCTGGGATGCATCTTGTCAGGTCCCATAGGCTTCTCTATGTTCAGGTTCCTCAGGTGGTCACAAACCTGATCTTCTCTTACAGTGGGAGGGACTTTGCTCCCCCAATTCCCTGCCTTGTGGTCCATCCGCTCAAGAGGTGTGGGGAGAGTGGTTGCCAGTGAAGACTGAGGCAAAAAATTCTTTGAGTACCTCAGCCTTCTCCTCGTCCATTGTTACAATTTTGCCAGTCTTGCTCATCAAGGGGGGTACAATTTCTTGGACCTTCCTTTGCTGGCTGAAATACCTGTAGAAGCCCTTCTTACTATTCTTTGCGTCCCTTGCCAAGTTCAGCTCCAGCTGTGCCTTGGCCTTCCTGATGCCATCCTTACACAACCAGGCAGGGTCCCTATATTCTTCCAAGGATACCTGTCCCTGCTTCCACTGCCTGTGCCTTTCTTTCTTGCCCCTTAGTCTGACCAGCAGGCCTTGACTCAGCCACACTGGTCTCTTGCCTCCCTTTCCTGATTTCTTACACCTGGGGATCTAGAGTTCTTGCGCTGAATGGAAAGTGTCCTTAAAGATCTGCCAGTTCTGTTCTGCTCCCTTGTCCCTGAGGGTAGTTTCCCAGCAGGTCCTATTGACTAACTCCTTGAAAAGCTGGAAGTTTTCTTTCCTAAAATTCAGAGTCCTGACTTTAGTCTTTGCCTGACCCATATCCCTCAGGACTACAAGTCCACCAGTGCATGATCACCGCAGCCCAGGCTGCCTCCAATCTTGAAGTCACTGATGACCTTCTCCAGGTGTATTCTCAGATAAAAGCATCTGATAGATGCTGACGAACAAATAACTCCAAACAAACAAACAAAAACATATAGTCTTTCAAATTCTTCATTTTTTAAAAAGCTATGGATGAATGACTTTAGTTCATGTTTTTTTTCTTCAGAATTTATAATTATCTGCCAAACTATGCATTAAATTTCTTTATCTCTGGAATAGTAAACCCAGAAATATACATATACACACATATAATTCCTGACTTTAAAGAAGGGGTTTTAAAAAGGTATTTTTAATAAGGCAAATGAAAAAATTTCACTGAAGAGTGTAAATAAATCAAGCTACTACATATGTTTCTGTTTACATTTAAAATGAGAAAGCAAATTAAATGATACTAAGACCATCTAACCAAAAATACCCTTGCAATTAAGGTAGAAATATTTTATTTATAGAGTTATAAAAGTTACTGAAACAACAATATTGCTGTGAATATATTGATAATAAAGAGTTGTAGAAACATATATATTAGCTAAGGAGTAACAAAAACGAGTTGATGGTAAAGCCTTAAGTTTGATTATTAAGACCTCATACAAAAAAAAACCAAACAAACCCAAACTTGTTCGCCTAGGCCTTTCTTCCAGTGGATTTCTGATTTTTTTCTCAAAATCATAAATCTTCCTCTATTACCTTTTTTCTACATCACTCAAAATACCCAGTTTCAAAAAAAAAAAAAAACAACCCACAAAAAAAAGCACTCTCTGTCAGGTTAACCTTTGAATTCCCTATCTTTACCCATTTCTTTCCTATTGTATTATAACATTCACCTGGATGTGGAAACAATTCCTCAAGTCTAAGCAGGTCCTATGTAAATTCCAAGGCACACACAAATTCGACACATATTCAGAAATTAGGTTTGTTCCTTCTAAACCTTCTGGGGACTTGTGTAACATAGGCATCTACATGTTTCTTGAGCACCTTTGAAACAGGCAGTAAAACATTAATTGTGTTGAAGCTATCTATGCCCTATAAATTCAAGATTCAGGGGATATCAAAAGAACTTCAAAGAGCACCATAGCTCTAAAGCTGGTGTTTAATTAGTTATTTATTAACCCAGATTGATGGGTTACCTTTCACTGTAGCTCCTGTTATGAATTGGAGCCCCCTCCCCACAATCACGTGACTGTCACTGCCCGGCAGGATCTGCTACTGGCTTGGGGAGTGCTGCTGGCTGACTGGTGGCAACCAGACCTGGGCTGGGTGGAACTGATGTCTGAAGAACAAAGTTAAAAGTTTATCAAGAAGTTTCAGCTGGGACATGGTTGAGGCATCAAGGAATGTACCTAACCTTGAATAGGATTGAAATGAAACAATATGTGTCTTACCTGTTTTTTTGCAGTTGGCGACTTAGACATAAGATAGCAAAAATAGAACTTCTGGACCAAATTCGAGCCAGGAGTGTATCCCAAACTAACCTTGTGTAATTATAATGCTAAAATACACACCCCTTTGTAAATAATGAGCATGCTAATTGGGTAACCTCCCTAAATGTTTTAAACATGAGGTTAGATGCAGATGTATAGTTAGGAGTGCTAAATGAATCATTATTGACCAATTAGCTGTATTTTATCATGATAATATTGGGAGCTTTGAAACATGAGGTGTGCTGGCTGTTGTTAAATGCCCAGTACCCGATTCTGCACAACTGAAATAAAAACAGGTGTCTCGACTCAGTGTGTTGATTGGCTCTCGCACACTGGGTGAAGAACCCTTATTTAGGGACAACAGAATAACGGCCCTTTGTGTCAAGGGGTGGGGAGGTGTTGCAGATGGATTCATACACTTCACTCATAAGAAAGAAGCAACAATATACTTTATCGATGTATAACAGTGAGTTAACAAAGTTCAACAGTAAATGCGACAGTCGTTTAATGAGATTCAATGGCAAGGTATTGGTTATGTGGTTATTTACTGCATAGAGGACAGGGTCAGACAAACACACTTGGGGAGACCCTCCTGTTGACTTGCAAGGTTCAGAAAGGATCCCCTTGCTTTCTAAACTCCTACTCAGAGGAGTCTAGGTGCGGCTGGATCCAGTCCTAGCCTCAGACTTGGTCAATGGTTTATGTCTGAAGGATTATATCCATGCTCAATCAATCTCTTATATCACTGAGCTAACAAAGGTTCAGCGTGCTTATTCCCAATTCACATACCAAGTATTTGACACTATAAGGATTCTCTCAGTCTCGAAGAGTAAACTTGACAGGTGTCCCTGCTCAAGGGTAGATCCTAGGCTGCAGCCCTCTATTGTTCAGGAGAGATGATTGACTTATGTTTGCATACCAGCAAGACATCTGGATCACTGTTCCAGAGAGCCCTTGGCTACAATGTTGCCATCCATCTCCTAAACTCCAGCATAAGCTAGATGCATCCATTAGGACCCCCACTGGTGGTTATGGCTTAGGTGGGGAGGGGTGGAGGGAGGATGGCGAAGCTCACCACCACAGGGGCCATCTGCCACTTTCCCCGCAGGGCCCCCAGAAGGAACTCCAGGGAAGGAGCCAAACATGCCTGCCAAGTCCCAAGTGGGGCCCCAGCCAGAAGGGCAAGAAACTCCACCATGGTCATCTTCTATCCTGCACTCAGGGCCATGAGATGTTGGCAGCTCACTGTAATTGCCACAATCTCATTCTTCCTGATGAAGACAGCATTCTCAACTTTGGGACCCAAAGGAACATTGGAAGATGAACGTAATAAACAGGGAAAAAGTATAGTACTAGATGTCTTTTGATAATAGATTTAACTTTTAATGAGGTTTTTCTGAATTAGATCATTTGGACTATTTAACTGTTAAAAGATTAAACACACTACCAGTTTTTTGGCTCCATATGTACATTGGTTACCTTTTGTCCATAGCAAACTATGGTCATAGTGTTTCAACTCCTACACACAGCTCAGATACACCAGCTGTGTACAGCCTGGTCATTGACACCTCCCTGTGGATAAGTGCCAAACTTGGTCAGCTGAGACATTTCCCTGGTCAGCTGACTCATGAGCAGTTTAGCCATTTAAAAATGCTGTATAGGAAGTTTCAAACAATAAATGGTTCTCTTTTTCCAGGCATATGGCACCTAGCTTATATTCCTACATCCTTCTGCTCACTTTAATTCTAAGTTCCTTTTACAGACACTTTTCATAGGCCATGAGAGCAAAGGAAGCTGAAGTGCAGTAAGAGAAAACTTAGAAGTATGAAAAATTCAAGTACAGTGAATCCCTGGACCAGAGGGTACCCGTCTGAGAGTTCTGAAAGAACTAAAATTCAAAATACCAGCATCATGGGCGAGCCATGCCTTTTAAAAATGCAGCTCCTTCTGCATATTGTGAAGTCCCTAATGGATTGCAGTCTATAAAAGAGAAGCCAAAGAAGGAGATCCAAATTAGAGGTTGGACAGTTTCTCCACAATTCCCTGGAAACCTAGTGGCTTGATTTAAAGAAAGAGAAAGTTTGCTCCAGTTTTCATTGTGTTCAGATTTTTTGCTTTTATTCAGCCAACAGATTTGAGAAGAGAAAGCATGGCATAACTACAAAATATGTATCAGTATGTACAAGTGATTTTGTGAAATTAGTTTGCATATGCATTTTACCTCATTTTTTTTTTGCTATTGTCAGGTTTACAATGACCATTTTATGTCTACTTCTGACTGCTGCTGCTATGTCTGAGGCAAATTCCATGGTACAAATTTTCATTTTTACTCACCTCTAGAATCAAACCAAGAAGGGAATACTGAGCTATAAGACCTGTACATTTGGTGGTCTACACAAGAAATAACCTCCTGTCCCTGAACATTGATCAGTGGAAAAAAAGCCATGTATAATGATGAATTACATGAACACAGATTTAAGTCAGTAGACAGGTGCAAAACATGTTATGGGTATCTGCTGAGCCTAGAATTAGTTTAAGTATTCCATTACCTGGAGGTTGTAGAAACTTTAACTAGGGTTGTACAACTTTTTAATAAACCTACACATCTAACAGGTTTCTATGCCTACAGGCTGTGTGAATATACCCTCTAGGTTGTCCATGCAATTCCTGAACAGAATTAAGCATCTAAATATGTATCTATCTGGCCACAGCCAGAAAAAAAAAAAAAAAAAAAAAAANAAAAAGAAATGTAAATTTTTTAAATCAGAACAATGAGAAACATGGGGGCAAACATTAAAAATTTAGGGAGAGGTAGAATTTCCTTACATGAGCAGGACTTTCAGAATGACACAAATACTTGGCAGCTGCTATGAATACACAGTAATTTCCTTTTCTTTTTCTAAAATGCTGTGAATGGAAATGTAGTTTTATTAAGTCAGATTTCTTAAAATTCAAACTTTATAATCTAAATTTGTGTATCTATATTTGTTGGTAATTGCTTTCTTTTTATCTATTAGAGGTTAAAAAACAATATTGTAGAACATATGACAAATCCACATTAATTAGACAAGCATAGCTCCTGAAATTAATTCTTGCCTTTCTAACATGTCTGATTTCCTTGGAGATGTTTGGATACAAGTCACCTGGTGGACATTATTAATTTGGATTTTTGTAGTTGTCATGGTTTGAGCTGGGTTGACCACTAAAACAAATGACAGATGCTCTCTTTTACCTCTCTCCCCTTCAGAGAAGGGAGAACATCTCCCTTCAGAGGAGAGGAGAGGAAATGGGAGAGAGACTTATGAATTGAAAAAAGAAACCAAACTACTTTAATGAAATATTAATAATAAAAAGAAAAGATAATTATATCAAAAAAGAAAATAATGGAAATATATACAGTTTATACAACCCGTATCAAGCTCCCAGGATGACAGTTACATCACCAGCAGGCATTGGGAAAGTCTCAGACTGACTCAGCAATGGACATGCGCTGAACTCAAGAACTGGATTCAGGAATGCATGGAGTGGGATTAAAGGCAGACGAACAGACAGAGTCCTTCTCAGATGCCAGCCATTGAAGAAAGAGGGCTGACCCTTTGATCCCTCAGCTTTTATACTGAGCATGAGGCAGATGGGATGGAATACCCTGTTGGTCAGTTTTGGGTCACCTGTCCTGTCCGCTCCTCCCTGCAGGTCTTCCGCTTCCAACACTCCAATGTGGCACATAACAAAGTTAGCTGACCTTGGTTGTTACAGCAATAAGTGTAAGAAGGAGCCTCTCTGCATTCCATTCCTTGGTATTAACTATAAACATCAGGCCTTACCTCTGCTAGAAGCTGACACTGTCTGAAGAATATGCTGTGAATGTCAGAGAGTTAGAAGAGGCTTAACTTGAAAGTAAAATTACTGAACAGAAAAATGATTCTGTTTTACCTCAAACCAGCACAGTAGTGATTTAGAAAAAAAAAACCCACTCATAATACTATCAAAGGCACAGTGCATAGGAACTTGGAGATGCCACTATGCCTTTTACAACCACAATATTGGAAAATTAATTTTGGTAATGACAAGCACATATTCTTTTATGGCACTGGAAGAAGCAGGAAACTGAAAGGGGGAGAATATTCACTGACTGTTGGCTTAGGCATTTTTGTAAAGTGAAACCTACCTTTAGGGGAGATGTGAGGAGAGGACAAAGAAAATAGAAGGAAAAGGGAAAGAGGAAAGAGGAAAGAGGAAAGAGGAAAGAGGAAAGGGAAAGGGAGAGGGACGAAAGGCAGAAGTGGGAAAGAGACTGTGAAACTCACCACTTTCATAACTGATAGCAGGCTGAAAGCAAAAGTTGTCTGCCTTGTCAGAGAGACAGGAGCTTATTTGTTCTGCTAGGGGCAGTGGTTTGTTCTTGTTGGCTCTTTTTAACAATAAATTGGATTGATCACTTGTATTGGGTTTGCAAGGCAATGTTTTGGTAGCGGAGGGTTACAGGGTTGGCTTCTGGGAGAAGATGCCAGAAGCTTTCCCTATGTCCCATAGAGCCAGTGCCAGCCGACTCCAAGAAAGTCCTGCTGCTGGCCAAGGCTGAGCCCATCAGCAACAGTAGTAGCACTTCTATCATAACATATTTAAGAAGGGGAAAAAACTGCTGCACAACAGCAGCCGGAAGAGAGGAGTGAGGATATGTGAGAGAAATAACCATGTAGACACCAAGGTAAGTGAAGAAAGAGTGGGGAGGAGGTGCTCCAGGTGCCAGGGGAGAGATTCCCCTACAGCCCATGCAGGACCCCATGCCAGAGCAGGTGGATGCTCCCGAAGGAGGCTGCGACCCCATGGGAAGCCTGCCCTGGAGCAGGCTCCTGGAAGGTTCTGTGACCCCATGGAGAGGAGCCCATGCTGGAGCAGGTTTGCTGGCAGGACTTGTTACCTTGTGGGGGACTCACGCTGGAGCAGTCAGTTTGTGATAGACTGTGCCCCATGGGAGGCACCCATGCTGGAGCAGTTTGTGAAGAACTGCAGCCCGTGGGAAGGACCCATGTTGGAGAAGTTCACGGGCACCTGTCTCCCGTCGGTGGGACCCCACACTGGAGCAGGGGAAGAGAGTGAGGAGGAAGGAAAGTCAGAGACAGCATGTGATGAACTGACCACAACCCCCACTCCCCTGTCACCCTGTGCTGCTCATCGGGAGGCAGCAGAGAAATCGGGAGTGAAGCTGAGCCTGGGAAGAAGGGAGGGGTGAGGAGAAGGTATTTTAAGATATTTTTTTTATTTCTCATTATCATACTGTTGATTTGACTGGTAATAAATTAAATTGATTTCCCTGAGTTGAGTCTGTTTTGCCTGTGACGGTGCTTGCTGAGTGATCTCCCTGTCCTTATCTCATCCCATGACATTTTGTTATATTTTCTCTCCCCTGTCCTGCTGAGGAGGGGGAGTGGTCTTGGTGGGCAACTGGCATCCAGCCAAGGTCAACCCACCATATAATTCATGTCAGTTTTTCTTGCAGATTATAGTCAGAGGATAGTGAACAGAAAAAAAAAAAAAGAATATAGTCTACAAAGAAATGAAACACTTGATAAGGAACTACAAGCATAATTTGTTTTATACTACTGTCTACTTAATGAAGACTTATAAATAAAGTCCTTCGTCATAGGCTTCACCTTTTTGATCTTGAATATTGATCCCAAAAATCAATTAAAAAATGCATCCTTGTATCAAGGTGAGGGAATTTGAAGCTATACCTAGTTTCCTAATTAGCCACTGAATGATGGGATTTTGAATTTCTCCGGTGAAGCATGTGATTGAAAACAGTATGTGTTTGGGAGGGGTCCTACAACTAATGTAATAAGACAGTTGTGGTTTGCCTATCCAACTATCAACCCAGAAAAGAAGGTTAACAAAATATTTCAGACAAATCTGTTTGTTGTGGCAAGGCCAGAAACCTTAGAAAAGCACTTGTGAACGTTGAAGCCAAAAAGGTCAGAACCTGAAGAGGCTCACACATCTTTTAAAAAATGAGTATTTTTTAATCTCATCAAAATGAGAAGCTAGTTGGACATATTGGGGAATTTTTACGGTACCCCTTGAGGCAAATTAAAAACACGTTTGTGCTAAATTATTAAAAATTATTAAAAATAAATAAATTAATGAACAATGCATTGAACAGTTCTACCACTTTAAGTGGTTCTACAGGGAGTCTGCAAAGATGCGTTATGAGTTGATTCCTTATGTATACACTTGCACCAGTACTAATCCTGTGAGCTTTGGCACAGGCACCTCAGTCTGGCCTTGGGTCTTTCCCCCGGCCCAGATCTGCTGCCCAAAGGCAGCTCCAGCGCTCCCATTCCAGGATTGCTACAAGACTATGCTGTGTCTGTTTCTTATCACCAGGGAAAACTTCACTCCCCTACACAGTCATTCTGTCTCTGACATTCCTGCTGTTAGCCCGTTTAAACCCGTCTGCAGTTGAGCTTTCTTGCCCTCCATGCCAGATCATTTGTCAGTCACAAATTACTACTGCTGAGCAGTTACCAGTTGAATTTTCCCTTCAGAAATCTGGAGAAAGACAACGCAAAAGGCTGTTCAAGAAGCATAAGAAAAAAACCTGTGAGAGAATAGCAATTCAGACATCAATTAAACTTATAACAATCTCACAAGTGATGCAGTTCTTTGTATTAGAAGAATAAAACAACTTTTTACCAATTTTCTGAAGTACTACCTCTTTCCAAGGTAGTACTTCAAAAAAAAGGGTGAAATTTGAAATAAAAAAAACCAAACCAACCCACACTATATTTAAGTGTAGTTGTTGTAACTAACAGCTGTGAAACCATGGGGGGAAATGCTGTCATGAGCCTTGAAAAATAGCTAGGTTCTTCTTTTGCGTTTGATTATTTTTGCAGTCATGCAAAGCAAAATAAAGAGATTAATAAGTTAGTAAATAGCATGAAAACTGGTTGAGTTAGGGATTGCTCTGAAAGTAGAGCTAAATGGAATGCTGAGAATAAAAGTATTTGCTTAGGTCTGCTTACAGTCTTTATCGTACAAGATACACTTGTTTAGTTAGCATAGATGGATTTAAGACAGTGTAGTAGAACCAACTCTTTTCATGTTGCCCCTGACTGCCTATTTTTCATTAGCAACTCAGTATCATTTATTATAAATGATTTTTTTTTTCCGAACTAAAGTGGAAAGATAATAAATAAATCTAACATTTCAGAAAAGAAGCTAGTCCCTTGAAATACTATAGATTATTTATGCTTAGTTTACAACCTAGGTATAAATCAGTATATTCCCCCAGACACACATTTAGTCATTCTTATTTCTGTTTAAAACATTCCATCCAGAGACCAGATTTTCAATACCCACTAAATTCTTCTTAGAAAGTTACTGCAAAATGAGTTATATTTGGTTCTTCATTTAAGTTTGTAAATAGAAGTTTGGCTTCCTGAAAATCTAGCTTTTACTTTAATATATTTCAGAAAAAAAGCAAGAAAGAATAGTGTTCTACACCTTTGAGTTGCTGGTTTAAAAAAGGATTTATTTATGTCTGTCTTTGAAAAGCCTCATACTGTGGTGCTGGAAAAAGTACTGTGGACCTCTTGAAAACCAGCACACATCTGAGACTACTGTAGGTCAAGAGCACCATTTGAATCCCATCAAGATTAAGTTATAGATGTTTTAAATACTGGCTCTTTTTCATCAATAATATTATAATGGTCAGACACTGCTGATCCGTTTTGGTGCTAGAGGGTGAAAAAGTCTATTTTGAAATACTAGCCATGTCATGTTGAAAAGCCTCCCCCAGGACCTTATGCATGCTCAGACAGTAGGGGACTTTATAAGAGATGTGTTGAATTAAGCCTGGTTAACTCAGATGAAAGAACTGCTCTCTTGAACAGGATGAACACAATTTGTGCTACCAGATTTCCCTCATACCCCAGTGCTCCACTGATTTAAAGAGGATGTTAAATTAAAGCAATGTCACAGCAGCAGGGAGAGGATTCCAGCAGAGATAGCATTAAAATTAACGTTTTCTTACTGCAAAAGCTGTTGCATAAGAGACTGAGGGGGCAGGGAGGGATCAGGGTGAGGCTGTGTTTAGTTCCGTAACATAAGCAATATCTCTGAAACTTATGCGGATGACGATAATGTTGCAGTAAAGAGTAATCATCAGGTAGTCCAAGTGAAAATGAACTGATTTTACTCCTGTTACAATCAATGATATAATTTTTTACTGCTTGAAGTGGAATGTATATGATAGTGTGTCATACTTCTTTAAAATTTTTAAAAGAGCTCCCCCCCTTTTCTTAGGGAAAAAAATGAATTTTAAATACTTGCAAGTATCATTGCTCTTGCTGAATTTCTGCAAGGACTATGAGTGAAAGAGATTTGGAATCTATTGTCTTTCTGACAGGTTTTGGCAACTCAAGATAGTTTCTTTGTAATTCAAAATATTTAAGGAAAAAGAAAAATGGGTGATTGACTCTGATCTCAATAGGACCTGGCAGCTCCTTGGAATCTTTTGTTGTTATGAGAGGCAGTTCCTTTTAATTCTATGAACTTTTCCTAAACTATGAGACGTGTTTACTCCACTGGGAGGCCTACATGCAGGTCTCCCAGTTAGGTTCGTATCTAAGAAATCTGCTGAAGCATATGAAGATCCTCTCCTTGTCCATATTTGAGTGTTTCTTTTGAGTGCAAAGTAGACAGTGGTGGGAAATGGTGTGCACCCATATCTTGTTCTGGGATGGAATCATCATGCAGTCTCATCTGTTTGTTCAGTTCCAGGAAATAATAAAATGACAAATATTTTATATTTATTTGAGGCATATATGTTAAGTTTCAAACTTGGCTATCTCCAGAAATACCTTCCCCTGGTGGAAAGAAGTCACCTTAGTTCATACGTCAAAGAATCACAGAATCAGAGAGTGGTTGAAGTTGGAAGGGATGTCTGGAGGTCATCTGGTCCAACTCCCCCTGCTAGCAGGGGCACATACAGCTGGATACCCTGGACTGTGTCCAAATGCCTTTTGAATATCTCCAAGGAAGGAAGCTCCGCAACCACTCTGGGCAACCTCTGTCAGTGATCAGTCACCTTCACAGTGAAAAAGCATTTGCTGATGTTCAGAGGGACCCTCCTGTGTTTCAGTTTGTACCCATTGCCTCTGGTCCTGTCACTGGACACTACTGAAAAGAGCCTGGCTGTGTCCTCTTTGCACCCTCACTTCAGGTATTTTTATACATTAAAAAGCGCCCCCCCCCCCTCCCCGAGCTTCTCTTCTCTAGGCTAAACAGTCACAGCTCTCTCAGCCTTTCCTCACAGGTGAGGTGCTCCAGACCCTTTGTCATAGTTGTGACCCTTCACTGGACTCTCTCCCCTATGTCCATGTCTCCCTTGTACTGGGGAGCCCAGAACTGGACACAGTAGTCCAGGTGGGGCCTCAGCGGTACTGAACAGAGGGAAGGGATCACCTAAGTCTGCTGAAGACAATCCTCCTAATACAGCCCAGAATAGCATTAACCTTCTTTGTGGCAAGGGCACAATGCTAGCTCGTGTTAGATGAATGGACAGTGGGGTGGATTGAGAACTGGCTGACAGATAGAGCTCAGAGGGTTGTGATTAGTGGTGCAGAGTCCAGCTGGAAGTCAGTAACATGTGGTGTCCCTCATGGGTCAGTACCAGGTCCAGTCCTGTTCAATATATTCATCAATGACCTGGATGAAGGGATAGAGTGTACCATCAGCAAGTTTGCTGATGACACAGAACTGGGAGGAGTGGCTGACAAACCAGAAGGCTGTGCCGCTATTCTATTNGAGCCAGCAATGTGCCCTGGTGGCCAAGAAGGCCAATGGCATCCTGGGGTGCATCAAGAAAAATGTGGCCAGCAGGTTGAAGGAGGTCATCTTTCCCCTCTACTCCGCCCTGGTGAGGCCACATCTGGAGTACTGTGTCCAGTTCTGGGCTCCCTGGTTCAAGAAAGACAGGGATCTGCTGGAGAGGGTCCAGCAAAGGGCTACAAAGATGATTAGGGGATTAGAACATCTCTCTTATGAGGAAAGACTGAGGGACTTGGGTCTGTTTAGTCTAGAGAAAAGAAGATTGAGGGGGGATGCTTACAAATACTTAAAGGGAGGGTGCCAGGTAGATGGGAACAGTCTTTTTTTGGTGGTGCCTGGTGATAGGACAAGAGGTAACGGGCACAAACTTGAACATAGGAAGTTCCATCTTAACATGAGGAGGAACTTCTTTCCTTTGAGGGTGGCAGAGCACTGGAACAGGCTGCCCAGAGAGGTGGTGAAGTCTCCCACTCTGGAGACATTCAAAACCCACCTGGGCGCTGTCCTGTGCAACCTGTTGTAGGTGACTCTGCTCTGACAGGGGTGTTGGACTAGATGATCTCCAGAGGTCCCTTCCAACCTTGACCATTCTGTGATTCTGTTCAACTTGGTATCCACCAGGACACACCAAGATGTGAAACGTTCCCTTAACCTACCCTAAAATCAGAAATATATATCCATTTTTGCTTTATTTTTAGTATTTGCAAGAGGAGTGCCAATTTGTAGTATAGATCTGAGTTTGAAGAAAGCTATTTCTTGTTTGTATGTATATCTGAATTTATGACTAACATAAAAGCCTTGCTACTAGGAATTAAGCAATAAATGGAGCTCCCAGAAGAAGTCAACAATGTTAAAATTAAAGAGAAAAATTAAATTTTCCTGACAAGATAAGCTTTCATTAAACTATTGATACACACTCTCAGTTCAAGGATTAGAACACATTAAATCTACCTAACAGGTAATCATTGGAATACATTGCAATGAAAGCTGTATTTTCCAAAAAGCACTGAATTTTCATAGACTTCCTTTATTTGAAAATTCTTTGTTGAAACTTATCTGTGCATCTCTGGCTTACCAATAAAACCTGGTTAAAACACTAGTATTGTGTTTGCTCTTTAACGAAAATCTGTTTCCTAGAAACCTGCTCTTTCAACTGACCAAGACTTTTCTTCCACTAGCACAAATTATCTAATGAACTTTCTTTACTATTTTTTTATCACTTTTTGCTTAAATTTTGATAGTAAGATTTCTTGTCCAGACAACAGAATATGTATAATGGTTGTCAGAATAATATCTAAACAACTATTCTTGGTCTGGAAAGAGTTTCAGTGAATTCCGTTGAAAAGCATACTCTCCTTTTTAGCAGCCTCTCTCACACTGAATGTTAGTCTTTTAGGGCTTAATGTAGATGCTTGTGTAGATGTGTATGTCTCCTTTAATTATCTTAAATTCTGTTCATAACGAATGGAGTGAATTATCCATTTCCTCACATAAAAATATACTTTTCCGAAATAAGTTGAACTAATCATTCAGTGTAAGTTCTTATTTACCTCCACTGATTACTCAGAAACCATACAATGTGGGTGCAATTAGGTATAAAATTAGGTGAGATGGGCCCTAGTAGCAAGTCATTTTTTTTCTAGGGAAAAAACCCATATGTGACTGTAAAAACAAAATCTAGCAGTTCTTTATTGTTGCTGTGAAACAAAGACACTATACATTGGAGAAGAGTTGACTGTGGGACTGAGGCCCACATGAGTTCCAGGGAAATCTGTGAATCTGTATAGTGTACTCTAAAAGCAGATTCTAATGAGTGATCGTTTTTTCATAGGTATTCCAGCCCAGCTCTTAATCTGTCTTTGTGTTGTTGTTGTTTTATGGGTTGATTTTTTTTGCTTTCTGGGTTTTTTTTGGGTGGCTTTTTTTAGATTTTCTATGTCATATTTCCAAAAGAATCTTACAGACTTTGCAAAACAAGATGTCAATCAGTAGCGCTGTTCATCCCTGAAATAAGAAAAGGAAACTAAAACAAGGTGGTATTAAAAGTTCAGAGTACTATATAGGCATACTTTGCTAAACACATACCTAAAAAATAAATTAGTTCATGAATACACTCATATTGCTATACGTGATCATTATTATGCAGAATATTTTTTCATTGTTTTACCTTGAGTTCCCCATTACTTTAAGAGCATTTGTATGTGTACAGCTGCTTTCTAAAAAGCAAGGGAAGGGAGGCATATTTACCCATGTGCCTATTAATAGAGGTAACAACTTTCAGGACAAAATTATTGCAAACTCTGTTTGAATATTTTTTTTTTTTTAAATTAAATATTACCTAATTTTGTGAGAGCAATGATAGCTTCCTTCTGTCTCAATAAAAAGTGAGCTGCTTCTCCTTTCCTGTCTGACCCTCACTGAATGCATGTCTTTAGATGCTCACTTGGGAGGGATTCCATGGGAAACTTCATGGAGGATAAAGGAGTTAGCAAGTGCTGGGAATTTTTCAAGAACATTCTCCTGGAGGCACAAAACCAGGTCATCCCCTTTAAAGGCAAAGGAAGTAGGTGGAGCAAGAGACCCCCTTGGCTTAACTATGAGCTTCAGAGTCTGCTCAAAACCAAAAGGGAAGTGTACCAGAGATGGAAAAGCAAACAAATACCCATTGAGAACTATGAGGGCATTGCCAGGGCGTGCAGAGATGCACTTAGAAAAGCAAAAGCGTAGCTTGAATTGAAATTGGCCAGAGATGTTAAAAACTGCAAGAAAGGGTTCTTCAGGTAGATAAACAACAAGCAGAAACAGAAGGAAAATACTGACCTGCTGCTAAACAGAAGAGAGGAGTTAGTCAGCAACAATGCTGAAAAGGCAGAGGTTCTTAACACTTTCTTCATCTTTCTCTTTACCAGGACTGTTGGGCCCCAGGCCCTGGGAACAACAATCCAAGTTGATGCAAATATAGACCCACTGCCAGTGAAGGAAGAGTTGTTGTGCAAACTATTGCAGGAGCTTGACCCTAACAAATTGATGTGCCCTGACATTATCCACCCGAGGGTGTTAAAAGAGCTGGCTGACATCGTTGGCGAAGCTGTTCTCCATAGTGAAGATCAGAAGACATCCCAGAAGACTGGAAGACAGCTAATGTCACCCCCGTCCATAAGAAGGGCTTAAAGGAGGATCGAGGGAATTATAGACCCCTCAGTCTAACTTTAGTCCATGGGAAAGTTATGGAACAAGTCTTCCTGGGGGCTATCACAAGTCAAATGAAGGACGTGACTGGGAAGAGCCAGCCCAGATTCACCAAGGGCAAATTGTGCTTGACAAACCTGATTGCCTCCTACGACAAAGTAACCTGCTTGGCTGATGTGGGGTGAGCTGTGGACATTGTCTACCTGTATTTCTCCAGGGTTTTCAACACGGTTCCCCACAGCCTTCTCCTTGAGAAACTGATACGTTACAGTATAGACAAATGGTCTGTGTGGTACATGAGGAGCTGGCTGACAGGCCACGCTCAGAGGGTGGTGGTAAATAGCTCTTTTTCAAACTGGCAACCTGTCACAAGTGGGGTCCCCCAGGGATCGATATTGGGCCCAATGCTTTTTAATATCTTCATAAGTGATCTGGACAATGGGATCAAGTGTACCCTGATTAAGTTTGCTGATAACACCAAACTGAGTGGGGAAGCATGCACTTCGGAAGGGAGAGCCACCCTGCAGGAAAACCTGGATAGTCAGGAAGAGGGGGCTAACAAGAACCTTATGAAGTTCAACAAGGACAAGTGTAAATTCTTGCACCTGGGAAAACATAATCAAGGGGTGCAGCATAGGCTGGGATCTACACAGCTGGGGAGCAGCTCTGTGGAAAGGGGCCTGGGGGTCCTCATGGACAATAAGCTCAATATGAGTGAACAGTGTGCTGCTGTGGCAAAGAAAGCCAACTGGATGCTGGGGTGCACCAACAAGGGCAACACCAGCAGAGATAAAGAAGTCATTATCCTACTCTGCTCAGCGCTTGTCAGGCCACACGTGGAACACTGTGTTCAGTTTTGGTCCCCGCTATACAAAAAAGATGTGAACAAGCTGGAGAGGGTCCAGAGAAGGGCCACAAAGATGATTAAAAGGCTGAGAACTCTGACATATAAGGAAAGGTTGAGAAAATTGAGTTTGTTCAGCCTTGAGGAAAGAAGGCTTAGGGGAGACCTTATGACCACTTTCCAGTATTTAAAGGGTGGCTAAAAAGAAGATGGAGACTCCCTTTTTACAAGGAGTCACATGGAAAAGACGAGGGCTAATGGGTAAAAGTTACTCCTGGGAAGATTCCAAATGGACACACGAGGAAAATTGTTCACAATGAGAACAATCAACCATTGGAATAATCTCCACAGGGAAGTGGTGGATTCCGCAACATTGGACACTTTTAAGATTCACCTGGACAAGGTGCTGGGCCATCTTGTCTAGACCCTGCTTTTGCCAAGAAAGGTTGGACCAGATGATCCTTGAGGTCCCTTCCAACCTGGTATTCTATGATACTGTGATTCTACGAAATGTGCAGTCTCTAAATAATCTGCTTTCCTGGACTAGGAAGAGTGAAAGGGGTTGGCAGAATTCTGCTTGGCCTACCAACCTTTGAAATCTCATTAAATCTAAGTGCATTAAGAAAGGGAAAGACAGGGAGAGGCATCTTCCTATTGAGAAAGAAAGAAAAATAACACTTCTGATTCAAGTATTTCCTCAGTGTTCATAATTCCATGAAATTAGGAAATAGGGAGGTTTTCATCTGTACAAATGCAATTTATAAAAAGGAGGGATCTATCAAATGTTGGAAAAAATATATTTAAACTTTTTAAAGGAATTTAACTTATATTCTCCGCATTTAGAATTTTCGTTAAAATATGCACATTAATGCAGTGAAGTTATTAAAACTATTAATCTTCTACATGTTAAAGATAATTTTAATAAAATAACATCTGATACTACTTATGCAACAAGAAAAATATCTCACTTTCAGTGAATTCTAATGCATAGTGATTAAAATTTTGAAATATATGATGTTTGCAAATCTGAATGGAAAATGTTAATTTAAAGAATCCATTTTTCCAGTCTCATATAAACAACAATATTAAAAAAAGTTGTAATAATAATAACAATAACAACAACAACAACAACAACAACAACATAGAAATCCTGGAATCCAAATATTACTATCTTCTTTTGGGATGAGATAGTTTCACATGGATTAATTACTAAGGAACAGTTTCCAAAACAAGATTTAGATAGCTAAACTGAAAATTGAGATTTTTGCACAAGTCAATTCAAAATTGTGATTTCTAACTTTTCTATTTAGAATTCTCCCTATGCCAGGAGCACATAAATTCTTTA
Organism: Anarhynchus alexandrinus; assembly: GCA_008711295.1. Classification (NCBI taxonomy): domain Eukaryota; kingdom Metazoa; phylum Chordata; class Aves; order Charadriiformes; family Charadriidae; genus Anarhynchus; species Anarhynchus alexandrinus. The sequence continues at coordinate 1,005,044 of VUYV01000135.1, forward strand.
AGTGCCAGTAAAATTCATCTGGCTTGTTTTGTTTGCAAATATAGATGTAACCATGAAGACAAACTATCTTAAAGGTTAACCACTTGCTCTAAGTATTTTAATATATTACATTATATATAGATACATATACATATATACATACATATATATATGTATACCTTTACCTCAGAATATTAAAAGTGTTTTTTTAAGAGAGAAAACAAGCAGTGAGAGTGTCTTGAGAAAATTAATTGGCAACATTGTAACTTATGTGCAGCTCCTGGCATCACTAGAAATCTTCCATATTTCACTGAAGATATTTACTTTCTGGAGGAAAAAGTGTTTGACGCAGAAAAAAAAAGATCACATGTAAACCATACAATGGTCTACGATCTTACTGTTGTATCCACACAGAACTGCTACAGTGTGCAGAGGACTTCAGTTGTTGCTATAGTAACTATGGATGGGAAAAATCAGAAAGACAGGAAGAAATCTTAAACATATGAACTCTTCTCTTAGAGCTCAAACTAGTGATTAATTTCTGTGTGAAGTGAGTAAAAATGCATGAATAAATCTTCTCTTCAAATTCTCAGCCCATTTATGTGTTAAAAGAATAAATTTTCACTCAAAAATCCATGCCACAAGGTAGCTGACGATTTGTGAACTACACAACCTGTATGTTTGCACTGCACTTGAATAATCTACACATATGAGCTTCCTGATTCAAGGGTCTGTGCATCAATGTCACTATGAGTTTCCACCAATAAATAAAACTAAACAGTTAATAAATAATTTTAAAGCAGTTTCAATAACAGCATTAGGAAATTAAAAAAAAAAAAAAAAAGAAATGTTGTATCTCAAGGTAATGCAAATAAAAAAACCTTAATGGCACTGACAACATCTGATTAACATTTCAGGCAATTGATGAAATTCTTCAGAAGTAATATGTGTGTGAATTATGTTCATTAGTGGAAAATGTTAAAAAAGTAGATTACTGAGATTGATAACAGAAGAAAAAATCAAAGCCTTTGGATTTTTCTCATTTCTTTTTCATTTTACTTTTTGAGCCTTTCTGAACTTTGTACACAGGTTTTTGAATTAAAACTGTACTTCTCACTTTTAAAATGAACTTATTTTCCTAAACAAATTACAATTTCTGCAATATAAACCTATTTTAAACCTTGGAGTTATGAAGTGTTATAAAGGAACCTCTAGCAGACAGCTTAAAGGTTTGGTGGAAGAATGATCCACACAATGAACTCTTCCTTTGCTTTCCATGTTTCTGATAAATTGAAAAGTGCACCACTGTGTGTTATATTAAGATAATACTGTATTTCACCAAATATAGTGCTAGAAGTGGTTTGAGCTCTTATTATCAAAACAAGTCTGTGTTTACTGCATAACACACTATTAATGCTTTAGTCTCATAATTTTTAGTATCTGAAACATTTCTACACAAATAATATATTCATTCAGTCTTTAAAAATGTGCATTCATTAGGAAGAAACATTTTGTATTCACTTTCTTAACAAGATGGAGTTGATCTTCAATAAGAAATGTCTTTGATTTGTTGTTGAAGTTCTCAAATTAAAATGTGTAAGAATCACTCAAAACTCGAAATCACTCTCATTCCCTAGATTAGAACTATAATTTGGGTTATGCATGACTTCATTTTGCTGTTTTCAGGACACTGTAAGAATGCTGCTATTTCTTTCTTTCATTTGGGAATTAGAGAAAGGTTTTATGATAACAAACATACATTAAAACTTCAGAGAATTTTTATAGCAATATCTCTGACATAGACATGAGTGGTAATATACTCCAGTGTTAACACTTCTGCCTGTATGTGAAGATAAAGAATTTCTCGCATTAATTCTGTATAATAAAAAAATCCTTATTATCTAATACTTTATGGTAGTTATAAATATGTTAAGTCCTTCAGCAGAAACATGGGAATACTTAAAAAATGGACTCAATGAACAATAGAAGATGAGAAAGAAGGAAAAGATAAGAAGGACACAGACTGTATAAATAAGATTAACTATTGTTTAGTGTGAATATTATGCACAACGGTGTGGAGGATTAAAAAGCCCATGCAGAGCAGAAATTCCATACAGCACCTCTGCTGAAAATGTAGATAAAGTTTAAATAATGATGAATTGGGATGAGGTTAGCCTTGTGCTCTGGAGGATATGTCATTCACTCGATCATTCCCTAGGCCTACATACAATAGTCCTGCAACCATGACAGCTACCACCAAAACTGTTAGCTGAGCTTTTTGTATCATTTTTTCCTTAGGGGGAAAGATTAAAAAAAAAGAAAAAGATGGTGACCGATGCAACATCGAAGGAGACACACAAGAAAAAATTCAGACAGCTAAAATGACTAGATGAAGAAAAAAGAAATCAAAAGGGTTAACATGAATAAGGCAAGGGGAAAATTCCCTGAGGGAGACACTAGGAGATGAGGGAGTACAAGGTGATCATGGTGGTGATTGGTGGCCATCTGTCCTTGCCTAAGGTGCCTGAAATGTGTGAATGGTGAATGTATCTTATGCAAGTGAGACTATATAGCAGTCTGTATACACAAGTCTTGTGCTGGTGGGGGCAGGACAGGTCTCTCTCAGGGGGCTGGAGCAGCCTTCACTGGTTGGAAGCAGTTGGAGCTGTTTTCCCCTCCCCATGCTCACACAACCATTGATCCAACAGGGTGGTGGCAACCACAGCCCTTTGTGTCACGGGGCCAGGCAGAACCTGCCACCTTCCCTGTCGGGTCCCAAGAAGGAGCTGGTAGGGAAGGCAGGGGAGAAAACATAAAAACATACCTGGGTGGACCCAAATATTGAGGAGGGAAGAAACTTCCACCATGAACATCATTGTCCTCACAGTGAAAGACTTGGGGCAGTGGTGACCTCCTTCTCCCTAGGGAAGGCAGACACTGTGGCCTGTAGAGCCTGAACAAGCATAGGAAGGGTGAGAATAACTCCAGAGTAAAAGGATGGACACCAGGAGATCTTTTTATAACAATAATGGTATTATCAGTGAGACTCTTTTGTAATAATGCAATAGTTTGGGCTATGAAAATTTAGTACTGTTATAGCTGGACTAATAATTACCATATAGTGTATTTCGATTAGATTGTTAAGATTTTTATTAATCTAACAATAATTCTTACCTTTATGCATGTGTTGTCTTCCTTTCTAACCATAACAGATTTTTGATTGTGATAGTGACTCTCAAATACAGATTAGTGAACAAATACAATAAGCGGAAAAAAAAAATTAAAATACCTCTGTGTGTTACATCTGACAGGGCTCCTTACAAAATGAAAATGACTCAGTTTCCATTGTTAATTTGAGATTTCATCGCCAGAGATAGCCTTCAAACTTTTGTTTTGGGATATATTTGTATATCTGTATGCATGTGTATGGCTGAATAATTTATACGTGGTTTGCTTTATGTATCCATATGTCTCTTTTTCTGTAAGTGTTTCTGCGACAGTTAAAGGAAATCAAACATGGCTTGAAAACAAGTATGTCTCTGGAAATGAAGGAAGCACATTTGAAAGACAGGAGGCTCCAAATAAGTCCAAAAGTATCTTCCTAGTCAACAGTTAAACATAACATGCTAGAGATAAGGAATCTCTTCTATTCCAGGGATCAGGTAGATTCGGAAAAAAAAAAAAAAATTACAAAAAGCTAAAGTGGGTATTATCTTTTCTTAAAATTTTTTTAAATGAACTCATTTAAAAAAAAAAAAACAACTAAGAAACAAGACAGTATCTAAACAGACAAATTTGCTACCTTCCCTTTTCAGTAAGGAGATAATCTTTTATTAACCATTTATAAAAATTTGATCCGAAGATATAGTGTTTGGGGAAGGATTCAGCTTGCTCAAAATTCAGGCACGGGATTCAACACAAGATTAAGGTCCTAACATGCGGGTGTCTGTCTGACTGATAGATCCAAAGGACATTTCTGCTATGTTTCAAATAGCTTTTTCACAATAATTTTTAGTCAGCTTTTACAGTCCTTCCCTTTCCCCCCATCAAGGATGTTGTACTTATATTCACTTTAAACTTTAGGTCCACAGAATCACAGGATGGTTGAGGTTGGAGGGGAACTCTTGAGATCACAAAGTCCAAGCCCTCTGCTCAAGCAGGGTCGCCTACAGAAGGTTGCCCAGGACTGTGTCCAGTTGGGTATTGAGTACCTCCAGGGACTGAGACTCCACTGCTTCTCTGGGCAATCTGTTCTTTTGTCTGACCACCCTCGCAGTAAGAAAGTTTTTCTTGTGTTCAGATGGAATTTCAGGTGTTTTGATTTGTGCCCATTGCCTCTTGTCCTGTCACAGTGCACTACTGAGAAGAGCCTGGCTCCCTTATCCTTTTTCCCTCCCATCAGGCATTTATACACATTGCTAACATCACTCTGAGCCTTCTCTTCTCCAGGATGAAGAGAGAGTCTTTACAGATTGAAGCCAAAAGGATTCACAGATGAACAGTCCAGCAGGAAGCCAGTAAAGAAAGAGAGGTGCTGTCTTCATTTGAACTGGTAATCAATTTATGCTTTGATACATATGAATGAAAGATTTCAGCTCTCCAGAGAGCTTCTACTCACTGTAAATGTGGATCTCATTATCTCTTTTACTGATAAGGGTTTGGAGAGCTTTTCTTAAGGAAAGGCAGATGCACTCTCATGGCTGTAGAAAAAGATCACATGTGTGTTTTTAAATGGCCTTAAATTAACATATACAAACATTACTCTTTTCAAAAATATCTGAATTGTAGGGGGGGGTTATTAAAGAACTTTTATGTATTTAATTTATTAATCGTTGGAATATGATTATTATCTGAATATTACAGGTACAGATTTGATCCATTTCTTTACAAGCAGAAGCTTGTTGAAGTCAGTTAAGACTAGTAGTTAATGAAGTACTTCTCATTGTGAATGAAGACATTCATTCACAATGTTATGTCATTAATGGTTTCAAAAACCTTGAAGACTCATCATTAATTAAAAAGGTCAGTACAATAGAATCATAGAATCATAGAATGGTTTAGGTTGGAAAGGACCTTGAAGATGATCTAGTCCAACCCACCTGCCATAGGCAGGGACACCTCCAACTAGACCAGGTTGCCAAAGGCCATGTCCAGCCTGGCCTTGAACAGCCCCAGGGATGGTGCCTCAATGACCTCTCTGGGCAACCTCTTCCAGTGCCTTACCACCCTCAAAGTGAAAAATTTATTCCTAATATTCAATCTAAACCTGCCCTCTTCCAGTTTAAAGCCATTCCCCCTCGTCCTATCGCTACATGCCCTAGTAAAAAGTCCTTCCCCAGCTCTCCTGTAGGCCCCCTTTAGGTACTGGAAGGCTGCAAAAAGGTCTCCCCAGAGCCTTCTCTTCTCCAGGGTGAACAGCCCCAACTCTTTCAGCCTCTCCTCATAGGAGAGGTGCTCCAGCCCTCGGATCATCCTCGTGGCCCTTCTTTGGACACGCTCCAGCAGGTCCATGTCCTTCTTATGTTGGGGACTCCAGAGCTGGACGCAGTACTCCAGGTGGGGTCTCACGAGAGTGGAGTAGAGGGGCAGAATCACCTCCCTCGCCCTGCTGGCCACACTTCTTTTGATGCAGCCCAGGATGCGGTTGGCCTTCTGGGCTGCGATCGCACATTGCTGGCTCATGTTGAGCTTCTCGTCGATCAGCACACCCAGGTCCTTCTCCTCAGGGCTGCTCTCCAGCCATTCCCCGCCCAACCTGTATTTGTGCTTGGGCTTGCTCTGACCCAGATGTAGGACCTTGCACTTGGTCTTGTTGAACTGCATGAGGTTGGCCTGGGCTCACCTCTCCAGCCTGTCCAGGTCCCTCTGGATGGCATCCTTTCCCTCCAGTGTGTCTACCTCGCCAAACAGCTTGGTATCATTGGCAAACTTGCTGAGGGTGCACTCAACCCCACTGTCCATGTCAACGACAAAGATGTTTAACAGTACAGTTCCTAGTACCAACCCCTGAGCTTATAGATGGTACATCTTGTGCCAGTCCTCTCCTTTATCCCTAGTCTTACTCTGCTGTTTAGGCTGCCTGTGGAGAACCTCTTGGTGTATAGTTTCTTACAGAGCATTTTCCTTGCATAAGAAATATTCTTTATCTGTACAAATTCAATTTAAATTCATTTTTTCTTGAACACCAGATTCAAGAACTGAACATGATATTCCATTTGAAGTCCCATCAGTGGCATTAACTCTTCCCTAAATCTATTGTAATGTATCTTCTGATGCATTCGAACACTGCTTTTGCTTTTCATATCAGGAACTGTATCATAGTCTTGATTCTGTGCCTAAGATATTGCTAGATTTCTCTTCTCAAGTTATAGCCCTTTTTATTGCAGAAATCATCACTATTTGATCTTAAATGCCACAACAGCTTAATTTATTTTACTGAGTTTCTATCAGTTCAAAATATGAGGTTTTCCATTGGTAATAGCTCAGTCTTATTCTGTTGTGATGGTACTTGGAGAGTTTATATTACTGGCAAACTACATCATTCACTCTTCTGCTCATTGATCTTTAAAAATATTTTATGAACTCAAATTTTCTTGTATATATTAACAACTTATAAAAGCAGACCTGAGTCTTTTACATCATAGGTTTCTTGTTGACAGGGTGCTGTAAATGCAGGTTTCTTTAACAGAGCTAACTGGCATGCACATGAAATCTCAGTCTGTTCCCCTCTGAGGACAAAAGAGTCCTACTGAATTCTCTAAGTCTGAAAATAAGGTCTTGTTGATTTTGGTCCCTAAGGTTTCTTAAGCCTTTTAGGTAGGCTTAGTGTTTGTTTCTTCACTGTTTTTCTACTGTCTTTCTAGAAGCATAATATATAAATCAGAATGCATCTTTCCAATGCAATTCCAGTTCAACAACTGATCTGCATAAACATATATACTTTATCTCTCTGAGCCTATTACATGTATAGTCCACATCATATAAGAATTTTTTGTCATTCTATCAAATTAATCTTATATTTGGGTTTTTTTTCTGTTCCACAAGTATTTCATATCTGATACAATATCTTGTCTTTGTTGTATTCCTGGACTAAAACTATTCAGATAATTTTTTAATATGTCAATCCAAGATCCAGCAAAGTACACTATCCCTTGATGAACTTCAGAAGTTATTGTCTATGGTATTAATTTAAAGAGGATCAGCATCCCAAAATGAAGCCTACCCAAAAGCACTGTTCAGATAAGTGATGAGTGGACTACATCTGTCTCTCTCTAACTGATAAAAATAATTTTATATATGCTGTAGAACAGAGTAAAAATAGATTAATTCTGTTATTTAACTGTTGTCAACCTCACAATTTCATAAATGAGACCTGAACTGTATCTACCTAGCTCTGACTGACTAGATCATTCAGATATGCAAGGGAAAGAAAGAAAGGAGCACAGATTTACTGTTAAATTTCCATCCTTGTAACACATTTGAAGTGAAAGCTAGGAGGTGATAGTAACTCAGGTTATTTACGGTTAGATATGGGGAAAGGCCACAAAATTGGCCTGGGTAAATAGCAAGGCTTTTGGCAGCTTATGCTAACATTCTAAAAGTTAGAAAACGATAAATAATGAAACAATTATCCCTTGAGGGGAAGTCTCTACAGGGATCTCTGACTCCATGTAGATGTTTGAAGCCAAGGTAGAACAGTTGTGACTAGGGACCAGGCTGCTAGCCACGACATGTCAAACGGAGTGAGTGTTGTCCTGTCCTGTTAAGATCCTTCTGAAGAGCAGCCTTCTCCTCAAATATATCAACCACTTGCCCCAAAATTGTGTCATTCATGAACTTGCTGAGGGTGCCTTCTATCCTGTTGTCCATGTTGATAATAAAGAGTTAAACTGTACTATCCCTAGTAATAAACTCTGAGGGACTGTAATCAGCTACCGGTAATCAGCCACCAGTCAGACTTTATAGCATTGGTCACAAGTCTTTGACCCTGATGAGCCCAGTCAGTTTTCATATCTTATCTTACTGAACACTTATCCACTCTGTATCTCCCTGATTTGGTTATAAGAATATTTCGGGAAACTCTTTCAAACACTTTGCTTGCAGTTGTCCACTGCTCTCCCCCCATCCACAAGGTGAGTCATGTCATCATAGAAGTCAATCAAGTTGTTCAGTTATGATTTACACACAGTAAATTTCTCCTGGGTATTCCCAACTGCTTCATTGTTCATCATGTGCTTTGAAACGGCTTCCAGGAGGTTTTGCTCTATAATTCAGACTGATAAATATCTCAAAACATTTCCCATGCTGGTACTAAATGTATGTAAATACATAAATCTGAAAAAAGTAGCCAAAGCTACTAAAAGCTAAAGATTTAGCCCACTATTTTTCTGAAAGAGATTGAAGAGAGAGAAATAGCGCAACTAGTCTGAAGTGATGCTGAAATTCAGAGCAGGATAGATTAAAATTGGCCGTATTTTGAGTAGAGTAATATCCTTGGTAGATGTTTTTTTTCTCTTTTATTTCTATTTCATACTGGGATCAGAAAATGTGTTATCATATTGTATTTTCTTCAGTATACACAATGAGTTTTGATTTTTATTTCCCAAACTGTATTTATTTGAATCTTGGATTTGCTAAACTTCAAGATGTGTTACAATACCAGCCTTTCCTTGAGGTCAGGCAATGGAAGAAGAGGCTGAGTTGTGTCAGGGCTATTTAATGTCATCAAAGTTCTTAGTTGTCTCTTAGCTGTAGGTTTTCAGATGCCTTTCAGTAGATTGTTAAATACCAGTTACATGACTTTTGTTTTGTATTACCGATAAGACAAAAGAGTGTTCTGCGATAGTTTATAATGTACTTGTTATCATGAGTTTTCACAAATACATTAGATAAACCTAACAGCACTTGGAGTGGAACAGGTAAGTGCTTAGTTGCTATGGAAGTTCATTCTACAGTTCTCAACCGTTCCCTCACCAATAAATATCAATGTGGCTGGGATTTGAATCTTCGCTTAACAAACAGAAGATAGAATTAATCCATTACCTTGCATGCCTAGCCTTCTTAATTTAAAAGGTTTGAAATGACTGAGTAATGGGTTTTTTTCATTATCTTTTATAAAAGATGAATAACACTTCCATGATTCAGTGATACCATTGAAATATTACTTTGTTAAATTTTAAAATTTAAGCTATGTTTTGACATTTAGAAGATGCTTAAGTCTATGAATAACTTGCTGCACTAAACAGAAAATATGCTGTGCAATGCTTTGCTGTGCATGTATAAAACAGCTGTTTTGCTCGGTTTCTTTTGTGCTGACTGCAATTCTGAAGCTTTATTTTCCCCATTCAACACCTGGAAGGGCTAGAAGGGTTAACCAACACCACTGATCATGACTTAGGCTAAGACTGATTTACGTGTATGGATATCAGTTACTATAATTAATCTTTTATTTAAAGATGTTGAAATTTCTGGCATTTTAGGACCCCATTGATTACACTGGTTTTTATCACCTTAATGAAGATCAAAGTTTTCAAGTACTATTTGTGCAATTGTGATACAGATGTTAGTCAAGTATTTGAATATGTGGTTAGTCAGTCTTGATATTTTACATATAATCAGGAGCTACATGTCTGGAAATTGAGAAGGTTATTACAGGAGAAATTATATTTTTTTGGTTTTTATTCTTTTACTGAGGAAAAAAAACAATTAAGAAAGAACCGTTCTGTTCTATAGACATTGTTGTCAGCAGGATAACCAAAGACCAAAATCTACAGTTTAATTTCTTTCAAAAACAAAATTAGCTATCTTTGCAAGCCACCTTTGGGCTTTTGATCCTATGAAGAGCACTCTCTAATAACACAAAATTACTTTTCTGATTATTGCTCAGTAGTTATATGAGAAGTTATCTAGTGGTGAACAATTATAAGGCAAGGCAAAAGTTTTTTTTAAATGAATCTATATGTGAAATGTCAAAACCACAGTACTATGTGTACTTCACACTGAAGAATTAACTGAAGGCCTCTTCTCCATGGACTTAGGGAAGCAATCCACCTTTATACCTAAAGATGCTTAGGAGTCTAAATCCAATTAAACATTACTGAACAAATACAGAAATTAATCTAGACTGAAAACTGGTTTCTTAGCCATGTCACCTGAGCAGAAGAGTAATTTTAAGCTGTGAACCCTATTTCCTCAACTACAGTCTTGAGGTATGTTTCTGAACTTATACAGAAGATGACGTTTCAGGCTCTAGTGCAGTCCTTTGGCTGATTTAGGGAATATCTTGTCTCTTGTGTGCTCCAGTCCAGGAGCTTGATGTCCATTATCTATTCTGCAAGGAATTTAAGCTCCTGATTTGATTTTGTCACTGGCCTGGGTATCAAACTGTAGATGTGTACTTAGACTTACATTCTTTTGTTTGAATATTTATTCTGTTCAACTACTGCAACTAGGAACTTCCTTTAAACTACATTTCGATATTTTCCTTCTTGCCTACTCTTTTCCCTAACCCGTGAATCTTGCCTCTTGCCTTCACAGTGGTTCTACATTAAATGGAGACATAGGCAAAACCCTTATGCAAGATGCTGTGTGGTCTGCTGGTTTATGAATTAGGAAGCTGTTGGTTAAACCTGGGGCCAAGAGGTTTAACTTTGCACATACAGTTCCCTCTCTTTTTTATATAAAGGTTATATGGTGCTAGGAATCTTTCATGCTTTTTACTGAGGTCAATGGATCACAAACAACATATGGCTGCACAGCCTAGCCAATGTTTATGAGTTTTCACGGGACATAAGTTTTAGGACATCTGTTTCCTGGAACCTCAATAATTGTCTATGCCAGCACATGTAGAATTATTTTTCCATTCCTAAATTTTGATGAACACTAAATGACCAGGCTGAGTATCAGTTTCAAACAGGATAGGGAATAGAGTGCACACTCATGTATATGTGGAGAACTGAACACCTGCCAGTCTAGATTGTAAGAAATCACAGCTCATTCATAAAGTGCATTAACATCTAAATAGAGTTAGACATGAGATATTGACATTTATTCTGCCCTTCTCGTATTCCCTGCTCTCGTGAGACCCCACCTGGAGTGCTGTGTCCAGCTCTGGAGCCCCCAACATAAGAAGGACATGGACCTGTTGGAGCAAGTCCAGAGGAGGGCTATGAAGATGATCAAAGGGCTGGAGCACCTCTCCTATGAAGACAGGCTGAGAGAGTTGGCGTTATTCAGCCTGGACACCTATTGCAGCATTCCAGTACCTCAAGGGGGCCTACAAGAAAGATGGGGAGCAGCTCTTTATCAGGGACTGTAGCGATACCGTAGTGATGAGGAGTAATGGTTTTAAAGTGGAAGAGGGTAGATTTAGATTAGATATCAGGAAGCAATTCTTTACTATCAGGGTGGTGAAACACTGGAACAGGTTGCCCAGAGAAGCTGTGGATGCTCCATCCCTGGAAGTGTTCAGGGCTGGTTTGAATGGGGCTTTGAGCAACCTGGTCTAGTGGAAGTTGTCCCATGGCAAACCACCCATGGCAGGGGGTTTGGAAGTATATGATCTTTAAGGTCCCTTCCAACTCTAACCTTTCTATGATGTACAGACAGCTCAGTAAATCCAGGGGATCTACAAATTTATAATGGATTTAACTGTTTGATGTTATATGTTCCTGGCTTTCATAGGAAAACCACACCATTTTTTTTTCCAACTAAATTTTTGAATAAGGAAAATAAATTATTTCCTTACATTACTAAACAGAAGAGTTTAGGCAAAGTCTTTTATTACCTCTACCAAAATGCTGAGGGTTTGCAGAATTTTACTACCCATTCAGATATTGAAGTCACTACAATAAAAACAAATAGAAACTAACAGAATGAGATAAAGTATATGTCTATATCAATTTTATTTGATAAAACAACAGAAACTAACAATCTTGAACCATCCCATCTCATTAAAGAAATCAGTTCATTAAACATACCAGTGCCAGATTAGAATTTTACAAATTATGTTTCTTACGCTTTTGTGAGAATTATAGAAATGTAAAGGAGCGAGTTTAAAGAGACTGTAGACAAACCTGGGGAATGTCTCCAGGGAAGTTAGCCTAAGGAGAAAGGCTGCTTTATGCTTCAGTGAAGTCTGTCCTCCATTATACAAGAACATTTCCTATTCTCTGGGGTCCTGGGTTCAGAATATGCCGGTGAAATTCAAAAAAACAAGTACTAGTTTTGTGTATGACTGAAGTAGAAAATATCATACACATTCCTGTAACATCTGTTTTTATTCATTAATTATTCCACAAACATAGTTCATGAATTATCTTACTTGATGAAACTGGAGAAAACTCTATTAAAATTAGGAGAGATCTGTGTCCAAAAAAAGTCCAGATGTTGGTTGAGAACTGTATAATTATTTCCTGGGTTTTTTTAATATATATCTTTCTATATGTGTATATATAGGTATGCATATCTGTGTGTGTATACATGTATATTATACATGTATATGCATATAAAATATGAGTATATCTCTCTGTGTGTATATATATGAAAAATACACATACATATTTGTATATTATATATGTAAAATGACAAAAGAATCCACTTAAGTCCCCCAAAATGCAAAGGGTTGTGAGATAATATCTGTACTATCTAAACTTTCATCTACGTGGAGTGACACTGATTTAATTCTGTGGAATTAGCCCCTGCAAGAGCGGACTCATCTTATCTAATTTTAGCTGCCTTAAAGTGCAAATATCAAGTGTCAGCTACTTGCTTAGGCTCCCTCTATAAGAGGTGAAGAATCGTTTACATAGCTTATTTCATTCTGTTTATCCTGACTATGTACCTTAGAATGGCACGTCTTCCCTAAAGGAAGCTAATTGCTTAGGTTAGAAAATCTGTAACTCTAAAGTGAAAAAAACCCAAAAAACATCTTGAAACAAATCTTAGCCTTACTTTTTAGCTTGCTTTACTCAGATTCTGATACATTTGCCAGCAGCATACCACCATGGCATTGCTCAAAATTATAATAAACAACATGATAAATAACATCTTTGTGTATAAAACGCAAGTGGCCTTATTTTACAAGTTAAAATAATTTTTAGCAAGGTGATTGTTTCAATTACAAGTAGATTCTGTTTTGCATAATAAAGAGAAATAGTTACTTCAAGCATACAATTAATATGATCTATTTAAAATAGCAAATTCAACAGAATTTCATGCTAAACGTATTTTTCTATTTAGTAAGTGCAGGGGGCAACTGTCTCATACCAGGTATCTATTTAAAAGCACAGGTAGCCAGATGAATTCTGCTACCTTGGTGTGTGCTATTTGTTAATCATGTACTATAATTTGATGAAATAAGTAAAAAAAATATTAAACATATGTCTTTGCTGTGCTTTGTAATTCGGTATGTCACGAGATCATGAATAAAAATTTGGACAGCTAAAAGGAATGTGTTAAAAAGATAACATAGTCCATATGCTTAATGCATTTCTTTCCCAGCACATATATATGTTATTCAGCAATTCCGAGAAGACCAGACCAAAGCGTGCTTCATTTTAGGCAGAATTACAAAGGCAGAAACGGTATTTGTTATATAACTACAAAGTCAGTAAAACATCTACTGTTCTAAATATCCATGTGTTATTAAAGGCAATGATTACTTAGCTTTTGTGAGCTGCTAATGGTATTATTTTTAAGTGACAATTAACATTAAGTACTTGAGATGTCAGTTCACAAATACTATTTTTGCTTTTATCCATAGTTTTCAGGCAAAAATCATTATTGACTGATGACAGTGCTCTGACACTATGAAAATAGCTGTTAAATAATCCATTTATTACCCAATTAATTTAGCAGTTTTAGATTGCTCATTTACCTTCATAATAGCTGTTGCTACTAAAAAGAGAAGATTTAAGTGCACTGCTCACACAAGCTAGAAGACTCAGGATATTTACCTTCACAGATTATCTTTGTTCCTATGTCCTGAAATTACTTTGCAATATAAGATCTTGGTGATATGAAGAGCTGGGAGGTGTTTCTAGTTTCCAGCCTCTTGCAGTAGCAGGACATGTTTACTTATCTTCACACAGACATCTAATCTTCATGAGATTGATATTTGTATACCAAGTAGTACATTATGCTTTTCGTGAAGTACAAATGTCCACTTGTGGGATGTCTTGATTGTTGCAATCAAAGACATGGGATGAAGTTCAGCAAAGATTCTAAGAATGTGCGTAACTGATCACAGAATCAGAGGATGGTTTAGGTTGGAAGGGACCTTTAAAGGTCATATAGTTCCAACCCGCCTGCCATGGGCAGGGACAACTTCCACTAGACCAGGTTGCTCAAAGCTCCATTCAACTTGGCCTTGAACACTTCCAGGGATGGAGCGTCCACAGCTTCTCTGGGCAACCTGTTCCAGTGTTTCACCACCCTGATAGTAAAGAATTGCTTCCTGATATCTAATCTAAATCTACCCTCTTCCACTTTAAAACCATTACTCCTCATCCTATCGCTACAGTCCCTGATAAAGAGCTGCTCCCTATCTTTCTTGTAGGCCCCCTTGAGGTACTGGAAGGCCACTATAATGTCTCCCTGGAGCCTTCTCTTCTCCAGGCTGAATAACCCCAATTCTTTCAGCCTGTCTTCACAGGAGAGGTGCTCCAGCCTTGTGATCGTCTTCATAGCCCTCCTCTGGACTTGCTCCAACAGGTCCATGTCCTTCTTATGTTGGGGGCTCCAGAGCGGGGCACAGCACTCCAGGTGGGGTCTCACAACAGCAGAGCAGAGGGGCAGAATCACCTCCCTGACCTGCTGGCCATGCTTCTTTTGATGCAGCCCACAATACCATTGACTTTCTGGGCTCCAAGCACACATTGCCGGCTCATGTTGAGCTTCTTATTAACCAACACCCCCAAGTCCTTCTCAGGGCTGCTCTCAATCCATTCTCTACCTAGCCTGTATTTGTGCTTGGGATTGCCCTGACCCACATGCTGCACCTTGCACTTGACCTTACTGAACTTCATGAGGTTCGTATAGGCCTACCTCTTAAGCCTGTAAAGGTCTGCCTGGCTTCCCTTCCCTCCAGCATGTTGAATGCACCATGCAGCTTGGTATCGTAGGCAAACATGCTAAGAGTGCACTCAAGGTCCAGGACAGCACCTCCCTTCATTGTCTTCTTTGTCACTTGGAGAAGGAAGTTATCATTGACGCATTCTAGGAACTTCCTGGATTGTTTATGCCCTGCCGTGTTGTCCCTCCAAAAGATATTGAGGTGGTTGAAATCCCCCAAGAGGACCAGGGATTGAGAATGTGAGGCTGCTCCTATCTATCTATAAAGGGCCTCATTGGCTTGGTTTTCCTGGTCAGGTGGCCTGTAGCAGACCCCCATTATAATATCACCTGTCCCTGCCCTCCCTTTAATCCTGACCCATAAGCACTCCATTGGCTCCTCATCCATCCCCAGGCAGAGCTCCACGCGCTCCAGCTGGTCACTGACATAGAGGGTAGGACCCTCTCCTCATCTCCACTGTCTGTCCTTCCTAAAGAGCTTGTATCCTTCCATTCCAACACTCCAGTCATAGGAGCCATCCCATTACACCCCTGTGATGTCAATACGATCATAGTCATGCAAGAGTGGGCATGTCTCTAACTCCTGTTTATTCTCCATGCTATGTGTGTTTGCATAGAAGCATTTAAGTTGAGCCCCTGATGAAGCTGATTCACTGGCTGGAGTGGCTGGTTGTCCTGGTTTGAGGTAAAACAGAACCAATTTTGTTCAGTAACTTTGCTTCTTAGCTGGGCCTCTCCTAACTACTGAAATTAACTGCATATTGTGCAGACAATGTTCTCTCTCAGAGTGATAAGACCGATGTTTACAGTTGATGCCCAGGCATGGTATGCAGAGAGGCTCTTGCTTATACTTATTACTGTAACACCCAAGGCAAACCAACTTTGTTATTTGCCCCGTTGGAGGGTCGGAAGTGGAAAAGCATAGTGGGGTCCCACCTGCAGGGAGGAGTGGACAGGACAGGTGACCCAAAACTGACCAACAGGGTATTCCATCCCATCTGCCTCATGCTCAGTATAAAAGCTGAGGGATCAAAGGGTCAGCTCGCTCTTCCGTCAATGGCCGACGTCTGAGGAGGACTGTGTTCGTCTGCCTATGATCTCAATCCTGAATGCAGATCTGGAATCCAGTTCCCATCCGTCACTGAGTCCAGCCTGGGATTGCCCCAGTGCCAGCTGATGTCGTGACTGTCATCTCAGGAGCTTGATATGATTTTGTATATACTTTTCATGATTTCTTTTTATTTTATTATTAATATTTCATTAAAGTAGTTTAGTTCCTTCTAAACTCATAAGTCTCTTTTTTGTCCTCTGCCTCTTTCTTTGAAGAAGGGTAGAAGGGAGCATCTGTTGGTCCCATCTGGGGTCCCCCAGGTCCCCAGTAGCCGATTTGGCCTAAACCATGACATCCTTTGTGCTGCACTCCAGGTGCTCTCCTGCTGACCTGTGATCCTTCTCCAGACTCTATTCTACTCCAGGCATCTATTGCTGGCACTGGCATCGAACTGGTAGGAGTGGGATGGATTGAGGTTCCCCTGCCCCAGCAACTTTAGTTTAAAGTCCTATTCACCGGCTTGGTAAGCCTGTGACTGAAGATGCTCTTTCCCTTCTCTGACAAATGGACACAATTAGGCCGCAGTAGACTTGGTTTCTCAAAGTGAGTCCCATGGTCTAAGTAACCAAACCCCTGGCTGTGGCACCAGTCCTATAACTGTTTCTTGGTTCACCAGATTCAACTAGCCCTTTCAAACCCCTTCCCATTGACCAGGAGGATTGAAGTAAAAACTGCCTGTGCTCCAGAGTCCCTTAGCACTGCTCCCAGGGCTCTGTAATCCTTATTTATATTCCTCAGACTGATCCTGGCCATATCACTGGTGCCCATGTGAAACAACAGCAGCAGATAATAGTCAGAGGACTGTACAAGACTTGGTAGTCTCTCAGTGACATCCCTGATATGAGGCCCTCGTAAGCAGCACACCTCTCTAGAATGTGCATCAAGTCAACAAATGGGTGCCTCCATACCTTTCGGAAGAGAGTTGCCTACTACTATCCCCCTTGACCTTTTCTTAGTTACTCTGCTTTTTATATGGGGAGGATATTGGGCTCCCTTACTGAGCTCCCATGTCTCTCCTGATGTGATGGGTCTTTCCCCTTCAGTCTGCAGAGTAGTGAAGTGGTTCTGCAAGGCCACCTCAGGCTTCAGGGAAGTCTATTCCTCCTGCTGGTCCTTGCCATTGCAAGCATCCATTCTTCTGCATTATGGTCCCCCCTCCCTTCTGTGTGTGCCGGTTGGGGAATTTTTGGTTGTTTGGCTGTGGACTGTGAGTCCACTGAAAACTGTGCTTGGAACCAGCTATATAACTGTTTCTCAGCTTCCCTGATGCTACCTGGTGTCCTCACCACCTCCTGCAGCTCAGGCACCTGCTGCAAGAGGTCCTCAACCTAGGCACACCTTTTGCAGGCAATTTTGCCACCTATCCATGCCCCAGGAGAAAGGTCTACCACTTCCTGCAGTCTGAGCTCTGCACTGCAGCCTCTCCCTTCAGCAGCTCTATCTGTCTGGAGGCATCAGCCACTGCTGGGGTAGATGGCGCAGACCCCAAGCCTGAGCTGTAGCCTTTGCTCTCAGATGAGTGCCCACCATTCTGCCTTGAAAGTCAGGTAGGATGAGTGCCCTTGACCTGTGCAGATGGTCACAGAATGGTGCCCGGTTGCTGGGTTATGTGTCCTTCATGTGTCCCCCTTTGTCAGTGGAATGGCCCTTCTTTGAAGAGGTCCTCTGCCTGTGCACCTTCCCATGCAAACTGACACGCCACGGCCTGGCTGACACACCATGCCCTGTTCACCTGTCCCGTTCACAGAGCTCCTGGGCACTTGCGCTCCCCAGGGCTGCCTTTTGTGGGAGTGGGGGGTGGCTGCCATTAATCCTGGTGCTGTCTATGCCTCATCAGCCACTCTTGTGAGAGCTGCCAGCTCCTGGTGGGTCTCTGTGCTCCCCTGGGGTTTTGTTGGCTCAGGAAACCCCCCTGTATGCCACAATGCCCAGTTCCACTGCAGGACGTGCCTGTACTGGAGCTGATCACCTTGGCGAATGTGCAGGAATTATTCATTAAGATCTCAAATTTTATGAAAATCCTTGCCATTTTTACTGTAATTTACCTGCTTTGTACTTACCTTCAATCTTAACATTTTCAGAAGGCCCAGCCACTAACACCTGGTGTTGTCCTTTCAGATTCATTCAAGTCATAGTGAGATACCAAACTAGACTAGATTGTAGAAGCACTGTAGCTTAATGCACGGTAAGGTTTTGCAAAATGTCTGCACGCTGCTTTCACTCCATAACCCCTCAGTACTTCTGTAGCCTCCACCATTTTAAAATCAAGCCTAAGTACAGGGTCAAACATTGATAGACCAACTAAGACTGTTACTTAATCATTATTTAATTAATGCTGAAGGAAAAATTATGAACTGCACAATGAGAGGAATAGCCTCATAGAAATGTTATTTACGAAAAAAGTTATCAAAAACATAGTAACATGGTGGTAAAGTAGACTGAAATGAATTATATTTGTTTTTCTTTACAAAGCAGAGGTGTGTGAGAAAGAAAAAAAAATAAAGGGAAAAAGTGATGTTTAGAGAGTCATATATAAAGTATTCATGACTTTCATGTAGTAGAATCAAATGTCAGTGTTCATGAAAGGTGACATTTGTGCATGTTATTCTGTAGCTGTAAGGTTTATTGGCACCCGCTTAAGAATTATGATGAATTTATCAGTTTTCCAGTTTGGCAAAAATTAAGTAGAGACTGAATTGTACATCCCAAAATATTTTTAGGAGATAAAGACATAGTAAACTTGCTTCCCTTCAGAGAAAGTACACTTTAAAAACTAAAAAAAGGGAAGAAAAAAAAATTCTAACAATTAAACTGCTAACCTTTGTGTCAATTCCCAAGTACTTGCTTTAATCAAGTAATTTCTACAAGCTGAGGTTGTCTGTGACTCCTCTGCTAGGTTTATTGATTTGCAATGATAAGGTGGAAGAAGCGACAGCCCAAAATGTTACAAACTCCGGGTTCTCAACTTCAAAGTCACAAAGAGGTTTGAGATGTTTTGGGTTTTTTTTGTTTTTTTTTCCTATACTGCTAATGGAGAAGGTTGCCCAGATGGATTCTGTTGGGATGAGGAGGTTAGCACTATGATAAAGAGGTAAAACGTACAAGGTTTCCTGTTTCTTTTTTGCCTTTAAGGCCATTGGGCATATCATGCCATTGCACAGTTACTCTCAGAGTAAAAAAGTATTTACAGATTTATATAATTTTCTGATTTTTTTCCTGAAAAAATAAAAATAATCCTGAATTGTATCATTCAATTCAAAGGTTCCCCAATGTTTTACTAACATTACCACTGAAGTATCTCAAGATAAAACATGACAGGAAGAGTGAAACTTGTAACCTGATTAAGTCAACTGGAATTTCTCTTTTGATTTAAACAAAGGTAAGAAACTGTATTGATGGTCTCTGCTTTCTCAGAAAAACATGCAGTAAAAATCTGTTTTCTGATGTTCAGATGGAACCTCCTGTGTCTCAGTTTTTGCCCATTGCCTCTGGTCCTGTCATTGGGCACCACTGAAAAGAGCCTGGCTCCCTCTTCTTTACACCCTCCCTTCAGGTATTCATATAAATTGGTAAGATATCCCCATAGCCTTCTGTAGGCAAAACAGTCTTTCTCACAGGGGAGATGATCCAGACCCTCTGTCACCACAGTGGCCCTTTTTTGACTCTGTCTAGTGTGTCCATGTCTCCCTTGTACTGGGGAGCCCAGAACTGGACATAGTACTCCAGATGTGGGCTCAGCGGTGTGAGCAGAGCAAAGCAGAAGGATTACCTCCCTGGACCTGCTGGTAACACCTCTTCTTATGCAGCCCTGGAAACCATTAGCCTTCTTTGCTGCAAGGACATGTCATCGGCTCTTGTTCATCTTGGCGTCCACCAGGACTCCCAGGTCCTTTTCTGCCAAATTGCTTTCCAGAGAGTAGACCCTCAGCCTATACTGGTGCATGGGATTGTTCTTCCCCAGAACTGCAGTTCCCCTTGTTGAACTCTATGAGGTTCCTGTCAGCCTATTTCTCCAGCTTTTTGAGATCCCTCTTGATGGCAGCACCACCCTCAGGCACATCAGCCACTCCTCCCAGTTTTGCATCATCAGCATACTGGCTGACAGTCTGCCCCATGGGGCATGAGACTGACATAAACAAATAGAAAGGTGAAAGGAGCTGTTAGGAAGAAAACTAGAAGTGCTGTACAAAATGGTCATGGTGGAGAGAAAGAAGGAAGGTTTGTCATACTGACTGTGGAGAGAAGGGTTCTCATACTGAGTGTGTTTCGTGGCTCTGAAATCAGAAGGAACTCTAGTGGTTCCTCACCCTCAGAAGCATCACATCAGATACTTCTGGTTCACTGAAAAAAGGTGGTTGTATATGGGCTAGTAATCTTCCTTCCACCAACACCTTTTATATCTGCATGAGACAAAAGCTACCACAAAGTTTGTATCTGTTCTAACTTGCCACAGTTCAAAGCATCCCATCCTCACAGCACTTGCAGAGGTGTGGTAGGTTTTCGTAGATCCAAAGCCTGGGGTAAGAGGCTAATTAGAGTAGAATCCAGACATGATAAACAAGTCTTTGTCATAATTTTGCCGCTATTGCTGCCGGTCCATTGCATTGTTTTGCTTAGCTGTTCTAACTTGCTAGAAGCCATACCCAGAGTAATGACGGCAGCACCTGCTGGGCATAAAAGTGAGACTTAAGCAATATTTATGTATTTTGATCTGTGGGTCTGCTGAAGGCACCTCTGCAGAACTATTGTCCTCATTCATACAATTAACATCAACTGTGTCAGCAAGTAGCTCCACACAGGCACCATCCTCCCCTAACAGCCCAAGACTTTCAGGACTGAGCATACCTTACAGCTACTTGCTGTAATGGTTGTGCTGCCTGCGTGTCTGGCTCTGCTCTCTGCTTGCCCTTCTCGTTCAGCTTCCCACTAATATCCAGAACATATTCCCAGCCCTGTCAAGACAATATAGAACTGATAGTGGGAAGAAAGGTAGGTGAAAAAAGTCAACTCAACTTCTAGTCTATATTGCTCTTCTCTGTCTTCTGACCACTTCCGGCTGCTGGACAGCCTATTAATTTCATGGTCTTCTGCACACCAGAGAGTAGCTGCTAAGGCAAGCAGAAAACCAGAGAAGATGTGCAAGCAGTAACGAATGGAGTCACCTGGTTTTGGAGTCAGATAGCACATTGACTCCCTGAGGAGAATGCCTATGACAGCTGAGCAATCTGCTGCCACCTCTAATCTAGCACATGCCGCTGCTCCAAGTGCCTCATTGTTTCTCTCACTTTGCCAAGCTTATGCTATTCCCACTGACCATCATCCTTAGATGTTATGAAACTGCCTCTATAGCCTACACCTAACCTTGCTGTGGTGTCATTTGCAAACTAACTTGGCAGAAATAAACATAAAATTGATTTTTTTTTCCCTTAAAAAGAGTTTTTTATATTTTGAAAACTGTCTGTTCCGATTTTGGAATTGAAAATCACAGAAAATAGTGACTAATAATATTACCATTTCAATAATTTAAAAACACTCATTTTGAAATTATTTTTGTCATAGAAATGTGTTGAGATAATCATATATGGAAAGTCTTTAACAAATCAAGGATTAATGTTTAAAAATTTAAAACCAATAGCTGACTTCTTTGAACATTTCTACATTCCTAAGTAACTAGTTCCACAGGGAGTTCATATTTTCTATA
This sequence comes from Anarhynchus alexandrinus, assembly GCA_008711295.1. Classification (NCBI taxonomy): domain Eukaryota; kingdom Metazoa; phylum Chordata; class Aves; order Charadriiformes; family Charadriidae; genus Anarhynchus; species Anarhynchus alexandrinus. The sequence continues at coordinate 1,026,907 of VUYV01000135.1, forward strand.
TATCCACTGGGAATATTTTTACTGCTTTGGCTGTTATATTTTACACTCCAAAATTGCTTAATTTCAAACTATGAGAGAGGATATCTGTAATATATGTATGATACAAGATCCAGGGATTAAAATTTCCTAAATGCTTCAGTTATGGTGAAATATTTTTTTTTAAATAGATATATTAAGAAGGAGGAGAATGCTAACGTAAATATCTTAAATGCCACAAAAATTTATAATGCCTTTGAGAACCTTATGTGATGGTCTCTCTCATCTGTAATAACAGACATTATTCAGCAGTTTCTCAGGCTAACTAGTAATGAGGATCACTCTGTCATAATAGGATAACATTAGACTGCAGGAGCCTAAAGCATTTCAATGAAAATGTAAGAGAGTATCATCAAAACTAGTTAATTTGAGTGCATGTGGTGTAGCAGTCAAGCAAAGCAGCACATGATATCGGAAAGAAGAAAATGATGTTTCCAATGATTCAAATAAATTCATATTAAAAACAATAGGAAAGAAGAAAGACCTTGTCATGTCTGGATAAGTAATAAAATAATATCAAATACTTGTTCAAATATGTTGTTCAGGTTTTCCATCTCCAAGTACTGTGTTCAACTTGTCAGGCTCTAACAATTTCCCTAGAGATCATAGCATTCTAGTTTTACTGGAAAGGAGATTGAAAGTTGAACATGGAAGAACAGCAATCTCAACAGGTCCTTGTAACTTCTACCATTAATACACGGATCTATCTAAATTTCAAGAACTGTAATACCATTGAAGAGTTATAGAGACTGGGCATTTCATATATATAAATGGATGATATTTTCAACAACAACAATAATAATATAATAACATAACGTTAATAGTAAATTGACAGAAAACCAAATTAGAAGATAAAAGAAGACAAATCACATGAATCAAAAGCTCCGATTTTTATTATCCCTATTTAAAGACTTTAAATAACCAAAAGAAATAAAGAAAATAAGGTAAACTCCTTTAATCACAGAATTTGTTAACCAAGTGACCTACTTATGAACTTGGAGATGGGAAACCTGAGCAACACATTTGATCAAGATTTGATCATATTTTATTAGTTTACAAAACAACACTTACATTCTGTGTAAGGGAATGGGGAAAGTGATGGCATGTGTTTAAGTTACTTGGTTGAGGACTACTCAGTATAAGAAAATGAGTAACATAGAAAGTGATAATTAAACACAAACTGGAAAGCAGCAGCCTCACCTCTCAGCCTGGGCAGAGACCACAGGTCCCTAAGTACCAATCTGCGCTCCAGCATCCAAGCAGGAGGGAGTCCTTGTACTTGTACTTGGCGTACAAGTATCTTAAGGGTGGGTTGAAGGAGGATGGAGCCAGACTCTTTTCAGTGGTTCCCAATGACAGGATGAGGGGCAATGGGCACAAGTTGGAACATAGGAGGTTCTGTTCAAATATACGGAAAAAACTTCTTTACGGTTAGAGTGACAGAGCACTGGAACAGGCTGCCCAGGGAGGTGGTGGAGTCCCCTTCTCTGGAGATTTTCAAGACCCGCCTGGATGCAGTCCTGAGTAATGTGCTCTAGGCAATCCTGCTTTGGCAGGGGAGTTGGACTAGATGATCTCTAGAGGTCCCTTCCAACTCTGAAAATTCCGTGATTCCGTGAGTCTTGGGCTAGAGCTGCTGGAAGAGGCAACCACTCCTAAAATTCATTAGCAGTCAGAATCCCAAAATTCTCTAATATGAAACATTTTTTTTTTAGTTTGAAATCTCAATACTGTTCTGGCAGAGTGGCAGAGTTGCATATTGAATGCAATATGTTATTTTTAGAGATTTCAAGTAAGAATATTTCAGTTTTCCTTCTCAAGCCTTTATAAATGTAGGGGCAACATCACTCTATAACAGTGATTTATAAAGAAGAAAACAAAAAGTCAGGGAAGTGTAAGTGACTATTTCTGTATCTGTTTTCTTTTTATAGGATGAGAAAAAACATGAAAGTTTGCTTCAAAACTCAAAGTTAATGAAAGTTTACGACAATGGATTGGGATGAGGTGCATTACACTGCACATTTTTATTTCAGAGCAGAAGAAAAAAAAATCATATCATCACCTATTAAATCCAGTGACAATCTTTATATATTTATATTTAAATAAAAGACAGAACTTCAAGTATCATAGCGTCATGTACACACACAAAAACATTAAGATGATAGCTAAATAAAACAGGTGTGTTCCATACAGTATAGCAAATATACTTTAATCTCATAAAACTCTAGCTCTTAGAATTAATTTCATGATTTTCTAATTTTGGATTTTACTCATTAATTTTTTCCAGCCCCCCTCACCCTCCCCCAAAAGGCCTTGTTTTCCCTGGCAAAACATGACTTTCATGAGTTTTGCCAGCAGCAAGGATTATTTTCCCACAACTCTCATGGTAAATTAGAAATGGGTGAATCTCTACAGGCTTGGAAGTACAGCTCAGATAAGCAATTTATCTGAAACTTTTCTCAGTGGCCTAGGGCCTTCAGTGGGAGTTTATCATTCAGCATTCCCCCGTATGTTTGGAGACTTAACACTGTATTTTGTCACTTAGGAAGAATCAAAGGAAAGCTAGTTCTAGAAGTCATATTGTCTCAGGGAAGACTGGAAGCATTAACAGTTTGAATTGTGTCAACACAGGAGAGAAAATAACTTGATGCACATCTTTTTCTTTAAATAAATCTGCTCCCCACTTGGGGATCATCCAGCTTTATTACCTACCAAATGGGGGGAGGTGCATCTACCCATGTCTTTCTCTACTTCGAATGCTTTAGCAAAGCACTTGAAGATACCAGGAGCAGGTTCCGGTCCCTGTTGTGTTGCTTTATTCTACTCATTATTTCCTTTTGCATCTATGTAGGATAAAGACTCATTATTACCCTAATTTTGTTCCAGTTGTGTAATGATAAATCATTTTAAAAAAGAGAAAGTTGTCTGTCTGATGTTCTAGCTTAGGCAGTTGGTACGCAATCTCAGCTCTAACACTCCTTGACCCTGGATACTTAAATCATTTCTTTCTCCTACATTCTGTTGCCTTTCTCTTTTTCTGCTGACTATAGATAGAGCCTCATTCTATAGTTATGTGGCCACCATTCAATACTAGATAAATCATAGCAAAAGCTATTACATTTACTATAGTCCTTTTCCCAGTTAGGTTATTTATACCACTATGGCTACTGCAAAACACCACTCATTCGATATCTAACATCCTTAATCCCAGATCTCCAAAATCCTTTTTATCTCCATTTGTTCCTTTTTATTTAATTTCTCTCAGTCTTTTAACAGTGCTTCCTGAAATAATATTGTATCTTAATTTGGATTTCAGATGTTATTTTGCTGATGTATTTCAGAATCCTTTTTTTTTTTTTTTAATCAGAAACAAAATTGACTCAAGAAGGAAATATTTTTATGGGAATTGGGGCAATGGAAACAATCTTCAAGTATCATATTAATAACAATCATGCAACTGATTGCAAAGTGTACTCCAGGTACTTTGGTAGATTTGCTGAAAATAAGTATAGATCATACTTATAGAATATCCATTAGTGGTTGTCCCAGTTTAGATATTAGCTCAGTAATGCAGAGATAGATATTGAATAGCAATCAAAACTATGTATTCTAGAAACAGATTCAGAGACTATAGGTTTACTAATTTACATTGTTTCCTCAGTGCCACTTTGCAATTATGGAATGCATCAAGCTGTGATTTTTTTCTCTCTACCTATATGGACAATTCATTTCATTACGGTAGTGGCCTGCCAAATTGCCAGTGTCTATATAAATTTCCAGGGCTTTCACAGTCCAGAAAGCAAAATGAGATCTTGCATTTTAACTGATTAAATTGTACTCCATATTCCAGCAAGTGAGCGTAAGCAGAATTTGTATTTCTATTATTCTGTCTACTGAGGCAGCCCTACTAAAGCTATCACTTACTAGCAGCTGAATCAGACTAATGATTCTCAGAAATATAGATTCATCACTGGTATTTGGCATCTTGGGATCAACTTCAATCTTTTATATGGATTTGCTTCTCAGGAAACAACTGACCATGACTGCTGAAAGCAGTCCCTCTTTCCTGAAGGGAAACATAAAAATACTAGAGGTGAAGGGGAGATATAACATCATTAGTAATGACTGAAAATCTCACTCAATGTATTTAAGAAAGAAATTCTTCAAGACTTGATCATCAGTTGTAGAATAAACATATTCATGGGTAACAAGAATATTCAATAGACAAAAAATACAAAGAAACATCAGACTAACAAGGGCAATCACTGGGAGTGCACAATTCTGCAGAAGACTTGAACCTGCAAATCATGTAATTTTAGTTGCTATCTTCTTTTTTCCTTTTTATCTGCTGCATGAAAACCACTTACAGCAGAGACTGTGTGTTCTTATTTGGACAATTCTCAGCACAAGAGGGCTTAATAAAAGCACTGCTGGAATAATAGAATCTTCCAGAAGTAACTTTTAAAATTAGCAGTTAAGATTAATTTGAAAAGAGGAAACAGTTATGTGTTCAACTGATTACACGAAAAGGTTTTCTTTGTAATTTAGATAAATGTTTTCCTGGCAATGAAACTGAATATAAAAGTATTAATTATTCACAATGTAATCATTAAGGAATCGAGTAAATGTAATCACCTTGCACAGCCAAATGAAATTAACAGATGTCACCAAGAGGAATAGGATAATAATAATATATTATTAAATAGAGGGGGAAAAAAAAAGAAAAAAATATGCATAGAGATCTAATAATACCACTATTTTAAAGATTAATGCTATCTTAAAGAGGACTGAAGGGAATAGAATATTATTATTTTGTGTTCCTGTGCATGTATTGCATTACTAAATTTTCTGAACAGGAAGTAGAAGAGATTTTAAAAGTATGTCCGGTTTCTATACCCTACTATGTTTTTCCTCTCACAAATAAGGGGATGCAGATGAAGAAAATGATTTGAATAATTTGGTAGACAGATAGACTTCACAGAAGAGATCTTCCACCAACCACATTCAGGGATCTTTGGAAAATAACATTGCATCTGCAGACAGGGATTTCCTTCTTAGAACTTGCCTTCCTTGAAAGACATGTGGATTTAGGATTTTTGTTTCCCCTAGGCACCAAATCACATTTTTCTAGACCCACATCAAAAATATGGAGTCCTAAAGGTGCTTATTAATGGGTACGGAGGGTGGATTATTAAGGAAGTATGACTAGTTCGACAGTCCAGCCTGAATAATTGTTATGCTTTTAATATTAATTATTCTTTGGAAAAGTCCACATCTATCTTCACTAATTACAGAGGAAGACTAAGATCCTAATCTGTGCCCTTAAGTTAGCTGCCTAAAATTAAGCACTATAAATAACCACCTGGGTGAAAATAGCTGCTTAGAACCTGACATATAGGAGGTACAATTACAAACATTTTTTTTACATTTAAATGTCTATATATGTGCAAAAACAAATATTGTAGAGGCAAAACAAAAATGCTTTTCAAAATCAGTCAGTTAAACACAAATACATCAAAAATTTAAACTATACAGATATTCTTTTACAGAATTGCATGCATACTTTGACTTGAAAACCATAGGACTATTCTGATGTTCTTCAAATATTAATTCTAACTTAGTGTACTATTTTACAATATTTTATACAGGCTTAGCTCACTGAGGAAAAATGGAAATGTAAAGAACAGTTCAAGGAACTCTCTGCAACCTCTGCTTTTCAGCTTTCCTTTCTGCAACACAAGTAAAGAATAATCATGTCTTATGCAAGGTCCAGAGATAAAAAACACCCCAACTGTTTCACCAAATTGCATTTAAATAGATCTAAACCCAAGGAAGAGTATATGATATACTTAGTAAGTATTAAGAAATAACTGATTTCAAAATTAATTTTCAATTGTAAGAATAAATACAATAAGTGCTAACTGAAAAAAAAGTCAGCATCATTTTCAGTGAACTCAAAAATCAAACAAGTGCTTTCACAGCAGAATAAATTGTTTTATTCTGAAAAAATTGTTTGTTTTATTGAACGTGTAATTTCTTTTCAACTTTTAAAAAATTGGAAATTTCAAAATGAAATGTGAATTTAAACAAAAAAGAAAAGAGAAAATTATCAGAACTTGCTATCACTGAAATGAAATAAAACATTACCATTTCATCATAGGAAGTCACTTACAGAAAAAAAACCCCAAACTGATAAATATTTTGGTGGTTTTCCAAATTTGGGTATTTAAAGGAAAAAAGAAATGTGTACATGGTATCTGTTCATTTTTAAGAGGAAGATGAACACTCCCTGAATGTGAACAGAAAAATCTTCCTGCTCTCTAATTTGTTTAGTTACTTAGCCAAAGACATCAGACAGAAGTACACTTTACATAACAATTGTTATTCAATATGCTGATTATTTCATTCCTTCACATATTTATGAAATCCTACTGCTAACCAACAGGAAATTAGATGAAATTGTTGCACTAGTTTTGTAGCTGCAAAAGTAAAAACGGCTGAAGTTTTCTGCTGGAAATATATCTACATTTATTGAAATATACATGTCTGTGTGTATATACATGTATAGAGATACTATATGTATCTATACTATATGATACTATATGTAGCATATACATTATTGAATATATCATATAATAATAGTGAATGTAAGGTAATCTTGGATCAACTTGTCTAGGAATGTAAGTAATTCTGCATCATCTGTTATGAGTCACTATTACAAAAATAGATTATACTCAACCTTCATATTATAGAAGTAGGGGCATGGTGAAATTCTACGTTTATATTTCACAGGGGGTCAAACTAGATCCTAAGGATATTCTCTTGCTGAAAGAGCTCTGATTCAGTGGGCTGTTTATAATCAAGGAATAAGTGAAGATGAGTTTAATGATGACTGTACAAAACATCGTTCTCAAAAATTCCAGGCACTGTGCAGAAATCAAAGGACCCTTGCATTCTGGCTAGTTAGAAATGTCAATATTTGTTAAAGATTATATGAAATTTGAATCAATTGGCTTATTTTACACAGTGACCTTAAACTGTATAACATTTTAGAAATACAACTTCTCACTGTTGATTATAGAAGGAGCACAGTCATTTAAGAAGTCAAGAATTTCCATGCAGAGGAATCAAAAGTCATCTTGAAATGCACCTAACCTCAACATTGACAGTTTTGTATTTAAAATCCATCTTGAAAATGCTTTTTCTGCTTGGAGTTCAGACATGTGGTAACTACTTTGCTCAAACAAGACCTGGAAAAGTAAATTATAAGTTCTGGGTTCAGATGAAACTTTTAAACTCACGCATTAAATTTAGCCTTAAGTAAATATTTTATTTATATCAACATAGTGATTCAACTTCAATTTCTTGAACTGTATGCTATCTCTATTTTTGCTATAATTGTTACGTTTCCTTCAATACAATCAATGCTGTCTTTAATAAAATGATTACTTTTTAAATGTGGTAATTTCATAATACTAAGTATATTTCACAAATATAAATTACTGGATATCAGAATCAAATATTTTCCTGTTCTTTTGGATTTTCCAAACAAGAAGGCTTTCATGTTTTAATACTAAACTTATTTATTTGAAGATAATTGATATTACATGGGATTTTGATTTAGAAAAGTGATACAGCAGTATCACTCACAAGACAGGCACAATATAGCAATTGCAATACACAGTGGGATCACAACACAAACATGATTCCCATTACCAATCTCTATATGCTCGCTGTCCAAAAACTGTGCATCCCAAATCACTGGGAAGGAATACATGGGTTGAAGCCAGCTCAAGCCCTTTGTTCTCTTCAAATTCCATTCTGTTTGTTGAATTGATTTTTATACTCTATGTTGGGCTGAGCCACATAAACACATCCTCCATGTTGATCTGGATGGCTCAGGAAGATAATATTTTCTATTAGAAGATAATACTTCCTATTGATTATTTTAGGAAGACCATTTACATAACTAATTAATCCATTGAACGCATACAGCTGTTAATTTACAACAAAGTCCGCCTTCTGGTTCTCTTGATGTTGAGAGAAGTTCAGCTTTGTTTTAGATAGTTGTGGTCACTTACTACAATCTTTTCTGAGCTTCCTGAGCACGTCATCCTTGTCTGTCTTCACTGAGTCTTCTTCCATTGTTGGAGTTTGTTGATCACTCACAAAAAGACAAAGAATACATCTCGTGGCACTTGTGTAAGTATTGTTTCTACTTAATTGTTACAAGTTCAGAAAATGCACGAAATGCAATTTCAAATAAATTGAAAAAATTGAAAGAATTATCTTTCTCTTGGATATAATACTTTTTTTGATAAGAAAAAGAAAACAAGCCTAAATGAACCACATTAAATGTCAGGTGTAAATAAATGAGTAGCATTTTATCATTTTTACAATAAAATTAATTAGAATCAATTTCTTATTTGTGTCACAGTATTTACAAACACAAGATATTCTTGTTGAACTGATCCATATGGTCTTCTCTTCTTTCAAATCCAGTCAGGATGTAGTCCTCCCATAACATTGCATACAAGATTGGACTGAGATGGCATGAGTATATTTTTGGTGTACTGTTTAATTCTTACTTCATCTGAATCCTACCCTACATATGTTGACTGTTGTGGGAACAGAGAATAGACATATTAATTAACATATGTTCCTAGTACTGTTCTGACAATTTGGAGTCTTGGTTCCCCTGACACATACCTTTCTTATCCTCTTCAGCTTTTGATACCTGTGTTACTAATCCAAAAAGGTGAAAGAGGAATAAGTTTTCAAAAGCATTCTGGGCACAAGACCATAGAAACATACTATGGAAAACAGTATACCTGCTTAGTGAGATGATTACTACAGTTTAAACAGTCCCTTCTTGTGCAGCTGGTATGCATATATGCAGCTATTTAATTTCACCAGGTACTTAAATAGTTTCCAAATTATGTAGGTACTTAGTGTACGTATTGATTCATTTGACTAGGTTGATTCCGAAGAAACCATTACTGTCAATCAAATAAATGATATGCATTTTCAAAATATTTATGTTTAACCAATTACATAGTTAATGGAGAAAATAAAAAACATTTAAAATTGTATCTCTTTTTGAAAGACTATCTATCACTTCCTTACCATGCATGCACACATAGATACATTTTGACATCATCAGTATTTGTAATTAAATCTATCATTATGGTATATCTAGAATAATCTAAAGAACTTGTTGGATTTATACAGGAATTGTGCTGCTGTAGCTGAAGATGAAAATTCACATTCTGACTCTTGCTGGATAAATGCTTAAGGAATAGACAGCATATAAACTGTAGAGCACCTTCGAAGTTTGTTTGCCTGGACATGGCATTACTGACCATGTAAAGGGAGTTACATGATCTTTTTAAAGTCCAGGAGGCACACAACTGCTCAGAAAGGGAGTTTATTTATCACCTTCGGCTGGAGGGCACTCAAATGCTCGAATTGCCAAGAAATAATCATCAAGTATTCTGGACTTCAGCTGCTTTCCACTCTCCACTGCCAGTGCACAGAAAAGGATTCAATAATAATTACAGGGAGGCAATGTGAAAGTGACTCTGTAGCCTACTATGTAGGATACTCACATAAAGTGGTGAAATAGGATTCTGATCCTTGTTGCTAGGGCTGCTTCTTTAATTTGCTTAATTAGTTATGTAAAAAACATAAGCACTACTGGGGGCAGAGAGCATAACCCATGCAAGCATACCGATCAGTAATTTGTGCAAGTATATACTCTTGAGAGTGCTGCTGGGCTACAGAAGCATCCGTCATTTTCACTTCTTCTCTAAACCTGTAAGCCTTGAGGTCTTCTCTGCTCCACAGAGAAGATTTATCACCAGGGGAGGAGAAAGCTGCCTGATAAGACAACTTTAAGGATCTCTTACTTCAGGGCATAACTGAAGTAAGGTCATCTGGTACAGCTCAGCAAGCCCAGGCAGCTGGAGCCCTTTCGTTCCCCACAACTTCCCACACTTGGGTGACTGTTGCCACCCAGTAGGAACTGTCATTGGCATTTTGATACAGGATCAGGGCAATAGGCAAACAAACAAACACATTCCATTGGAAATACATCATCCAAGAAGACTGAGTAAAATTCTCATTTTTCTGAGTTTGTGTTTATAGTAAAGAGGATTTCAAAATACTTTTCACTATTCCTCTAGAAGATTTTGAAGTGAAAGTCTCACTAGCTTTTTACTGATTGATAATCTCTTCCAATATGGGCATAGGTTTGGTTTTGTTTTTTTTTTTAATTATTTTTTAAAAAGCTATGTGATTAAATTTGACCACTTAAAAAAAAGAAATTAAACTATGTGAGGGTTTTTTTCCTAAATTTGTCTTATCATGTTTGGTTTTTTTTTCAGAACTCATAATTTTCCAGAATGCAGTTGTCAGCCACCCAAATACTATTAAAAAAAATAACTGCTAAAAATATCTTTGACATAATTGCTAGAAATGTAACATGCATCATATACACATACAAAACTGCATCTACCTACCTGGTCATCAGGATGCCAACAAATTGCAAACTATAACTTTAAGAGGGATAAAATAAACAGAGTTACAGTTCTATTATCTCACAATTGCAGTAAAAGTATACAAAGTGTTATGATTTAATGTTCTTTGCAAGTTATTATTTCAGTGAAAATAATAGTTGTAGCTATGGTTTTTTTACTGCCTTCACCATTTTCTTCTGTTGTGCTAACATGCAAATATTCAGCCTCTGAGAGCCACTATAACCTAGGAGTAGCTGTAACTCTTTCCCTCATCTCTCCTCTTACAGAATAAAGCAGAAATTCCAAGAGAGTTTTGAATGTATGCATTCATATGTAAACTGTAAATAAACTCTAAATTATAACTCTAAATTATGCTTGGACCATAACTTGATTTTCCTCAATCAAATCTTTCTTCATTCAAAAAAATTGTAGTTATAAAAATAAATGCTAGACCAATCTTGGGTTTACAAATTGCAACACCTTATGTTGTGATTGCGATTTAGAGTGATATATTGTCACTTCAAATTACTTTGCATTGGCAGCTGTGGTTTTTTTTAGAATTACAAGTTAATTTGGCCAACATCCAGAAAAAATAAAATAATGCAAAAAAGTCTCTGCATTTATTGTGTTGAAATGATTGGAAGATTTTTTAGCTTTAATTCTCCAGATTAATTTTATGTAACAGCAGGAGGTATGTAGACTTCAAAATAAACTGCTCCATTGATGTAACTTCTAAGAAATGTACATAAAAGGGATAGTTTGTTTTAATTACTGCGGAGAATGAATGACTTCATGGGATCAGTGCAAACTCTATAAACAGACTTACTTAAAGCTAGAGGCTAGACAATTATTAAATCTATTTAAGGTTTTGTGTTGTTTTTGGTTGGAACTGTAAGATTCACATCACATCTGGAACCTTAGATGTTCTTTCTTCTATCCCTTCCATTCCAATAAGTGGAATTGAATTGGATAATTTATCTTTCTGTTTAAAATAAAATAAAATAATAAAACATCAGGAATTCTTCCATAGAGACTTCAAATCTTTTCATCTTTGGATTCCCCATAGTTTGTGAAATGCCATTCTTTAGATTCTTAAATAGAGAATACTGAAAAAAACATGCATTTTGTTCAGCACCAGTGTGGTTCATAAACAGTCAAATACCGGTCAGTACTACATAGTAATTGAAATAACAACTGCCTTTATTTGGAAAATGTGCACTCCTTTCTAGGACTTTATAAAGGAAACAGAACAGAAAGAAATTTAGCATCAGTATTTTCTATTTCTCTGTTTTGAGAACGTTTACTCTGTGAAGTAATAATTGTAAAAGTGATCCAGAAAGTACAGTGCATTAACTGAAAAAAATTACCTCATCATATCATCACTTAATTTACCTATGCCTGGGCTTCTGAATGCACTGAATGAACCCAGAAGTATGTTCATAGGTTCATTTTTCAGTACTTGAGAAGCTTTAAGCAATTCAGAAATGGTTTTACAAAATCCAGTATACTAACTAATAAACAGTTCTGAAAAGCAGGAGAAAAAAGTGTTCCAAACCTCACATTCTGTGATTGAATTGCACATGGTTAGATGGTGGATATTGATATCCCACTGCACAACTGCTGTGCCTTACAGAAGTGGTCTGCTTATGCAGCAGAGTGTAGGACTTTTCAAGAAGAACCCTATTGTTGACTTAATCGGCCATGTGAATGAAATCAGTTTAAGAGTAGATAGATATGGTTGGAGATTATATGAGATGTCTGTATAGGTCTGGAAATTTCTGTCAACTCTGATCCATTTTGCAAGTGAATACATACACAAGCCTATGCTGAAGAAAAGCACAGTTTTTGTCGTCTCCCAAGAACTGTGTATTTCTTCATCTAAGCAAAGGCTTGCATTCATTTTTCTCCCTTTCTATTATTCTTGACAATATTGGTAATAACAATCAAGAAAAACAAGTATCTTCTCTTTCTTTTCATAACTATGTCAAGCTTTCAGAGTGCCTGTTTTCATATAGGTCTCTATCTTGATTTTATTTGACAACTGTTTTCTCTCTTACATCATCTTTGCCTTCAATACAGCAAGATAGCTACAGTATTCCATGCAAGTTTGGGAATTGAGGAGCAAGTAAGAAAGCAGATGAAGGGGAATGTAAGGAATTTGTGAATGTTTCAGTCAGAAGAACTACCAGTGAAATTTCAAATTTTTTACTGCATGTTACATATGTGATGCTTGACTTTCTCAAAGTGCTTTGCAAATATTAACTAATGACCCAATACAGAAGCTGAAAGTTTGTTAATTTATATAATCTGTTATGTTGATCACAAAATAAGTATTATTAAGCTTGAAGAATTCATAGTTAATTAAAAAGAGCACTGAGGAAACCTCTGTGTTTAACCTTTTGATGTAATAAATGGATTTTGTTGGTAGCTTAAATCAAACATCAGTTTTCAATGGCTTATCTTTAAATGTTGGATGTATATTGACACTTGCAAAAATTAGTAATAGGAAAATATCTATGGTACTTTTCATCAAAGAGTCAAAAAGGGTCTAAGGAAAAGCGCATATTTATAGATAGCAAGATTTCTTCTTTGAAAATGGTAAGAATCAGAAATGCTTTCTGTTTATTATGAATAGCTGTATAAGCCAATTACCATAAATGGTAATTTCACTATTATACTTCAGCACACTTCTCTGAGACTTAGTTAGACAATGCTCTAATTAGATCATTTTACATATGGAAACGGAGGCATATCTTCTTACCAGTATTTACACTTCAGAAACCTACTGGACCTAATGGAAATTACTCTGATACTCTGTTAAAACTATTTTGGTCTAACAACAGAAGACAGACCAGGTTGTGGATAAAGACAGTATCATTTACTGGACTAACAATTATAACTGGGAAGAATTTGCTAAGATTTGGGTATGCAATTTTTTATTTTAGTCTAAATGCAAATTGAGAATAATTTATCAGCTTAGTGTAAGATGCATAAATTGGGCCTTCTTTGAAAGAAGTGGTAGTTGGCATCTGTGAGAAAGAAGGTATTTTAATTGGAAGTTAGAGGGGACACAGAGAAAATTGGGGGGCAGGGAGAGGGAGAGGAGAGAGAGGGAGAGGAAATATACACTCTAAGAAAAAGAGAAAGTTTTGTGTCTCGGAGCTTTTGGAACATAGAAGGAAATAACTAGGGCAAAGAAGACAAATAATAAAATACCATATATAGCAGGGGCTCGGTGAGTTTTGGGGTTTTGGCGTTCAACAATGCTTAGATTTTTAGTTTCCAGTCTTATCTTTGGAAGATGAACTGTCAGTCAGTGAAATGAACCTGTTTCTAACAAGGTGCTTTGTTTTCACTACGTTTTTAGAGTGTGCTAGTTATCACACATCAACCCGATTGATCAGAAAACAAGCCTTTTTCATCAGGAAGATATGCTACATTGTGTTCACCGTTTATTTTGTAACCACAGAAGTATACATCACACAATGGAGTGATATATGTTGCTCTTGGCAGAAAAGTTTCATCTCAACCTAATGTGAATGATCTTGCCCTGGATAGTGACTACAATCTATCAATGAAAACTTTGTATATGAAATAATAACATTTTCATGCCCTGGAAGGCAACTGGTTTAATATGTATTAGTTTCACGGAGCATAAAATAATAAAAAGCAGTTGAAAATATTCATTATATAAGTTCATATGTATGTCTCTGGATATTCATTGGGAAGAAAAAAAAACCATTACTGACACATTATTTAGAGGAGATTTTAATTTAAAAGCATGTGTACCAGCCACCACAGATACCTGAAATCTATATTGATGATTTCTGGGCTGCTATTTTTGCCATTTCAGCATTCTATTAGCTCTGAGTTTTAGAGAGTGTTGTGTATTCATATAAAGTATATATACAGAAATATTTTCTTCTTATTATTTTACTTCTGTGTCCTATCAATCCTTAGAAAATAATGAAGCTGGAGATGGATTCCAGATGCTTATATAAATGCTGTCATTTCTGTCATATATTTTGTGTGATTTAACTTGTCCCAAAGGAGTTAGTTTTCTTCTCATGTCTTCTGCCTCCAGGTGGGGATAGTCAGAGAAAAACAGTAGAGATCAGTATTTGAAACCAATCAATCAACCACATGAAGGACTGCAACAAAAAAAAAAAAATTAAAAAAAATTTCTGAAGGCTAGTTACCCATGGGGAAATGAAGACTCTATTAAACTCCTCATTCTCTTAGTATCCTGATGTTCCCTGACAAGCCTAAACTACAGGTCAAATTAATCTCATTCATCACACAGTGTAAATCTGGTGGCTTAGTAAACTCATTTCAAGTTTGCGTTTGACCTATTGTTAGCCTAAAACAACAACTTTCCCCTGAAATTTACATTTAGATTCCAGCTTCCTTTTTTTTTCTAACCTTTCAGCTTTTAATGTGTAACATTGGTTTAAAAAAGCATATGACAGAAAACCAACTGTGTAGCCTTTATTTCTTATTTTTGTAAGAACTTCAGTTCTTTCTCCATGAGTTCACTGGGAAGACTACATTGTCATTCATTCAACTAACAAACAGTTCAGATAAAACAGATCCAAATCCACAAGGTGCCCCTACAGACTATTTAAGGAAAGAAGAAAGCAAATACGCAAATTAATATTCAGAGAATACTTTCCTCAAGGCAAACACATTAATCTTCTCTTTCATTGGACAAGTTTTTAGCTTACAGGTTAATGAAAGGACTGTCTTTAATTTGGCATGACTTTCCTTGATTGAAATGATATTTGTGCCATGACACTCAGGTCATTGTCCTTCAGACTAGTAATGTAAGCGTTCATACACCTCAGAGAATGACACTTGGCCGGTCTGTGCAGAAGAGGACATTTTAAAAATTTTTTCTTCAATGCTAAATTGAGATGTTCTGAATGGTATTTGTTCTGCATAGAAGGCCATTCATCTTGTTTTGATGTATTTATTTGATTCCCACTCGACTATTCAGGTTGCTGTGACTCATTTATTACATAGAGTCACATGCAAAGAACTCATTCTGATAGGTTTCCTGTTTGTGTTTTTTCTTTCTTTACTTTTTTTTTTTCTTTATCTGTTACATGCTTTGCATAATGATTCAGTCATGAATGGTCACCACTGAGAAGGCAGAACCTTCACTGCACTATTTGCTTCTCATTATACTATGTGTTATTCCCAAGCTCATAATATGGAAGTTTATCAGGACCATTCCACTACTATTTATAAAAGTCTTCTAAAACAAATGGTGCTTGCCTCCATCCTGTTTCATAGATGCATATTGTATGTCTGTTTTTTGTTAAATATTCTTCTTTGACTTGTAATTCCATTTAAAGTAGAACAATTCTTAAGATTTAGCTTATGAAATACCAAATAATTGTATTTACCCTTTTACTGGATCACATCCGTAAAAATGAACTTTGAATACTAAAAACTGAAAAGCTTGGTTTAATTCATAACAAGATGTAGAAGTACTAAAAAAATGAACTCTGTGTTCATTCTAAGTACTCTATGAAAAGTTTCAAGCAATTGCTATGTTAAAGTTTGAACAAAGAGGAAGAGACTCATATCAAAGGACAAAGAGGAGTAATCTTCATGGTAGTCCCACAGTCGGTTAGAAATCAGCTTTTGCCAATAAGGGTTTGATTGGCAAGGTTTTGATAGTGGGGGTTACAAGGATGGCTTGTGTGAGAAGATGCCAGAAGCCTCCCCCACATCCCATATAGCCAGTGCCAGCTGACTCCAAGACAGATCCACTGCTGGCCAAAGCTGAGCCAATCAGCGATGGTGGTAGTGCCTCTGTCATAACATATTTAAGACAGGGTAAAAATTGCTGCACAACAGCAGCCGGAGGAGAGGAGTGAGAATATATGAGAAAAATAACCATGTAGACACCAAGGTCAGTGAAGAAGGAAGGGGAGGAGGTGCTCCAGGTGCCAGGGCAGACAGTCACCTGCAGTGCGTGTTGAAGACCATGGTGAAGCAGGTTGTCCCCCTGCAGCCCGTGGAGGTCCATTATGGAGCAGGTATCCACCTGCAGCCCATGGAGGACCCCACAGCAGAGCAGCTGGATATGCCCAAAGGAGTCTGTGACCCTGTGGAAAGCCTGTGATGGAGCAGGTTCTTGGCAGGACCTATGACCCCTTGGAGAGGAGTCCACACTACAGCAGGTTTGTTGGCAGGACTTGTGACCCCGTGGGGGACCCATGCTGGAGTAGCCTGTTCCTGAAGGACTGCACCCCATGGAAATGACCCCTGCTGGAGCAGTTTGTGAAGAACTGAAGCCTGAAGGAAGGACCCATGTTGGAGAAGTTCATGGAGGACTGTTTCCCGTTGGTGGGACCCCATTCTGGAGCAGGAGAAGAATGTAAGGAGGAAGGAACAGCAAAGACAGCATGTGATGAACTGACCACAACCCCCATGCCTTTTCCCCCTGTGCTGCTCCAAGGGGAGAAGGTAGTGAAATCAGGAGTGAAGCTGAGCCTGGGAAGAAGGGAGAGGTGGGGAGAAGGTGTTTTAAGATTTGTTTTATTTCTTATAACCCTACTCTGACTTTTGATTGGTAATAAATTAAATTAATTTCCCCGAGTCCAGTCTGTTTTGCCTGTGACAGTAATAGCTGTCCTTATCTCAACACAAGACCCTTTTGTTATATTTTCTCCTCCTGTCCAGCTGACCAGGGGGAGTGATAGAGTGGCTTGATGGGCACCTGGCATCCAGCCAAGGTCAAGCCATCACAAAATTATTTATTTTATTATTATTGTAGAAACGAGAGGAATTAGTAACCCAGGAAACTATCAGAGCCACCATTGTTACCACACTGTGCGGACTCTGTCTGTACAGAGAAGACACTTATAAGTTCCAAAGAGATTATCCATATCTATATCAAAGCAGGGAGGCCAGAAACTACTTTCCAAACCATTTTTGGTGCTGTTGCACCAACAAGAGGACCTGTTTAGCCTTAGGAATGTGACTGCTTAATAAGAGTTTAATTTGTGTTTGAATTTATGTATTAGCTGTATCCAGCACTTCCATTAATAGCCGTACTTATTGCAGCTAATTTTCTGTTTTAAGGAATCACAGAGAACAGATAGAAATAATTCTGCAGGTGAGAACTACAATTCTATATCATTCTGGTGCAAAAGAAAGATTGCTTCAGGAGTGAAATGTAGATCCTGCATCCCCACAACTGAACTGTGAAAACATTGGCTCTGGTAGTATTGGGAGTGATTGCTAAACTGCTTAAGATACTTTTTATCATTCAGGTGTAAAACCCGTCTTCTTTTCACTCCATCCCTTCTTACTATAGTGCTTATGATCACAGTCTTTAAAAGTCGTTACAAAGGAGACCCAGCAACTATTTCTTGTCTGTCCCTGCCATAGTAACCAAATGCTTGGGAACTTCTTTATGCTCCTTCATACTTTAGCGATCCTCATTCTATCAACCATTGCAAATTTCTTGGAGTCAGCAAGGCCTAGGAATCTTGTTGTGTATTATAATGCAGAAGCAATTCATATTAAATACAAAACTACGTGAATAATTTAAAAGCAAGTACATGGATTTCCAGGCTTTACAGAAGAAATGTGTGAAGAAAGGTGCTGGACATTTACTGCATGATTTTAAGTGGATTCTTTATTTCACAGCAGTGATCATGTCTTTACAAAACTCAGTATTTGCAGTTCAGGAAACATATAAGACCATTCTTCTCCATGAAAGGATGACATAACTAGTAATTACATAGAAAGATAAAGAGAATGGCTGCAAGCCTGAAAGTTCACAACTTTTCACCAACTATCTACAAACAACAATAGTTCATGCTCATATAAAATACTTTCCATCAGGGCAAGTCAAACAAGTTTGGAAAGGTCACTACAGGTTTAACTGTTTTTAGGAACAACTAAAGGTTCCTGTTATTTTTCATAACTCTAGAATATACGGTCTTCTTAATTCCTCCCTCGTATTCAATCTTGTAAAAATTTCTAGAACCCTTGCCAAATTAAACTCTTAACAAGAATTCTATTTATATTTTCTGTAAAACATAAAAATTAATTTATAGATGTGTTTTAACAGCTTATCTTTTCGAACAGTTAAACTAATGAGTTTGCCAATTTACACTGAAAAAAATACAGTGACAAATTCAAAAGAAAAATATTTCAGTTTCTACTTTAATTCTAAAGATATATCTTTGAAGAAAAGGCAATTTTTAAAAAACATTTTATTTTGTTTGAAATTTTAAATTGAGAAAGGATATGGGAAATAGAGAATAGAAAAAATAGAGACTAGAAAAAAACATCTCCTTTTGTCTTTTTTCCCATAAAGACGACACTTCACAGGTGAAGCTAAGTGGTTCTCTTTTTTTCTCCAACTTCTTATAATTTCTGTTCCTGCCAGTTACCTCCACTTCTTAATTTTACGCATAGCAAGATTTCTGAAGGAAATGTTAGAGAAACTAGAAAAGAAGATGCAGGAGATGCATATCTCAAATACATCAACTGATCTGAGTGACTTTTTTCACATATATTTTGTGTAACACTGATTTACTGTCAGAGTGTTTCTGTGTACACCTTCAGTGTTTCATGTGCTTTTATAAGCAGTCTCTATATACATCATCATCCATGACAGTATTTTTATAGTTATACATTTGTCATTCTGCTGATATCTTTAATAGTTCATATTGACATAAAACTATAAAAATCAGAATTTGTGTGTTCCCTTAAGATGCACAGAGTCATCACAATAGGAAAGATAATGACATGTTGTAGCTAACAGTGATAATCGGAGAAAAACTGCTTAGTCTCACAGGGTGCAAATAATATGTAGCTGTCAGGTTCTGAATGTTCATTTCCTGCAAATCTTTCTTATTTTTGAAACATCAAGCAAGTATCTCCTTTATTTTCAAACATATTTAATTTAGAAAAATTTAGGAATGCCGGAGTACCTGCAGCATAGAGGTTTGCACATCAGCTGTGTTTCATTAATGTGATAGCATATCCTGAGATCATAAAGAGAAGTACTGTGGAAAGAGATGCAAAAGTAGGATCTTGCCAACTGTTCTGCCTGAATAGTAAGATCCTGGGGTTTCTACCTGGGAAAATTTATACCTTTTTGTTTAATTCTTTTCCCCTGTTTATTCGTCTTTCTGTTCAGCACTTCTAGAAAGTTCTCTCCTCCTAGGGACACATGATTAAATGGAGATATCTTGTCTGAAAGCAGTAAAGACAAGAACCAATTTGAGTTTTGACATCTAGAGATTGATGGAAGAGAAAATAACATAAGTATAAAATTTGGATAATGATGAAATAGTATGACTGGAGCCAATTACTCAGAAGAGAACCTTTGTACTGTTGATGGAAAGAGCTTTACTTTAAGCCACAGAAAATAAATATGCTTTATAGATACTAAAAACATCTCATGTAGACAAAGTACTTTCAATTTTAGAATGTTTCAGCTATAAGGCAACATTTTTTTTTCTTAAACTGCATGAAAAAGGTTGTTATTAAAAGGAACTGAGATGATGGGGAGCAGGAGAGGAGAGGAAGCAGGAGGAAATAACTTTGCTGCTAAAATAGTGTTTTGGGAAGAAGTAGTCTGTTTTAGAGTAGGTAATATTTCTAATGTAACATTTTTAATTTTCATAAAGCACCATTATAATGCTGAGTTTAGTTCTGGCTCTTGCAAAGAACAATTTCTTTTGTTGAAAGATTTTATTGCTTGCCTGAATTTCTCCTCTGAGTGACCTATTTGGGAGTAGCCCCATTAACTTGAATTAGGTGCTTACTAAGGCAGAGCTTGATAATTGGCCTCTTTTTTAAGACAAATGATGATTTGTCATCTAAGAAAAAAAAAAAAACACCACAAAAAAACCAAACAACAACTATTAGAAAGAAAAGCAAGTTCGTGCACTTTTTTGTTAGTGAATGTCATTCAGGTACTAGTTAAGGAATATTTACATTTTGATGGGAGAGTGAGTTGAAAACAAGGAATACTTGTCTGAAGTTTCAGTCTGAAAAATCAACATTGACAAGGGAATAGTATGGTGGGAGAGGAAATCCTTCAGTGGTAGTAAATGAATGCTGGAAAAGATTGAGAAAGGCAGGTATACAATCAGCTTCAGTGAAAGATTCAAAGCCAGTTTACACCACTGTGTGAGCCCTGGTTTAGAAATAATAAAATATTTCTTCTTCTAATGCAGAAGCATTGCCTGAATGACCCAGCAGAAACCTATCACATCCAAAATACTGCTTTAAGAAAAGGCCATTACACTCAGAACTGTAATACACTTTTTTCTACTACCCAAGGAAAACATAAATTTGGATTTCCAGTAGGCATTTTGGACACGGGCCAGCAATGTGCTTGTATCCTGGGGTGTGCAAAAAGAAGTGTGGCCAGCAGGTCAAGGGATGTTAGAGCAAGTCCAGAGGAAGGTAACAAAAATGATCAGAGGACTGGAACACGTCTTTTGTGAGGGAAAGCTGTGAAAATTGGGGTTGTTCAGCCTGGAGAAAGGGCCAGGGAGACCTTATTGTTGCCTTTCAATACTTAAAGGCGGTTTATAAGAAACACAGAAGGGACTTTTTACCAAGGCCTGTAGTGGTAAGACAAAGGGTAACAGTTTTAAACCAAAAGATGGTAGATTTAGATTGGGCATGAAGAAGAAATTTTTTGTGATGAGGGTGATAAGACACTGGAACAGGTTGCCCAGAGAAATTGTGGGTGCCCTATCACTGGAAATGTTCAAAGTGAGGTTGGATGGGGCTTTGAGCAACCTGATATAGTGAAAGACGTCCTTACCCATGGCAGTGTGGTTGGACTAGATGAACTATAAAGGTCCCTTCCAACCCAAACAATTCTGTGATTCTATGAGCTAACAACCTGACCTGTAAAAAAGCAGAAGTTCTATTTGGAATTTGTTATGATTATTAGTTGCTTAAAGGAAGATGACTAAAAGCACAAAACCACCTTACTAATATTGTGAGAAAGAATGCTTTTCTACCATGTATTTCCAAAAGCATAAAGACATGATGACAAAAAAAAAAAAAATTATTCTGACGTCCTGTATAATATAATCTGTAGAATTTAATTCAGTTACTTTATATTAACATAGGTAATTTAATTTACTTAATCTCTGTCTTCAGGCCAGAAGTCACAAGATGGAGACTCTCAGGTTTCTACAATTTAAATGCAAATATAGAGAGGTGAAATACAGAAGGTCCGGAGCATTGCATGTCACAATTTACATGTTCTAGGAGATGCAGTTGAGCAGCTGTTTTAAATCTTTCCCAACTGTTCTGTGTAGCAGCATCACTGGCTGAAGTCTTTCTTTCCACCAAATGCTATATCACCCTGCTATAGTTGCACCTTATTTTCTATTTGCATTTGTCTGTCCTGGTTATTGTTACGCCTTTTTTTTCTATATTGAAAATATCATTATAAACAGATATGTTTAGAAAACATAATGCAATCACTTAGTCTCCTTTAATAATCTTCTTAAAACCCTAAGGGCTTTTTGTGTGGATTTTGTGGTTTTTTTTTCCCCCACCTCGACCCTTTCAACATGGACCTGTACGATCTCTAGAATATTTGTGAGTCAATGTCACACGCAGAAGTAAAACCACCCTCACTATTCCACTTCCTTGAACTCCATGCTTCCAGCACACTTTTTAATTTTCCATGTAGGCATAGAGTATGTCTCTTCTAGGATGCCAACATTCTTTTTAATGTCATAGAATCATAGAATCATAGAATGGTTTAGGTTGGAAAGGACCTTGAAGATCATAGAGTTCCAACCCACCTGCCATAGGCAGGGACACCTCCCACTAGACCAGGTTGCCCAAGGCCACGTCCAGCCTGGCCTTGAACACCTCCAGGGATGGGGACTCAACAACCTCTCTGGGCAACCTGTTCCAGTGCCTCACCACCCTCAAAGTGAAAAACTTCTTCCTAATGTTCAATCTAAACCTGCCCTCTTCCAGTTTGAAGCCATTCCCCCTTGTCCTGTCACTACATGCCCTAGTAAAAAGTCCTTCCCCAGCTCTCCTGTAGGCCCCCTTTAGGTACTGAAAGGCCGCAATAAGATCTCCCCGGAGCCTTCTCTTCTCCAGGCTGAACAGCCCCAACTCCTTCAGCCTCTCCTCATAGGAGAGGTGCTCCAGCCCTCGGATCATCCTCGTGGCCCTCCTCTGGACACGCTCCAGCAGGTCCATGTCCTTCTTATGTTGGGGACTCCAGAGCTGGACGCAGTACTCCAGGTGGGGTCTCACGAGAGTGGAGTAGAGGGGCAGAATCACCTCCCTCGCCCTGCTGGCCACACTTCTTTTGATGCAGCCCAGGATGCGGTTGGCCTTCTGGGCTGCGATCGCACATTGCTGGCTCATGTTGAGCTTCTCGTCGATCAGCACACCCAGGTCCTTCTCCTCAGTGCTGCTCTCCAGCCATTCCCCGCCCAACCTGTAATTGTGATTGGGATTGCCCCGACCCAGATGTAAGACCTTGCACTTGGCCTTATTGAACTGCATGAGGTTGGCTTGGGCCCACCTCTCCAGCCTGTCCAGGTCCCTCTGGATGGCATCCCTCCCTTCCAGCGTGTCTACCTCGCCAAACAGCTTGGTATCATTGGCAAACTTGCTGAGGGTGCTCTCGACCCCACTGTCCATATCTCCTACAAAGATGTTGAACAGTACAGGTCCCAGCACCGACCCCTGAGGAATGCCACTTGTCACTGGTCTCCACTTGGACATCGAGCCATTGACCGCAACTCTTTGAGTGTGACCGTCTAGCCAGTTCTTTATCCATCGAATGGTCCATTTGTCAAATCCATGTCTCTCCAATTTAGAGACCAGGATATCGTGTGGGACAGTGTCAAATGCCTTGCACAAATTTGTCACCATTTGGCCAAAGGTACTGGGATCAAAAAGGGGTTCTGTGATGAGCTACCCTGAAGAAATGTCAGCCATTGGAAGCAAAAGCTTTCCCTCAGTTTTCACACCTGCTTTCTTGTTTAAATCAGGACTTACCATTGGTGAAAGATATGGGATAAATTGGATATTCTAGTCCCAGTTGTCTCACTGACTGTTGGTAATCTGCTCTACAGAAATCTTGTAGTCTTGAAAATATTGATCTTAGAAGTTACGCCAAGCTAATTGAGAGACTGAGAAGGTTTTAGTCCCTCTTCATGTATCTTCATGCACTACCCTGGCGTTGGTAACAGACTGTCAGTGTCAAATATTCACTGACCAGGTTCATTTAGGTATGCCACACAGGGAAAGTTTAATGTTTTAATATCAGATCTACTTATTTGAAGATATTTGGCATTACATAAGATTTTGATTTAGCAGAATGCTCACTGCCACAATGCCGGGCATCCCTAATTGCCAGGAAGGGTCATGTGGGTTAAAGTCAGCTCAAGCCCACTTCAAGGCTCATTTTGTCAGTTGCCCAGTTTTTATGAGCCACATATACACTTGCCTATGCTGGTCTGGCTAAATCAGGAAGACATTCACACTTTTTTATTAACTCAGGGAAGGCCATTTACACAACCAGTTGATTGACTCAACTGATATAACCATGTATCTATCTAACACAAAGGCCACCCTCTGGTTCCCTTTGTTTTCGGGTAAGTTCAGCTTTCTTTACACCGCCTGTGGTCACTCCCTGTATCCTTCCCTGAGATTCATGAGCACATCACCTGTGCCCATCTTCTCTATGCCTTCTTCCATTGTAGGAGCTTATTGATCAGTCGCACAGATACATCCCCTTTTCAACAACCAGAGTTTTCTCCAGTCCATAGAGAAACTGCACTATAACATTAAGCATGCTGTGTTGATGCTGTATCAGAGGGAGCAGGAAACAAGGGTAAATCAGAGATAAAGCTTGCTGATTGAAGCCATTTCCCATTAGCTCACCTTCATTGCATGATTTAACACTGGACAGATTCCTTGGTTCACATTTGTTACTCCTTTTCCCCTCAGCCACAGTTAAGAGCAGTGGGATGATGAAGTGCACCATTACTCTGTGCACATCAGATGCTGCTTTGCTTATTACAACCCAACCAGAAACACCAGTAGATCACACAGTATATTGAGAGGGTGCTTTATGCTTGTTTACTTGATTAAGTAGGTCAAATCAAAATCTTGTCCTTTTCCATTTATTGCCTTTTTTTTTCAATAATAGCAGTCAAAATAGCATTGTATTGAAAATAGTGTAAGTTGAGTTTAAAAACTGAGTCCCTTTCACTGCAACTCTGAGGGTCAGTAATTTTTATAAAGAAATCGAATATGGCCTTGAAGGAGGTAATGCCCTGGATACAAGATCTGGATTATTTGGGGAAAATTACTTCCTTCCCAAAATAGTGCCTCAAAAGACTACTGAGAACCCCTGGGAAAACCTGAAAAGTATTAAGTTGTCCACTCTTTCAGCAAGAGAAAATTTGCATCAGGTAAGACTGTCCAAACTTTTGCCTGTCTCTGGGGAATAAGTTATGGTACACTTTAACTTACCTTGACATGTCTATATTTAGAAACCATGTAGAGCAAGATTTGCTAAAGAGAATGTGCCAGAGGTCATTAACAAATCACTTGTAAAGTTATTGATATTTCTGAACAAAGCAAAGAACATGTTGTACCTATTTCTTAAGAATTCATCCCTGATAAAACTGAGAGAGAAAAGAATGAAATTCTGAAATACGGTATCCCCAACAAGAATAGAAAGCATACTTCTTTACTTGATTTCTTCTATACTTTCAGGAAGAGTGTGGTTTTTCAAACCCAAATAAAGAAAGCTGAAATTATTTTTCTTTGAATTTGGAAACAATTTCCTCTACAACTACAGAAACACCAGTAGCAAAAAGGAAAGCACCCTTTTTGACTTGCATTCTGATATGCGTCTTTGGGCAGATACTAGAGATATTCAACTTCACAGAGAGTCTGGGATTTTTTTAAGAAAAATATTTGTTATTGAAGCTTCTTTCAAAGTGCAGAAATTCTCAAATTCATGTATACTATTTTTTTTAGGAAAGTGTCCTAGTGAGCATGCTGTGATACCAGATAGCATTTACCAATTCTTCAATCATTTTCTGAAGTGAAAGTGGCTCGAACTCTGTGGTTTGAGCGGCTTTGGTTGTTTGTTTTAGTATGGCTTTTATTTTTTTATTTTCACAATAGCTATACTCAGAAGATACCTTCTTGATGTAGCTGACCTTGAAAAGACTGTTAGAGAAATTTGCAGTCAGAGGATTCCTACCAGATTAAGATATGCAGTTCCCCAGAGGTCAGTACTGGGTCCAGTCCTGTTCAATATGTTCATCAATGACCTGGATAAAGGGATAGAGTGTACCATCAGCAAGTTTGCTGATGACACAAAACTAGATCGGA
>VUYV01000135.1:1060976-1087258 GCA_008711295.1 Anarhynchus alexandrinus
GAACTTGCTGAGGGTGCATTCGATCCCCTCATCCAGATCATTGATAAAGATATTAAAGAGAACCGGCCCCAGCACTGATCACTGGGGGACACCACTTGTGACTGGACACCAACTGGATCATAGTTGACTGTATTGCAGAACTACTTCAGTTTTGGTGAGACCAATCCACTTAGGTTTTCATGAGAATATTCTACAGCTTTTCATAGTCAGCTCACATTTGACTCTTCTAAATTATTTTGCACCTCAAGCCAACTTCCAGTGCACTGAAAAGCACAACTACCAAGACAGACTATCTCAGAGCTTTTCTGTTAACTTTCTTTTGCTAGGAAAACTAACTAGTTGTTTCTAGTCTTTTGTATTTTGACATATCATTACTCTATGAAAACTAGCTCTTAGCTGACGGTGATTATATTCTTTAGACATTTCTAATGAACAATTCTTTTGAGGATGTAAAACAATACAGGCATTCAACAAGGTTAGTTCATTCTGACCCATCTGCTCCTTGACTTTGCCAAAAATCTTTAATAGTTTTTGTAGAGGGAAGTTGTTCTGTAAGGATCTATATCAGTCTTCTCCAACATAACTACCTTGTTTGTGTCTCTACACAGAGACACAAACGTGACCGACGAACATGGAGACAAAGACAACAGACAAACCTCAACAATCACACTAATTGATTTGCTATCAAGAAACTACAGGCAAACTGGGACTTTGTAACTTATAAGGATGTAAATCTGAGGGTCCAGGATGTTGGAGAGGGTTGGTGGGACTGTACAAACTGATGAGGCAATGTGCAAGGGAAGGGGCGCAGGGAGGAACAGAGAGGGGGTAGACAGAAAGGGGTATAAAAGGGGCTGGTCGTGTGTGAAAAGGGCCAGGTTAGTACATTTGTCTGGCTGAGCCCTGTGCCTTCTTTGTTGCATGGCTGACTTATGTTCAACTTGCTGTCCACCAGGACCCCTAGGTCCCCCTCTGCCAGGCTACTTTCCAGCTGGTAGGCCCTCAACATGTCATGGTGCACAGCATTATTCCACCCACCCACCCCCCGCCCCTGTAAATGTGCATTTGCACTTGTTGAATTTCATTAGATTCCTATTGGTTGATTTCTCCAAGCTGTCAAAGTTCCTTTAAATGGCAGCACACCTGTCTGATGTATCAAACATTCCTCCCAGTTTTGTGTTGTCTGCTAACTTGCTGAGGGTGCAATCTGTCCCATCATCCAACTCATTAATGAAGATGGGGAACAGCATTGGCTGCAGTATCAACGCCTAGGGTACACCACTTAGTGAATGGCCTCAGATGGATTTGGTGCTGCTGCTGACTGCCCATTGAGTCTGCAGTTCAGCCAGTTTTCAGTCTGCCTCATTGTTCATTTATCTGTCCTGTGCTTCATTAGTGCTTTGTCAGTTTATCTGTAAGGATATTATGGATGTTCAGCCTTACTGAAGCTGAAATAAAGAACATCCGTTCCTCTCCGCTCACAGACGAAGCCAGTCACCTCATCATAGAAGCCATCAGGTTGGGTAAGCATGACATGCCCTTCATAAATCCATACAGACTTGTGTCCACCACTTTCTTGTCCTTCATGTGTCTGGAAATGGTTTTCAGGACTATTAACTCCATTACCTTCCCAAGGATCAAAGTAAGGTTGACTTTCCTGTCATTCCCTGGATCTTCCTTCTTGCCTTTCTTCCTTTCTTGAAGAAAGAAAGGGGTGACATTTGCTTTCTTCCATCCTTAGGAACATCTCCCAATTGCCACAACCTTCCAAAGATAATCAAGAGTGCTTTTGTAATGACGTCAAGCATCTTGCTCAGCATTTGTGGGTTCATCCCATCAGGTCCCATGAATTTGTGTGTAACCAATTTGTTTAAATGTTCCCTGAACCTAGTCATCCTCCACTGAGTGTGACTCTTCCTTGCTTTGGATTTTCCGTCAGGTCTCAGGGGCCTGGGACTCCTGAAGGCTAGTCCTACCAATAAGGACCATGTTCATCTTTTCTTCATGAAGGCACAGCATAATTTAGTATTTTCCTTGTCCTTTGTCACTAGATCCCCGGCTCTATTCAGCAGAGGGACCGTATTTTTGCTAAGCTTTATTTTGCTCATCTTTCATGTACAACTTAATAATATGCTGACTTTTTTGGTGCAATTGATGGAAACTGTTCCCTGTTAAAGTACCAAGAAATGTTTTCAGAGCTGGGAGGCAAATAAAACACGATTGGTTTTTTTCTGCTTCATTAAATTTCATTCAGCATCTTCACATTAGATCAATTTCTTTTTACAAAATGTGATTTTGCTCACAAATATTTGATGTACATTTAAAATTATAACAGTATACATAGCCAGTGATAAAGATGATTAGGGAGATTTCTTTAAATAGGGAGAAGACACTAACAGGATATGCTCAGGGCCTGTGTGTCTATGTATTTACATTCAGATCAACAAGAGACTTTGTCACATCATGCAGGCAGTTGCAGAATATGTCAGTGTAATGCACTCCCTATTAGGAAAGAAAATAAATTGAATAGAAGGGAAGGGAAGAAAAAAGAATAGGATTGAAGAAGAATAAAAGGTGTGTGGGGGGGTTGTTTGTTTTAGCCTATTTCTTGCCTACTCTGTTTTTTAGACAGTTTCCTGAAAACATGTTTATGAAATTCATTGTATTACTTACAGCCTAAATTTAGAATATTACCTTTATCTCATTTATTGTGAACTATAAACAAAATGAGTTTTTTCATGTAAACAATTATAATTTATGAAGGAACCTTCTGTCATGTTAAAAGGGAGTTAGTTTTGTTTCTGTTTCAGAGACGAGGGCTCGAAGACAGCTCGACATTTGCCTGTTTCAGATCCTGCTGAAGGCTTTCATTGGGACAGCATTGCAAAGCTGTAAAGATAAATGATTTCCTGTTTCAGAGCCCTGCTAAAGGCCTTCGCTGAAACAGTTCAATGTTTGCCCATTTCAGAGCCCCACAAAGGACTTTCACTGAGACAGTTCACAGAGTTGAAAATATAAAATAATTTAAAGCAACAGGTATAACAGATTCAGAATTGCTGTTGATAAATGCACTAGCTGCAATAGCACTAATATACTGCAATAATGCTAGCAAAATAAATTAATAAATGAGTAAATGAACAAATGAGTAAATGAGTAAATGAATAAGTGCTACCCCAGGAGTTCTTCACCAAGAGGTGAAGGTGCTATGCTTACCAAGAAGGCGTCCCTCCTTTGGTAGAGAAAGAGGAGCACTGCCCGTTGACTCACCCTTCTGGGTCTCAAGTTTCTTCTCCCTCAGAGAGATCTCTTGATCGTGTGTGTATGTGTGTATGTGTATATATGTCCAGGTACCCTCTGTATTGTAACTTATATCCTAACCTTTTCTGATCCCCTCCCTGGGGTGACGTCTTAGCATGATTTGGGTGGAAATTCAGGTGCTACAGTCATATCTGTTTAGCATGTTCTTCTTTTTGTTCATTATCATACTTAGGGGTGCCAACTTTACTATAAATTTCAGGGATAATTAAGAAAAATGTCTCTCTCCGGGCACTGTGGCCTTCAAGATTCTATGCTGAAGCCATTTATCTGCTTATTCCTTCACTCCTGCGACTTTGAGCCAAAACAGGGCTGTCCTGCCATCACAAGACTCCTTCCTTCAGCTGTTTTTCACACTGACTTGTTGGCTTTCCCCCAACAGGATTTGCACAGGAGATAAGCTGTCATCAGCATTGTTAACCTCTTATCTACCAAATTCCCAGACCTTCTAAAATAACTTTTAACTGCAATAAATGGATTATTTGAATTGAGTTTCCATTTTATAAGGAAAAAAATGTATTGTGGTAGCACAGCTTAATTTCAAATCTTGTTCCCAAAGGGAAGCTACAAAGTTCTTGGTTTTATTAAAGGAGATTAGGACTTGAGATGCATTGCATTTCTTTGGTTTGTTTTCCTTTTAGAAGACTTTTTAGCAATGCTGAAGGACTAAGGCGACTAAGGATACAGTTCAACCGACATAACTTCAGACATCTCTAATGGAGCTGTCTGGAATTCTAAAATACTATCATAGTAAATGGGGAGGTATGGGCCATTTTAAGGAACAATTTGGATGACCTTATGTACAAATCTAATTTAGAATGAGATGAGTCATGCCCTAGAAGAGCTCATCGCCTTTTATTAACTCTAAAAGTATTCTGTGATACTTTATTTGGAATCAGAGAATTATTGAATATCCTGAGTTGGAAGGCACCCATGAGGATCACTGAATCCAACTCCTAACTCCACACAGGGCAACCTAAAAGTTAAATCATATAGCTAAGAGCATTGTCCAAATGCTTCTTGAAAAGTGACACGCTTGGAGCCATGATGAATTTCCTGGGGAGCTTGTTCCAATGCTTGACCACCCTCCCAATGAAGAATTCTTTCCTAATATCTAATCTGAACTGTCAGTGATTCAGCTGTAAGCGATTCCCTTATGTTCTATCACCAGACACCAGAGAGAAGAGATCAGCACCTCCTTCTCTGCTCCCCCTTCTGAGGAAGTTGTAGACAGTAATGAGGTCACCTCTCAGCCTCCTCTTCTCTAAGATGAACAAACCTAATATCCTCAGCTGCTCCTCAGAGGTCAAACCCTCTAGTCCTTTCATGATCTTTGTTGTCCTCCTTTGGACACATTCTAATATTTTTATATCCTTGTTACATTCAGGAGCTGAAAATTGCCCACAGTACTAAAGATGAAGCTGGTCCAGTGTTGAGTACAGTTGGACAATCCTTTTGACCAGTTTGCTATACTGTGCCTAATGTCCACCAGGATATAGTTAGCCCTTTTGGCCTCCAGGACATATTGTTGACTGATATTGAGCTTACCATCAACCAGATTCCCCCAGATCCCTTTCTGCAGGTTTGCACTCCAGTTTCTTGTCCCCCAGTCTATACGTCCATCCAGGATTACACTGTCTCAGGTGCAGAATCTGACATTTGTTCTTGCTAAATTTCATAACATTGGTGATTGCCCAGCAGTCTAACCTATGCAGATCTCTCTGTAAGGCCTCTCTACCCTTGAGGGAATCAACAGCTCCTCCTAGTTTAGTACTGTTAGCAAACTTACTTTGTGTATACTCAACTCCTGTGTTCAGGTCATTGATAAAAAAATGAAGAAAACTGGCCCTAAACTTGAGCCCTGGGGAACATCACTAGTCACTGGCCACCAACCAGGTGTTACATCTTTCCTAGTCAGCTCTCTTAGTACCAGTATCAAAAAGCTATCTTCAACGCTTCAGGAATTTCCTGGACCTGTTTGTGTCTGCTGTGTGGTAATCCCAGTTAACATCTAGCAAGTTGAAGGACAAAGGCAACTGATCTAAAGAATCCCCTTAATTCCTTATATAATAATACATCCATGTCATCATCCTAGTTAGGTGATGTACAGTAGACTCCTACAACATTGTCTGCTTTATTAGCTTTTTCCCTAATCTTTACCCAGACTCTCTGAACTATGTCATCCCTAACTGTAAGTGATGTACAGTCCAACCCCTCCTTTACATGCAGTGCTACCCCTCCGACTCACTTTTCCTGGCTATTGCTCTCAAAGAGCCTATAACCATCCATTCAGTAGAAGAACACTTGGTAGACCAAGTAAAGATGTATGGTTATTTCACATAAATCTTATCTTGGATAACTTGAGTACATATTAATTTTCACTGGAACTTGCAATGCTAAAAGCTGTAGGTGCTTTTCAGAAATTCAGCCTCACAACTAACATACCCTAGGTCAATATTAATCTATAGCAAAATTTGGTCTCCATAATAAAGTTTATTATTTCTTTACCTATAAATAAAAGATTGATTCTTTCTAGATCTTCTTTTAATCTTATAGGTATGTCTGTTTTCTTCAGCCTCTATTCAATTTTGTTGCTTACCTCCAGACCTCTAATATCTTTCTTAAGAATTGGTGCCTGAAAGTCAACATAATAAGGTATCTTCCTTCCTGAACATCTTCACGATTAGGGAAATTGGGGAGGAAAGGGGAGGAAAGGAGAGGAAAGCACTGTTTTATTAATTTAAGGACCTATTTTTACATTCTTATAAAACACACTTTATTACAGCTGCAGTCTAGCCAACATCAGATAGTAGAAAACTATTTTTCTTTTATTATTACTATTTACTATTACTATTTTTGCCTGACATGCAATAATCTTATTAGTCTGTCTTAGAATGAGATTTACCTTTTCTGTTGAAAACTGGTTTTCAGTCCTTTATAACCTCCATATTTTTCTCTGCAACACTGACAGCCATTTTTTCCTCATTTTGTGGCTATGTATTGGATTTCTCCTCTCAAGTACTTTATTGAATGTAATCCTATTGATTTGGGGCTAGTTGTCCAAAACTTTGATAAAATTCTGATGTCATCTTTTTAAGTGTTTTTAACCTCCTCATATTTGGGATCAGACACAGTTTTCCTAAGTGCAATTTCTATCAATCAGTTAAGTAAAAAATTAAAAAGATGAATAGTACTAATCTCACGACAGATATCTACAGGACCTCAATTGAAACGCATTACCAATTAGATAGCAAACCATATTTAATCTCTTACATTTATAATAGATTCCTGGAACAATTACGCAGAGGTAAGGTGTTTTCTGTGAAGATAATATCTTCATTAGTAGGGAAGCTGAGTATAAAAGAAGGATAAAGGAAAGCTTTGTTATAAGTTTTGTGACCTAATTTTCTATCCATACAAAATCGTGACCTACTGGATCCCAAATTTAGAGAAAGCTACCAAGTTACTTGCAGGCAGAGAAGGAAGTGGGTATTTCCTGTTTTCTTTAAGTTTACCATGGGCAATAAAAGACTGAAATAAGTTAGAGAGTCCTATTCAGAGTTGTCTTCATGGTTAGGCACAAGCAAAAGCAACCTTTTGTGTATGAACTTAATATCATAGACTCATAGAATCATAGAATGGTTTAGGTTGGAAAGGACCTTGAAGATCGTCGAGTTCCAACCCACCTGCCATAGGCAGGGACACCTCCCACTAGACCAGGTTGCCCAAGGCCACGTCTAGCCTGGCCTTGAACACCTCCAGGGATGGGGACTCAACAACCTCTCTGGGCAACCTGTTCCAGTGCCTTACCACCCTCAAAGTGAAAAACTTCTTCCTAATGTTTAATCTAAACCTGCCCTCTTCCAGTTTGAAGCCATTCCCCCTTGTCCTATCACTACATGCCCTAGTAAAAAGTCCTTCCCCAGCTCTCCTGTAGGCCCCCTTTAGGTACTGGAAGGCCGCAATAAGATCTCCCTGGAGCCTTCTCTTCTCCAGGCTGGACAGCCCCAATTCTTTCAGCCTCTCCTCATAGGAGAAGTGCTCCAGCCCTCGGATCCACAAATTTTATTAAATACATTTATCTACTGTTATGCACATATATTTCCAAACATGTATGTACTCTTAAGAGTCACATGTTCAGACATGAAAAAACACAAAGCCTGGCATGACAAGAATAAAAGTTAGGACGCAGATACAAAGGAGTAAGTGGGCTAAATATATGAGAGGAACTTGTCCATAACATTAGACAAAATATGAAGTTTCAACACCTACCCTTTCCAAAAGAAAGGGCAGAAGTTTTATAATAGGGGATGATTAGATCAGTGAAAATAACTTTAGGCTATATGTTACTGACAAATCACAATCTAACTCTGCCATCACTGCCATCAAGGAGAAGCTTGCTATACATATATATTTATACACATACCTTTGTTTTCTGGTACAACTGTAACATGATCCCAAGGCTCTCTTCCAACCTAGACAATTCTATGATTCTATGATTTTACAAAGACAATGGGACACGTTTTTAAGGCATTTGGATAGCTATTGCCTATCTTCCATTGAATGCAATGACTAAAACTTTTTAACAAAATTGTTATGCACTATGCTAAGAATCCTGTAAAATACGAAGTATATTTTTTATTGAAGATTTTTTGAGATTCATTAAATAATGTTTACCTTAATAAGCTATCAAGGAAAGGTGGCAACTTATATAAATCCTGAAAATGTGAGTGGATTTGAAGAGGAAGAAGATGACCCCTAGTTCACCTCTGGGCTCATCAGTCAGCTCATTTGTGCATCTCCTGGATTGTGCTGAAATTTGTTAATGTACTTTTAGTTTAAACAGTGTCTAGTCATCAGAAGAATATATTAGGAAGCATGAAATTACTCTTTTCTGTTCTTTGCTCTTCAGTGCCAGCTGCAAGCTCAGTCCATAACAGAAGCAGGATAAATACAGAAATCAAGAGAGTACTGCTAAACCCAAATCCTTATATGGTCAGAGCCTTTTCTTTCTAATGTTGTTTAAAATTCACTTGAGAATAGCTTTGGATTTTTGTGCACATGCTTGACAAATTATTCTCTTTAATAACATTCCACTCTTAAGAGTATGCTGGGAGGATCTTAGCTGAGAGGTTCCTGCCTGTCTTTAGCAAAGGTTAAAACAGTTATTAGAAGTTCCATTGACAAAAGATCTATACAGCAACAAAAGGTAGTATATCCTGCATAACAATGGGCTTTTGCCTTGACGACAGTACACTCCTGCAGGATTCTTCCGTTCTACTCCACCATCAGTTAAGAACAAGGTGTAGCAGCAGAAAGAAAATTTCACCCTGCAGGAAGAACAGTAAAGACATCCTCCTCCTGCTGCACCTGTATTTTATGTCACCTTTTTGTTGTTGTTGTTGTCCTATCAAGACAGAACAAAATGTTGTCAAGTGCAGCTCAAGTGCAGCTCAAAAGAAATTAAAGTCAGAAGCTGTTCATATAAAAACAATATAAGAACCCTCCCCATGTTTATATTATCAAAAGACGTCCAATATTCTTCATTCTGCAGTCACACTGACAGCTCTATTTATTCCAGATAAAACTCATTTAAAAAATAGTATGTTTCCTTTGATGTTCTGTACATGAAGGCAAGATGCATAGTGCTAAAAATGTGTAATTGTCCAGGTGGATAGGAAAATATCTAGGCACTCAAGGAGTCAAAAGGAAATTTCATTACAGAATGATCAAGAAACCTGGAAATGAATATCTAAAAGAAATGAGGTCGTTATTCAGCTGGCCAAATGCTTTGATTGCTCAATGTGATCACAAAATTTATTCTCCTGAAAGAAATAATTGTAAAAATAAACCCTTTAAAAACCAAACAAAAAACCCTAAAAAACCCAATTTCTTTTTCTTCATAAAAGAAACACTGAATTTGAAAAACTGAAATATCCATGTTTTTTTTTTTCATCTCCTCACAATGATAACACAGGTTTTTTGCAAAATAATTTTTATTCAGAATGCCTAATATTTCAAAGAAGCCATTTTTCCTTGAAAAAAAAATAATTTAAAAGTGAAATATTAAGATGCTTTTCCAGTGTTCTAAAATACCAAGTACTGTGGCTAAACTTGACTGATGTCAATTTCATCTCATAGTACAGTCATGTAAATGTTTAAATACAAGCATAAGAGTCAAACTTCATAAATTTATCATATTATGCTTCCATGTTTTCAAATCAGTTTGGTTGTTCAAATATTGATTTTAAATGTACTTATCTATGTATTTAAATTATAAATATAAATTTGGATATATGTATATAGAAAAATATATAAAACGATAGTTTGATATATGTAAATATATACAATTATGTAACTCATTTCATCTTTGTATATCCACCAATGCCATTACTTCAGTTAATTTTTACTCATTTTTAGAAATGATTTTGTGCTAAAGTATTTACCAAAGAGGACGACTTTGTATTTCTTTTTTCTCCTGTCTATACTTCGTTCTCAATGTCTTAATAGTGTCGCCAGTAGGACTGGGGAAGGGATTGTCCCTCTTTACTCTGCACTGGTGAGGTTGCACCTTGAATACTGTGTTCAGTTTTGGGCCCCTCACTACAAGAAAGACATTGAGGTGCTGGAGCATGTCCAGAGAAGGGTGGTGAATGGTGGTGAAGCTGGTGAAGGGTCTGGAGCACAAGTCTTATGAGGAGCAGCTGAGGGAACTGGGGTTGTTTAGCCTGAAGAAAAGGAGGCTGAGGGGAGACCTTATCGCCCTCTACAACTACCTGAAAGGAGGTTGTAGCCAGGTTGGGGTTGGTCTCTTCTTCCAAGTAACAAATGATAGGACAAGAGGAAATCGCTTCAAGTTGCACCAGGGGTGGTTTAGTTTTTGTTTAGTTCTTCACAGAAAGGGTTATCAAACATTGGAACACGCTTCCTAGGGAAGTGGTTGAGTCACCATCCCTGGAGGTATTTAAAAGACTTGTAGATGTGGTGCTTAGGGACATGGTTTAGTGGTGGACATGGCAGTGCTCGGTTAAATATTGGACTCAATGACCTTAAAGGTCTTTTCCAACCTAAATTATTCCATGATTCTATTCTATGAAATATATAGACATATCTTAAATATTTAATTTTATTTATTACTTAAAAATTTATCATGAATATATAAAATTTCTATGGTCTAGACATATTACAGACTATATAAATAATTAGTATAAAAATTATTACAGAATTCGGTCTTGTAACATGTTAATGACTTATTCATTGGTTCTGGTTAATGTAATGAGAATGCACATAGACTGACAATTTATGAGTGGCTCTGCTTATAAAGCAGCATACTAAACTTTAAAATATGTTTAGTGACTTCTATTACAGCAAAGTTTAAAATAATGTTCTTTTTGTTAAAAAGAAGGAAGGGACTCTTTATCAGGGAGTGTAGTAATAGGACAAGGTGTAACTGAAAGAGATTTTAAACTGAAAGAAGGTAGATTTAGATTAGGTATAAGGAAGAAATTCTTTACTATCTGGGTGGTGAGACACTGGAACAGGTTGCCCAGAGAGGTGGTAGAAGCCCCATCTCTGGAGGTGTTCAAGGCCAGGCTGGATGGGGTTTTGAGCAACCTGATCTATTAGAAGGTGTTCCTGCCCATGGCAGGGGGCCTGGAACTAGGTGATCTTTAAAGTCCATTCCAACTCTAACCATTCTATGATTCTATGAAACAATTTTACTAGAAAGTTTAATCAAATACTATTCCCTGTCCAGGACCAGTAGTTAAATAACCGAGTGTGTAAGGAGGTGTTTGATTTCTACATTGAAGGTTTCTTACCTTTACTTTACTAAAAGGTATGTATTAAAACAATAGCCTTAAACAAAGAAATAAAGGGGTAGATTTATTCTGTATATTTCTGTACTTTTATCTCTGAATAAACTTTTAAGATATTTCTATATTTAATTTAAGATAATAAAGATAGCCATAGGTTGTAGACTGAGGTGTACATTAGTGTCACAGTATGCAATTTCCACAAAAAAGTGATGAAGTATTTTCTATGAATTGCTGGCACAGGCAAAAAAAAAAAAAAAACCTAGAATAGGGGAATTTTACCTAACTTAATTTACTGCCATCCAACACAAAGTGCTGATCACTGATTAAGGTATTCGAAAAAAAAAAAAGAACATTAATATACACTTCACACTTTTGCACATACACATATATAAACGTCTTTTTTCTCCTCTCCTCTGCCTCAATTTTACTTACTTTCACCACAGTTTATACTCTGTCTATCCAATTCATCCAGCCA
Organism: Anarhynchus alexandrinus; assembly: GCA_008711295.1. NCBI lineage: Eukaryota > Metazoa > Chordata > Aves > Charadriiformes > Charadriidae > Anarhynchus > Anarhynchus alexandrinus. The sequence goes on from VUYV01000135.1 coordinate 1,072,584, forward strand.
GGTGGATGTATTACCATAGCACAGGAGGTTGAGGTGGTACACGTCTCTGTCTTCCATGATTCCTACCACTCCATTCCTAAGTGCCACTGCCTGGCCTGAGTCATCCGTGGGCTGCAGTCCCTCAGGGGTGCCCCTGCCCCAGCATAGGTTGTCCATGGGCTGCAGTCCCTCAGGGGTGTCTCTGCCCTGGCATGAGTTGCCCACAGATCCCGGTGCCTTTAGGGGCTTCATGGCCTGCCTCCCCATAGCATTTCTATCCAGCCCCAAACAGCTGCCGGTGTCTTTGTTAGATATGTTTGTGCAGGAGCCCTGGTTGTTTCTCTGACTGGATCAAGTTGGGTATAGTATAGTTAAGTTTTGGGGCACAGTTAGTATTTTCCACTGTTGTTTCCTTTTGTCTCAAGGCAGACTGGACCCCATTTCAACATGCACATTGGAGCTTATGATCTTTCCCTCACAGGTCACCATTGCAGCCTACTGCTACTTCCACACATGCCTGCTACAGACTCCACCTTTTGCTCATGTGAAACACATTTTTAAGACCAAATTATGAAGGTTAATGAAGTAACTGAACATCTATACATTTAAACCATGAATAAACAAGGGCTGAGAATCATTGAAGTGTTACTCGTAACATGATTACATTAATATGATTTTTTTTTTCTCTTGAAAAATCATTTAATCTTTGTATTTCCACCTCTGCCATTACTTCAATTATTTTTGATTTATTTTTAGGAATGATTTTATGTTAAAATATTTACCAAAGAGGGGGACTATGTATTTCTTTTTTCTCCTGTCTATACTTTTTTCTCAACTTTTTGTACTAAACAAAAGAACCATAAAAATGAACAAAACCTAAACAAGAAATTAAATACAAAATCCATCAGTCATTTTAGTTTTTTCATCTAATTTTATGGTTTTGAAAACTTTCTATTTATGGGATATTGGTTTATAACCAGAGATTCTCTAACAACTTCTTAAGCAATCTCCATAATTTAGATTTTTGACACTGAATTCTGAAGTGCACTTTGTGTTATTTCTGGTTTCATTCCTGAAGTTAAGGTTTGCAGGGTTTTTATTTGTTTTGTTTGCTTTCACTTCAACAGTTTAGCTAATTACTTTCCTTTGAAGTTAGTTTAACCTTGAATGTTCAGATCCCAATCATTTCACTAGTTTTATTTTCTTGATTAGCTGCTCTTAATTCTATGGAGAGGTACAGATTTGTGGGTAAAATAGCAACCAGGAATATGAAGAGAGAAAATACATTTTATTCCAACTACCCCTAGAAAAATAAAAATTAGGGATGAAACAAATGTAAAGAAAAAAAGCAAGAGCTTCAGACCTGCCATGTATATTTGTGTTAATACTCTCACAAGGTAATCACTCATTTTAGCCAATTAAAAAAGATATATAGATAGACCAGAAAGTCTCCAAAGTGTTATCTTTTACCCATGACATGTGGTCACTTCAAGATCATTTTATGTAATTGGCTGCTGTCAGGTAAGCAAATTAAAACATCAGTTTGGGATTGACTAGTCTAGACTGAATGTTGCTAATCACCCAGGTAGTTATTATAACATTATTGTAGCCATGTCCATTATTATACGTAAGAAAGCTCTAACGAGCGTCAAATTTCTGCTGTTTCTTTTCTTAGGACTATGTGTGTTATACATTCAATATCTTTCAAAATCAATCTTGTTGACTTCTGGACACCTAAGTAAACTATGAAACATCAGCACACTCTTCTCAGCTCGGAAAAAAAATGAACTCAGGTGGCTGTCTCCATATATCGAATCCCTACAATGCTGAATAAAGCATTGGCATATCCTACACTTTAAAGGCATCTAGGTTGGGGGTCACAAAATTGAAAGGCTTACAGGACTTGGGTCTTTTTAGTCTAGAGAAAAGAAGACTGAGGGGGGATCTTATCAATACTTATAAATACTTAAAGGGAGGGTGCCAGGGGGATGGGACCAGTCTTTTTTCAGTGGTGCCCAGTGATAGGACAAGAGGCAATGGGCACAAACGTGAACATAGGAAGTTCTGTCTTAACATGAGGAGGAACTTCTTTCCTTTGAGGGTGGCACAGCACTGGAACAGGCTGCCCAGAGAGGTGGTGGAGTCTCCTACTCTGGAGACATTCCAAACCTGGCTGGATGCCATCCTCTACAACTTGTTGTAGATGACCCTGCTCTGTCGGGGGGGTTGGACTAGATGATCTTGAGGTCCCTTCCAACCCTGACCATTCTGTGATTCTGTGATTCTGTGAAAATCAGTGTATTCAGTACACCTGAAATACTGTATTCTGCATGACTTTGAGTCCTCATTTGGCAGCTAAAGCTAAACAACTTTGTGAAACAGATTCAGAGTGTAAATTCTCTCACTTCCTTTCAGCAATTTTTGGTATTTAAACATGGAAGAGGCAATCTACTTGCATGATAATTACAACAGTTGCCCAAACAGGAATGGTGAGACCTGGGCTTTATGTCTGTCTCACTGAGGAGATTTTCATCTCTGTTTCTTACCCATCAGGAAAATACCCCAACTGTAAACTTGTGGGTATCCTGGATGGGTTTGTCACTTTCCTACAGCAACTTGACCACTGTATATTTAGGACTGCAAAATGTGCAGGTCAGAAAGAGAGCCCTGTTGTACTTATTATGAGCCAAAGAGAACATAATTTAAATATGCATCTAAAGATGTATTGTTATTATAATTTTTTTAGCAGTTCTAAATTCCAAATTATGGGGGTTTTGTTTTGGTTTGGTTTGTTTTTTTTCAGAATAGACTAATGAATAAGTTTGAATTGCTGTTTTTCTACTACCTACCCATCTTTGGTGTTCTGTTTCCCTTCCTAAGTCCCTCTGGTCTCTAAGAGACCATTTTAGTTTTTCTCAGGAGATGCAGGGAAGGGGAGTTTCCAGTGAGTCACCACTGCTCCGAAGAGTGTGACGTTCAAGTTTAGAAGATCCCCTTCCTCCTCCATCCTGAGACTTTGCCCTGGTGCCAGGGCTGGGCGTCACTGGCAGCCCCATGGTACAGCAGCAGCGAGCAGGGGCAGGGGTACAGCACACATGGGAAAGCTGAGCCTAATTGTTAGGATTTTAATAAGCACCAGGGGATCTGCTATTCAGTTTTTTTCTTCCAGGACTGTTTTTGTGTTTCGTATCAAGCTGGATAAAACCAGAAACAGAAACTAGAAACTGAGAAAACTGGAATTATAGTCATGGATCACGAGTCTTAAGGGAATTCCTTTCCAACAATCAGGGTGTTTCTTGCCTGGGAATGTGTTATATGTTGACCAGATTTAAAATAAAGAAGTAATAGATGTTTCCTGGCATTGAAGACACTTTATGGGGAAAGCCAATTTCATATTTTCATAGACAGAAATGAACCTGAAAAACACTTTTTCAGAACAAGCTTTTAAATTATTGGCCCACCTTTTGTGTTTCCAGCTGATGTAACCTTTATTAAATAACCTAGAGAAGCTTAGCATCTGGATCCTGAGTAGCCTTAAGCAGGATGTATATTTTGATATTGAGTTCTTTAAAGACAGTGATGCTCAGAATTCATATTGCAGAACATGAGACACAATAGCTTTTTGGACAGATATCTGAGCTTCCTGGACCCTGAATCGAATTTTATTTGGCTTTGGTGGATTATGCTTCTGAATGTAGGCTCTAAGTCACACTTTAGGTATCAAAATGATATTTTTTGGAGTCATCACTTGTGACTATTATTGTTTAAGCATTCATATGTGTGCATGATTGTTTGGCAGTCATCTTTAAAGAAATTTCTCTGGGTTTTATTATAACTTTTAGAACTAATTTTTTTACAGTTGCTGGTTTTCATGTAATTCATTATACTACTGTTTTAATTAGAGTTCATATGATTAATAAATATTTTAAAGAAAAAGTGAGCCTATTGAAATATCCCCTCTAGCAAAGCAAAATTCACTGCAAGCTAACAGGCTTCTTAATCCCTTGGTTGATCTTGAAATTGCATGAGCTCATGAATTATAAAACAAAATCTAACTAATCTTACTAGTCTTTATTTTCCTCATGATTTGGGGAAGTGATAAATCTGTTCAATTACCTCATTCCACATAAATATGTAACCACAAAAATATAATACAGAACATTTACATGTTGGTGGGTCACAGTCGGAAATCCTGTGCACTGATTTTTCACAAAGGACTTTTAAGTATTGTACGCTGTAAAACTGATACAACGTATCTTCTCCAAAATTGTAACTTAATAAATATTTTCCTCCCTATTCTAATTATTCCTGCTGTTTTCCTAGAATATATATTCTTACACTGTTTTTATTGTCTTATGTTATGTCAAATTGAAAAATGAGCCCAAATTTCTATTTTTTCCTTTAGTCCAAAAGATAGAACATGTGCATATGTATTTAGATATCTACCTCTTACTCAGTCTATCTTAGTTTGATATGTAGGCATTTAGAAGTCTAACTGTTCTAGATCTGAGCCACAATGGCCAATTATTATCACCACAGTTTTTATAGCGAGGTTTCCTACATTTTGTATGTGTGGTACAAGTGGTACTACAACAACCTCAGAGTGATCTGTAGCAGAGTCAGGAGTTGATTCTGCTGTCAGCTCAGGGAGGGCAGCACAAGAAGAGAGCTCATGTGATTCAAAATGTGCAGTCAGAATCAAATATTGGCTTCAGGCTTTCATCAGTTTCTGCCCACAGGCAAAGATGGGGGCTAGCTTTTGGATCCTTCAGCGCTTTGTTTGCCTGCAAGGAGATCCAGTGTCTCTTATATCTGCCAAGCTTGTACATAGGCACAGTATAACATTGACTTCTGTCTATTTCTAAATAGGAAGAGAAAGGTTTCTGTAAAGCTACCACTGCAGATATTTCTTTGAAGTCTCAACTGTGGAATCAGTGTGGCAGAACTATGCAGAAGAGTAGAATAAGTCACCAAGTGTTAGGGAGGTGGGACTGGGTCAGAACAGAGATCCTACTTAATAACAACAGAACGATGGAAGATGGAGGAAAATTAAGCTGTTTTGCTTTGAAGGAAGGAAGTATTATGTTGCAAGATATAACACAAGAAAAGAAGAAGGATACAGAACCTGTCTCCTGTAGCCAGGTGTGCTGCCTGACATAGAGCTGTGTGCTCTTGCCATTGCTTCATGTCTGGTACTCATTTGTGCAGCCACAACTGGAATCTGTCACTAACAATGCCCATATAAACTATGCTTGGGAGCTTTATTTCATGGTGACTTGCATTACCAATAAAGTTTGTTCTGGCTCTTTAAAATGGACTCCAATTCCAAAAGATGAAAGTGGAGCAATGTATAGATGCCAGGGAATTGTGGATGTGTTCTAAACTGTGAATTTTGAAGAAAAATATTTTCTTTTACTGAGAAGAAGAGACGTGGAGAGAAGATCAATGCTCTCTCTTTCAACAGCCTTTAAGGGTCTTTCAGAAAGCAATCCTGAGAAAAAGGTATCTCTATGGCAAATGACCTGAAAGAGAAGATTGTAGAAAGTGTGGTTGTTGAGAGTAAGAAGCCAGAAAAAACCCAAGTAAAACAAAGGAACAAATAGTTTGGAATAAGAAGTTTAGTATTTAAATATTTTTCTAAGGAACCTTGAAAAGGATATAAGTATTATACTCAAAATATCTTTTATGGACAAATACAAAGCAAACTATACACAGACAGAGAGACAAGAATTCGTTGTTAGTGTGATACAAATCTTGATAGTCTAATTCAAGAATCACTATAAATCTAGGTCTAAATTTTACAGAAAAGGAAACATAATAATTAATTTAATATTGTTATCTGTACACCTTTTTTCCTACACTTTTCCTTCTGTTATGCTCACCCTTCCACTGCTCCCCAGAGTCCCTGGGGACTGGTGGTTTTATTTTGGTGGTGTGGTAGGTATTACATCAAGTTGTCAGCATCTGCAGTCCTCTGGAACATGCTGTTCATCTTGGTGGTTTCTTTTTCATCACTTTAGGATCCACTAGGGTCATTTTCACATGTTTGCTAATACAGGTTTACATCTTTCTCTTCCTCCATTGGTCTGAGTTCCCTGTTGTATTCAAGTTTACTATACATGATGCCTCAGGCATATGTCAGATGGTATTTATTTGTTATCTTTTTTACCCCTAAAACCAGTCTTGTCCAAGTCCCAGTCTGTGTATTTTTAACTAACTGTGGGTTAGTTGTTCATAGCTGTGGCATCTTCAGGGCCAAGCCCGTGCCTCATCTCTTACCATCTTGTGCCTGTGCCCCTCTACACCACACTCTGTGTCCCCACTACTCAAGGCCTCTGTTATTGTACCTGGGCTGTCTTTCTCTACATTACATCATTGTGCCAGATTGTAAATGTCTCAGTCTGCACAGGACAACTGCTTGTTACTGCTATCTATACAAAACTATAGTTGCACCATGCACAGAGAGGCAACAGTAAAACAAATTAGCCTTAGAGACCTGGTCAGTTAGCTGTCACGGCTAAACCAACTAAAACAAGCTGCTGGCATGTCAAGAAAAACTAAGACTTGAGCAAGCCTGACAAGCCTCAGTCATGAGGCCTTGTAGACTCACTAAAAAGGTTGTGGTCTGTTACTAGCAACAACACTGTATTAAAAGTCTGTGCGATTATAGATCAATCATACCAGGATTTAGGCATAAATATACTAAGCAAACTTTTTCCTATTCTTTTCTTGGCCAAGAAAATAATTTCTACTAAAAACTGTGGAGGCCAGAAGCAGGATGACTTGTATAGACCATCAGTGCCTGGAACCCAGGCTGAGAGAGAAACTCGGTCTAGTTTCTAAGATTCTAGAGGGGTTGAGGTAAAAGGGCTCTTGCTATTGAAAGGAAGAGTGTGGCTTTTGTGGTAAAGACTGCTAAAGAAAACAAAGCAAAGCAAAACAAAAGCAAACAAAACAAAAGTCTTCAATTTCTGAAAAGAGGACAGAAGATGGTACAAGCTGTCACCCATGACTATGTAGGATTTTTTTTCTTGAAATGAAAACAGTGAGGATACCCTGAAATACACTGCATATTTCAGAAAGCATAGCTTGTCATCTGTTTCAGAGGCATGCTTAAGTCTGGTTTGCCTTTGTCTAATTTGCATTACAAATTTGAAAGTCTTTCATAATACAGTACCTCTCCGCAGTTCAATGGAATAATACATTAATTTGTTGAAGCTTTGTTCGCTCAAGATTAGAGCTTGATAATATTCCCAGATAGCGCATTTCTGATAGCTCTACTGCTAAGTACTGAAAAGTCTTGAAAATAACATAACTGCACCTTATAGTATCTGTTCTGAATTTAAGAACATATTTGAGTCAGATGGCTTAGATTAAATTCACTTTTATGCAGAGGACTAGCACTCCAACAGCCCTCTCTTAAGCAGCCATTATTCAAGCGAGGGGAGGAAATGTGTAACTTCATACATTGCACATTTTTAATAATGCAACAATAATGCCTAGGAGTTGAAATACTCACCTAAGATGTATACCAGTTAATTTCAGTTTCCTCCTCATGAGTTAAAAACAATAGCTCCCAATTTCCCTGAGAATTTCCTAATTCAACAGGGTATAGTCTTGTCAAGGTAAAAGATGAGGAATCTTTGCCAGGCGCTTTTTTGCTGCTCAGTGATACAACTTAAAAAATGCCAAAATCACAGGATGAGATGAAAGAAGCACATGTGCACATGTGAGGTAATATTTGGTAGAGCCACTTCTCCGGGAAAAAGATGTCCCTGCTTCTTCCTGCTAGTATTCTTGTGCAACATCTAAACTGCTCTATGCATGTACAAAACTAAGTTCATCAGTCTTTCTTCTTGACATCTAGTACAAACTGCATGACATTGTAATGGTTGCTATGGCGTAAGAGAAGTAGGATATACAACAGAGAAAGGCACTGTTTCTGCATCAGAGGCAAAACTCCATGCTATAGTAATTTTCAAAGAAGAGAGCAGTATCTTTCACTGGGGGAGGAATCAAGAGTCAGAGAAGAAGCAAGGGAAGATACAATAATGAAACACAACCAAGGGGAAAAATTTGGGAGCAAAAAGAATGCCATCAAATTAGTGGAACAAAATAGATAAAAGATACCAAGGGAAGCCATTCTTTTAGTAGGATCAAATTTTAGTAACACAGAATTTGTACTGGAAAGTACCAAGGAGGCATGTCACAATCAAATTTATACCAACTGTAAGATACAATACTTTCACCAAGATCAGAGGTAAAAATTTGTACTAGGCCTGGCTGGGATGGGAATAATTTTCTTAATAGCAGCCTATATTGTGTTGTGTTTTACATTTGTGATTAAAGCTGTGTAGATAACACACCAATGTTTTAACTATTGCTGAGTAGTGTTTGCACAGCCTCAAGGCCTCTGTTTCACACTCTGCCCCCACAGCGAGAAGGCTGGGAGTGGACAGGAGTTTGGGAGCAGACCCAGCCAGGACAGCTGACCCCAGCTGACCAAAGGGATATCCCATACCACGTAACATCATGCTCAGCAATAAAACTGGGGAGTAGTCTTTCCAAAATACCCATTGCTCAGAGACTGGCTAGGCATTGGGATGCTGGTGGGAGGTAGTAAGTGACTGCCTTTGCATCACTTGGATTTTTTTTCCTCTTTCCTTCATTTGTTAAACTGTCTTTACCTCAACCCATGAGTTTTTCTCGCTTTTGCTCTTACAATTCTTCCCCCCATCCCTCTGGGGGGCAGGGATGGAGCGAGCAGTTTGGGTGCTTAGTTGCTGGCAGAGGTCAACCCACCACAAAAGTAAAAGCAAGCTGGGGAGAAAAGATGCCATTCAAGAGGGATTCTGTTAGAAAGGATGTTAGTCTTGTGTGCTTCTGCTGAGATGAGAAAAATTTTTAATAAAATTACTAATTTGAAGGAAGCTGATGAAGCAATAAAAAAGGTATCATACAGCACTGTAAAATGATTAAAAAAAAGTTACTTGAAACAAACAGTGATGAAAGAGGAAAAAAGTCAGAGGTAGGAACAGCAGGTGTGGAATTGAAAGAATGAAGGGGATTTGAATTCACACAGAATCTGATTTTACTACAATCTTTCATTATAAAGAGATCTTTCTAATTTCATGCTGATGTAAAATTCATGTAACTTCATTGAATCTCAGTGAATTAGAATAAATTCCCTGAAGTAATGTAAAATCAGTTCAATGTTTTTAAAGAGCAGACAATTTAACATATTAAGGACAAAACCATTTTTATTATTCCTGTACTATAGTATAATGCACATTATGTATCATACATATAATACATATACATACTGCATGTACACTTTATTTAGTAGATATACTATATACACATTATATATATGTGTAGTATGTATATATGTATATAAATGTAGAGTGTGTGTACATACACTTATATAAATAATGTACGTAGAAAGATAGCATATGTAGACAATAGCCAACTCCACCTTTGTTTTGTTCTGTTCCAAGACTCTATTAATATTGAGTAAATAAATGGCAAATATTATTCATCCACAGATTATGGAGTAGTTAAGAGAGTACATCTGTGTAGAGAAAGAGGATAAACTCTCTGTAAAACCGAGGGGAAAGGAAGGGAAGGGAAAAGGAGAAGGGAGGGGAGGGGAGAGGGGGGGGGGGGGAGGGGAAGGGAAGGGAAGGGACGGGAAGGGAAGGGAAGGGACGGGAAGGGAAGGGAAGGGACGGGAAGGGAAGGGAAGGGACGGGAAGGGAAGGGAAGGGACGGGAAGGGAAGGGAAGGGAAGGGAGGAAATAATTTTGGTAACTACTTATTTATACATAGGGAAACTTCTTTCTTACCAAATGATTTGTATGTACTTCACTTTAAAAGAAAAAGATATGTACCTTTTTCTTGGTTACCTGTGGTGCCAGATGCTTCATACAATTGAATATTACTCTTTCATTAGGAGTCAATAATGACTTCACCAATAATTATCAGTGTCCTGTACAGTATATTAGGAATAGAAATAAAATAAGTCAAAACCACATCAATAACAACAAAAAATCAGGTAATTGAGCAGAAATAGAATAGAAGATATATAAACCATTGATATTGTTTTTAGAATATTTTCAATTTTGTTTGTGGATCCCATCTTTTTCATATCACTGCTACTTGCAAAGGCATCTGCATAGAATGAAATGGGTTGGAGAGTGACCTCTGGGCTAAAACACTTGCTGTAGTTAGTTGCTGCTGGAACGCTAGCTCTAAGGAGGTCTTCCACTGCCTTTTCACTGAGCTCCAGTGCCCTTGCTACACCAGATCTTTCATGACTTATAGAAAGAGCAGACAACTGAAATAATTCACTTCCAGTGATCTCTGCAAAGGCACTTAGAAGTGTCTGATTCCTCATCTTAGGAGAGCCTTGCAACCTATAGCATTCATGCAGTATTAATGTCATTGATCTTTCTAAGAGAAAGAATCTGGTCAAAAAATTCCAGGCAGTTTTTAGCTTCTGTCATTTTCAAATCACGTAAATAAGTAATTCAATAGTTTTTCACCACAACTACCACAGTTAATATTATTAACTTCTAATTACTATATCTATCTATCCCATCTTCTTATATCTAATCACTACAGCTACTTTTGTCAGAGTATCTTTTCTGGTGCAGAGAATACAGTAGAGAAGTAAAGAACACTTTCCTATTTTTGTTGTTTTAAAATACATTTCAAACAAGCAATTTTGCTCTCCTCCCATTTCTCCATCCCAATATGAAAGCAAATTTCTTAAAATTGATGTCAAAATATCTGAACACGTGTTTAGGTTTTTCAACAATGTTCTTCATGTTTTGTTATAGATATAACCATTTTTTCATTCAGTTTGGCAGCTGCAGCCCTGAGAGGCTGCCCCTGCAGTTGGGCTTTGAGGATATATTTCAAGAATGTAAAGTTGAATGTCCACAGTTCAGATCGACTTGTCATTGAAAAATACCTGTATTGAACAGGGGCTTTTACCTTGTAGAGGAATATTAGTATGAGGTTTTTCCTGGTACGTGTTATTTAATTATTATTTGAATGAACTTGCATCAACTAGTTTGGAAACTCTTAGTACTTACAATGTTCTCAGGCTAAAGAAGGTAAACACGACAGTGTTTCTTTCACATAAACTCCTACTGAGGTTTTGCTGGGGATTTTTTTTTGTCTGTTTTTGTTTTGGTTGGTTTGTTTGGGTATTTTTATTTTTTATTGAAAGACTGTTTCAAAATATCTTCTATTTTCTGTTCTTAAGCTTTTAACTGACCAGCCAACAAAAAAAATTTCCACCACTCATAATAATCCACTCCTTCAAAACTAGGAACTTTGCCAAAAATATCTGCAGTATATTTTAACGATTATGAGGATCACTGGGATTTTGTTACTTTGAGAATTAGGGAGCTATAATACCCCCTGCATCAAAGCAGCTGCTGGCTTTTTCCCAGTGTATCTGGTTCTTTAGCTACAGAGAATCAATTTGCTTCATATTTGTTTTCTTTCCACCCTTGTCTACATTTCAGCATAATTCCTTTTGCAAAATAGTAATGATCTGTTTTTCAATAGAAGTTAACAAACATTTTTATTTATTCATATTTTATTGGGGGTTTAGTAACTGTGTTTGATCAACATAGTATTCGGAAGTTCTAGATAAAATGTCTGTGAATATTTCAAAGCATTTAAGAGACTTTCTTTTCTACCTACTTTTGATGGTTAATTATCAGTTATTCCCACTTATTATTCCCACTTATATTTGGGATATGGAGGATTATGCTGTCAGACACAAACACTGAGATATTCTACATGAGGCAACCAAATTCTGCCTTAAATATTTCAGTATACATTCTTATTGCTTCTAGTTTTGCACCTGTATATTGCAAATATGATTTAGTACTACATTTTTTAAAATTGGCAATTTGCACACATAAACAAATGGAGAATTGCTTAAGGATGCAATTTAATGGGTAGTGTTATTTCAAAAACAGACAAAATTCTACATGAGAAAACCAAAAAATGAAAGTCACTTTAGCTATTATTCCACAAATGGCTAAATTACTTCCTGCTTTGTCCAGGTTAAATTTGAAGGGAGAGATATTCAGCTCTCACATGCTGTCATGAAGAGCACCCAGCTGTTATCTAGAGCTGCCATCCTGTTCCATGGGCTTGGTGGACATCTGATGAGGCGCAGTGAGTAACACTGATGAAGTAGGTGGTTGACTTCTGCATGGCCTATAGGTCATTGCTACTTCCACCAATGAAAAAGAATGAGATGGTGACTGCAAAAAAACATACCACTCAGCTCTGAAGACACACCCAACCCACACTGCAGAGCAGCTGGAACAGCAAGTACCAGCTCTTTGAGTTTGATCCTCTTTTCCACCTCTTTTCTGTAAAAAAGAAGCAGCTCAACCACAGCTACCTAACCCTTGAGAGCAGCAAATTTCATATTTCTCTGCAGTGCTGAAAAGACTTGAGCTGACACTAACAATCTGCACTGGATAATATCTGCCAAAACGCATGTTTCCAATTGCATTTGGATATTCAGGTCCCATATAACTTTTGCCCTTAGAGTATCTCCTTGCAGTTTCTCATATGTTTAAATCATGAGTATGGTCTCTTCTTTCACACACATTGTACTAAACACACTGAACCAATCCCATACTGAGATATCTGGGCATTATTTCAATATTACTTTTATCAGTACAAGCTGGAAGGAATAATCCTATTTAATAAAATGATATAATTAAATCAGTCATTTATACTTCCAATCATAATTTGCTGGAGTACAGATTATGACCCATTCTCTTAAACAGATGATTGACAACCACTGAAATTTCTCCTCAATATAAAACTAGAAAATTGAAAGAATATTTTCTTCCTGAAATTTTATAATATCACAGATGAAATTTTGCCCAGTTTCTGTAATGGCAGAAACTGTGTCTAGCTTCAGAAGTTCTTTGGATCTGTTTTTCACAGCTGTTACTGTCTTGCATATTGGAAAATGGACAGAATATTGAAATCAACAGTAAGGTCTAATTATGTTAGCTCAAACATGAATGCCGTTCGATTTTTAATATAGATCTGGCAGTGACTCTATTGCAGTTCTCAGCTGCCCTGCTTTACTTCCATCATATAATAAAAATAGAGGCATATTGATGTTTTCTTTCACTGTCTCATTACGTGTTTTCTAACAATTTATTAAGTAATCAACCTTTTCAAACCCCTCAGTCTTAACCTATCTCTGTTCACATTGACTACCGTGCATTAGGCCACCAAAGAGATTTGAAAAATCCCATTGAACTGGAATTTTCCTCCAAGTAATTAATTAAAAAAAAAAAAGGGGGGAGGATAGGGGGTACGTTTGTAATCATTGATGAATTCCCATTTCAAGGTACAAGCTTTGTCCAAACACAGCTGCAAAGTTATTCATTAAAATTCCAAGTGCTTTTTAAGTAGTTTTAGCACTTACTTTTCCTTTTCAATTAACATAAACGTTAGAAAAAGTACACTCCCTTTTTATACCTCATCTTAAATCTCTTTGAAGACTAGAAGCTTTACTACTGTGCAGATTTTTTTACCCACAATGTGCTTTTTTCAGTTTTCACTTTAATGCTTACTCTTTAGAAAACTTCAGTCCATGTGTAAACTGTCCTATAAATCTACCTGTTATCTTAATCACTGTCATCACATTATTGCATTAATTTTAATATGTTGTCAGTTTAAAACTCTATTATCATTTTCATTTCATTATAATGACAGTAGACAAAATTTGTTTTACGATCTGTCTAAATCACCTTTGGAGACACTTTTTCAGACTAAATTAGAAATATAATGCACTACCAGATGAAGTGGTTTCCTTCTGGTTGTGTAGATCTACAAATCCACTTAAAACTCTGTCAGGAGTGATATACAGCTGCCATTAGAAAAATCATTACGTTTTTATAGGCATCTTCTGACACTTGCATTAACTTGTGAACTTTCTTAATAAGCTCCCAAATGATGTTTCTTTGTATTTTATACTATCATAGAGCATTCACAATTGAGGCTGAGAAAACAATTCACTCTAGATAGCATTTTGTAACTTTTTCTCCAATGACATTATGTTTAATAAAAATTAAGTTTTAGTTAAAGGTTTTGTTTTGTTCTAATAATATATTCTACCTAGTTGTCTTTCGAGGTTACGATATCTATTAGTTTGCCTGATTTTCACTTTCTTTCCATTAATTTTCACTAACCCTACTTTTTAATCATTCAGGTTTTCATGTATTTATGTATATGTATATGTGTGTGTGTGTGTATATATTTATATATCTTATAAGGAGTGGCTGAGGGAACTGGGGTTGTTTAGTCTGAAGAAAAGGAGGCTCAGGGGAGTCTTTCTCGCTCTCTACAATTACCTGAAAGGAGGTCGCTTCTCCCAAGTAACAAGCAATAGGACGAGAGGAAATGACGTTAAGTTGTGCCAGGAAAGGTTTAGATTGGATATAAGGAAAAATTTATTCACAGAAAGGGTTGTCAAGCATTGGAACAGGCTGCCCAGGGAAGTGGTTGAGTCACCATCCCTGGAGGTATTTAAAAGACTTGTAGATATGGTGCTTGGGGACATGGTTTAATGGTGGACTTGGCAGTGCTCGGTTAATGGTTGGGCTCGATGATCTTAAAGGTCTCTTCCAAACAAAATG
>VUYV01000135.1:1087421-1240991 GCA_008711295.1 Anarhynchus alexandrinus
AAAAAAAAAAAAAAAAAAAAAAAAACACAAAACCAACAAACCACAAAACCAAAAAAACAGATAAAATACAGAATGAAAAGCCAGGCAGTGACTAAACCAGAACATTTGGAAAACTTGAGTTTATAGGTGCGTTGACTTGTAAACTTCACTAGTCACTGTCTAATAATCTTTAAAACTTATAGTTTTTAAATTGTGTATTATAAGAAAGATAAAAGTGTGAATACTGTTATACACAGTCATTATTTCATAAGTATATGTGTGTGAATACATTCAAAGGCAAGAGAGGGAAGAGTTTAGGCTACTAGGATTACATAGCCATTTTAATTTCATTCTTTGCTGTACAACTGTATAATTTTCTGACAGAATTACAGAACAGCTAAGTTGGTAAGGCGTCTCTGGTGATCATCTCAGCCAAGTCCCCTACTTAGAACAGGGTCAGCTACAGCAAGTTACTCTGGGTTGTGTCCATTCAAGTTTTGAATATTTCCAAGAATGGAAATATTCTGGAAACAACCTCTCTGGGCAACCTGTGCCCGTGCTTGGTTACTCTCACAGTAAAAAAGTGTTTCCTGATGTTCAGACAGCACCTCCTGTGTTTCGGTTTGTGCCCATTGTCTATAGCCCTGTCGCTGGACACTACTGAAAAAAGCCTGNGCCTTCTTTTCACTCACCCTTCAAGTATTTAAATACATTCAGGAGATCCTGTCCAGAGCCTTCTCTTCTCCAGGCTGAAGAGTCATGGCTCTCTGAGTCTCTCCTCATAGCACAAACGCTCAGATGAGTATCTTCGTGAACCTTCACTGGGCTCACTGGATATGCATGTCTCTCCAGGGAGCCCAGAACAGGAAACAGTACTCCAGATGTGGCCTCACCAGAGCTGGGTAAAGCTGGTTTACTTTTTTAAAGGAGTTTTGACTTGAATTTGAAACTTATGTCTTTGTTGGACACTTACTTTACCTTCAGCAACACAATCTTCACAGAGCAGTGGACTGTGCAAATCCTATGAACCAGAGACAATGGATAGTGGGTACATGGGAGCCTGTGTAAAAAATGAAACCAAAAGAAAACACCTCAATGAAAAAGCAATTTTACCTGGAGTGATAAGACTTCATGACAGATGACTTGTAAAATACTGTGGGTTTTTTCTGAATTTTAACATGCTCTGGAAAAGAACATAAAAGGAACCATAAAAATTGCCACAGGAGTTATATTTTTTTCAAAATATAGTATTACTGAAGAATGACAAACACTTAAATGATATTAATATCTTTTCTGTTTTATAAAACATAATGTTTTTTTAAAACAGCTGGTTTACACCTATGTTGCATCTTCTGTCATTTTAATAAATTTACACACGCTAGTATAGATTTAGTCAAATACATAGGCAGCTGAAAATCTAACTTTTAAGTGCCAGCCTTCTGGGACTTTATTCATTTGCCAAGACACAGGAATGCAATGCTATCTGGGATGCCTTAAGGCATTCAGGACATTCACATAATCACATAATCCCCCCCACAAAGGGGACACTGAACCAATAAGAAAGCCGTGTCCTTCTGCAGAATAGCCAGAGGCCAGATGGCATACCTTTAGGGCATCTCAACAAGTACTAGATGCTCATGTTTAGTCAACTGAATCCTGTTCTGCAACGTGATGTATTTCGTTCTGTATAATGTTGTATGCTGACTTCTGTGCAGTTCTAGGACCTTGGAAACATGAACTTTATATAAACGTACAAAGTTTATGAGACTCTGGGGTAAACAACAGGTAAACAGGAGTTGCATCATGTCATGACTTTAGATTCAGACACTTTGTTTCAACCAAAAGCTCACTTTGCAATCTAAAGATTATTTATTTGTTTGTTTGCTTATAGGTTCCAGTCACTGTTCATCCACAACTTTAGGTACTGAATGTTTAGATGCAGTTGAGCTTTGTAAATTAAAAAAAAATACCAAACCAACAACCAAAACCACACATCATGTTGTTTTCAGAGACTTTCAGTATGTTTGTGTATCTTTATACACAAACTTTTGCCCAGGAAGTAGTTATGGTCTGTGACTTAACATGGTTACTTAATAACATTTTTGTGGTTGTTAAAATCAGTGGTATTCATGAGAAACCATAAACCGTTACACTGCATATATAATGTTTCTTTGTAAGACTACATAGAAAATGCCTGCATTGTGTTTGCATGTCAAGGTTTTGGTACTGGGGAGGGAGGCTGCAGAGGTGGCTTCTGTGAGGAGCTATCACCATTTCAGACAGAGCCAATTCCATATGTCTCCTAGATGGACACATCTCTGGTCAAAGTTGAGACAAACAGCGATGCTGTCGGTTTCTCTATGATAATATATTTAAGAAAGGGTAAAAATTGCTGAGCAGCACCTGAGATAGAAGAGTGTCAAAATGTCAGAGAAACAGCCCAGTCACCAAGGTCAGTGAAGAAGGAGGGGGAGGAGGTGGTCCAGGTGCTGGAGCAGATTCCCCTGCAGCCCATGGTGAAGATCATGGTGATGCAGATTGCCCCCCGTGCAGCCCAATGGGGACCAAAATAGAACAGATATCCACACTGCAGCTGTGGAGGACCCCACACTGCAGCAGATGGATGTGCCCTGAAGGAAGCTGCAGCTTGTGGAGAGACCAGGCAGGAGCAGGCTCCTGGCAGGAGCTGCGGCCTGTGGAGAGGAGCCCACACTGGAGCAGGTTTTCTGGCAGGAAATGTGCTTGAAGGGGACCCAAGCTGGAGCAGTTCATTCCTGAAGGACAGCAGGTTGCTTTAATATAGTTTAAATTTGCTTAATTAGCAGATAAAATAACCATATATAGGAAAACTAGTAAATTATTTAAAAGTTTCACACTTCCACCCATATTGCATAATCTTTCTTTACTTGGTGTGTCACAGGTTGAAGCCTACCGAAAAGCACTGCTCAGATAAGTGAAACTTTGACTGCATCTGCACAGCTTTAACTCAGTAGATTAATCCAGTTGGTACTGGGAAAACAAAGAAGGACAGATAATTGTTGTGGGGAAAGCTTATCAAAAGCTCTGGACTACATCTGACCTCATTAACAAGGTATGTGTGGGAAGGAAAAAAGAAGCACAGAACTATTAAAAATATTGCATCCATACAACACATTTGGTTTGGGAAATCAGAAAGTGATAGGAGCTCAGATAGCAACAAATAAGTGGCTTTATATATGAGGAAAGTAAAACAGGTTGACCTGGGGGGGGATGACCAACAAACAATAAATACTGAAGACAATAGTTCCTTGATGGGAAAACACGCATGGACATCCCACCACTGTGGAGAAAGCTAAACCCAAGGAGGAATTGCTATGTGTGTAAATTAGGCTTCCAGCCAGGATTTGGATACTGTGACTGGTCAGAAGTCAGTGTCTGGATCCCCTGGGTCTACAGGCTGGTTTAAATTGAACCAGAGATCCTAGGGCCTAA
Source organism: Anarhynchus alexandrinus (assembly GCA_008711295.1). Classification (NCBI taxonomy): domain Eukaryota; kingdom Metazoa; phylum Chordata; class Aves; order Charadriiformes; family Charadriidae; genus Anarhynchus; species Anarhynchus alexandrinus. The sequence continues at coordinate 1,090,872 of VUYV01000135.1, forward strand.
ATTGTTGTGAGTGTGAAGAGTGTGTGTGTGTGTCATAGAAAGGGAGACTTAGAATAGAAATCATTGTCCACCCACGATACTAGTCCCACTTAAGAAACATATTCTAGATTTTATCTCACAAAGTGGTGTGTTTCTGTTCAGAGTGCTGTCGCATTCTGAATTCATTCATCACACAGTACTCTCTGGTTTTCTTTTTATTTAGGGTAGTCTGCACATGCTTTTAGAATCACAAAGTGTTTCTCAATTCTTCTTCCTTCCTTTTGTGCAATATCTTTGTCAGAACCTTTCACTAAGGCTGACCTGACTGCCTGTGGATACCTATGGTGTAACATAGTTAGACCCCTGTGCTCCTGGTGTAATCAGTGGAATAATTAGTTTATATTTTGTCTCATTCAGAAGTATACATAGGCCAGAAAAAAAACACGACATTTTTTCAATATGACAGTTACAGCCATACTGGGGGAGTGGTGCTGGTTGGTTTTTCATTTGTTTTTAACTGCATTATGTGGAAAATACGAATGAAGTAAAATGTATGAAAACGCAAATAAAAATTGTGATTTTTGGGTTTTCTGGGTGATGCCATTCTATTTTTAAATTTTAATTAAAAAAGGGGCATGTGATTTCTTTTCTATTGCAATCCCTAAACATCATAAAAATACATTTTTTACCACATAACATTATTTCTGTATTTCTACAGCTATAAATTCATTAGAAAACAGCAACATCAAAATCTTAAATCCTGTGCTGCACTTTGGCAGAAAACCTTTTTTCCAAGCAACCTTTAGATTGTTCATGCATTTGTAACCATGTCAGGAGGAACAAAACAGACATGACTTCTAACCAATTTTAGGAATGACAAATTGCAACATTTACCAGTAAAACATTCCCTTCATGTGTTGTTTTTTTCAAGTTAATAACCTGAATCCAACATTACTTGAGAGCTTCATATCAAAGTCCAATATAGAGTCACTTAATGTATATTGCAACTCCAAGAAATACATTGAAACACCCCATCTCAATACTATATAATGCATTGAATCTACAAAATTATCAGTTATATGTGGATTTCTTTGCACGGTGAACTTTTTCACTGAAGACATGAGTCAAAACACACTGAAGGAAATGGAAAGTCTGGTCATTTGTTAAAATAAGTTTTAGATCATTCCCTCAGTCTGAAGAATAAAAAATCAAGCTCAGAACAAAGCAATATTTCTGAAACAGGATGATATTTTTTATTTTGTAATACCAACTGACTGCTGCCATCTACTCAGAGATTATAAACAGTTTTGCTTATGTAGTGAAACTAACTTCAACTTCTCATTCTCTTTTAGGAGCATTATAGAAAGGAGGAAATTTATTCAGATAGGTCTTTCTCAGCCGTTATTCAAAAATTCATTTTATGGTATTTCTTCTTCTACTGCTTTGTAAAGTTATTATTGGAATTTTACAGTAACTTAGAGACAAATATTGATGTTGAGTTTTATAGTACTAGAGACATCTATACTGTATCTATAGTGTGGGGACACTGGATCATTAGTAGCATGTTCCTAGAAAGAATGCAAAAAGTGTCTGCACAGATTTTCTGACTGCTGAATAGATGTCATAGTTCAAGGCAATGAATGAACTATGATTGCAAGTAGGAGGATCATTAGACAGAGTTCAAGTTTCTGTTTTTCCTGCCATTGACTTGCTCCTTTAAGGATGCTTCCTAAAGCACGGCTACCTTAAATTCTGGGAGACCTGAAGCAGTGAACGTCAACTTGCATAGATTACAGACTGTATAAAATCAGAGTAGAATCTAGTTTTAATTAATTGTCTGTACAGTTATTGTGTGCATAAACTACTGCAAAATAAGTATGCAGGCAATCCATGGTATTAATCCACTTAGGTGGATTAACCAACATAGCGTGTCCTTCTGTTAAAAGTATCTCTGTCTTGCTGCCACCAAAAATGAAAAGGAAGAAATATTACAGAATCATAGAATCATAGAATAGTTTGGGTTGGAAAGGACCATTAAAGGTCATCTAGTCCAACCCCTCTGCAATGAGCGGAGACATTTTGAAGTAGATCGGTTGCTCAGAACCCTGTCCAACCTGACCATGAATGTTTGCAGGGGTAGGGAATCTAACACCTCTTGGAAAAACTTGTTCCAGTGTTTCACCACCCTCACTGTAAAAAAACCTTTTCCTTATATCCAGTCTGAATCTTCCCTCTTTTAGTTTAAAACCATTACCTCTTGTCCTATTGCAGCAGGCCCTGCCTAAAAGTTTGTATGTATCTCTCCTGAAGGCCCCCTTCAACTACTTGGCAGTGTTAGGTTTGAGGTTGGATGCGATGATCAAAGAGGTATTTTCCAACCTAAATGATTCTATAATTCTATGATTCTAATAGAGAAATTAAAACTAGTAGGTGAGAGTATAGGTCTGCAATTTTTTTGGTTTGGTTTGGTTTGGTTTTTTATTTTTTTTTTATTTTCTTCCAATGCAAGCTATTTGAAATACATAAGATTTTCTAGAGTAAAAATAGAGTAAATCCTGACAGTCAACTTTCAGAGCTTTTTCATGATTGAAGACATAATAAAGTAAGAAACTGTCAAGCTATTTTATGAATAAGTTATTTGACAGGGTAAGCCATTTTTATGATAACAGATTAGCTGAGGTCATCAAGACATTTTTGCCTCAGTCTTCACTGGGAAGCGCTCTAACCACACCACGCAAGTTGCAGAAAGCAAAGGCAGGGACTGGAAGAATGAGGTACCACTCACTGTTGAAGACCAAGTTCCAGACCAGCCGAGGAACCTGAAGGTGCACAAGTCCATGGGACCTGATGAGATTCACCCAGGGGTCCTGAGGGAACGGGCAGATGAGGTTGCCAAACCACTATCCATCATATTTGAGAAGTCGTGGCAGTCTGGCAAAGTTCCCACTGACTGGAAAAGGGGAAACATAATCTCCCTTTTTCAAAAGGGTAAAAAAGAAGACCCAGGGAACTACGGGCTGGTCAGTCTCACGTCTGTGCCTGGCAAGATCATGGAGCAGATCCTCTTGGAAACCCTGCTAAGGCACTTGGAAAATGAGGAGGTGATTGGTGGCAGCCAACATGTCTTCATTAAGGGCAAATCATGCCTGACAAATTTGGTGGCCTTCTATGACAGTGTTACAGCATCAGTGGATAAGGGAAGAGTGATTGACATCACCTGCCTGGACTTATGCAAACCATTTGACAGTGTCCCACATAACATCCTGGTCTCTAAATTGAAAAGGTATGGATTTGACCAACGGACCACTCGGTGGATAACGACTTGGCTAGACGGTCGCACTCAAAGAGTTGCAGACAACAGCTCCATGTCCAGGTGGCGAGCAGTGACGAGTGTCATTCCTCAGGGGTCAGTACTGGGAGCGGTACTATTTAACATCTTTGTTGACGTGGATGTTGGGATTGAGTGCATGCTCAGCAAGTTCACTGATGACACCAAGCTGTGCGGAGTGGTTAACATGCTGGAGGGGAGGGATGCCATCAAGAGGGACCTGGACAGGCTGGAGAGGTGGGCCCATGCCAACCTCATGCAGTTCAACAAGGCCAAGTGCAAGGTCTTACATCTGGGTTGGGGCAATCCCAAGCACAAATACAGGTTGGGCAGAAAATGGATCGGGAGCAACCCCAAGAAGGACTTGGGGGTGTTGGTGGATGAGAAGATCAACATGACCTGGCAATGCACACTTGCAGCCCAGAAGGCCAACTGTATCCTGGGCTGCATCAAAAGAACTGTGGTCATCAGGTCAAAGGAGGTGATTCTGCCCCTCTACTCTGGTGAGACGCCACCTGGAGTACTGCATCCAGCTCTGGAGTCCCCAACATAAGAAGGGCATGGACCTGTTGGAGCAAGTCCAGAGGAGGGCCACAAAGATGATCAGAAGGCTGGAGCACCTCTCCTATGAGGACAGGCTGAGGGAGTTGAGGTTGTTCAGCCTGGAGAAAAGAAGACTCTGGGAAGACCTTATAGCAGCTTTCCAGTATCTGAAGGGGGCCTACAGAAAAGATGGGGAGGGACTTTTTACAAGTGCATATAGTGATAGGACAAGGGGTAATGGCTTCAAACTGGAAGAGGGTAGATTTAGAATAGATATTAGGAAGCAATTTTTCACTCTGAGGGTGGTGAGGCACTGGAACAGGTTCCCCAGGGACGTTGTGGAGGCCCCATTCCTGGAAGCGTTCAAGGCCAGGTTGGGTTGGATGGGGCATTGAGCAACCAGGTCTACTGGGAGGTGCCCTTGGCCATAGCAGGAGTGTTGGAACTAGATGATCTTTAAGGTTTCTACGATGGCATGACTGGATGGGTAGATGAGGGGAGGACAGTGGATGTTGTCTACCTTGACTTCAGCAAGGCTTTCAACACTGACTCCCACATCATCCTCAGAAGCAACCTTAGGAAGTGTGGGTTAGATGAATGGAAGCTGGAGTGGATTAAACAGTGGCTGACAGATAGAGCTCAGAGAGTTGTGGTTAGTGGCACAGAGTCCAGCTGGAGGTCTGTAACAAGCGGTGTTCCCCAGGGGTCAGTACTGGGTCCAGTCTTGTTCAATATATTCATCAATGACCTGGATAAAGGGATAGAGTGTACCATCAGCAAGTTTGCTGATGACACAAAACTGGGAGGAGTGGCTGACACACCAGAAGGCTGTGCCGCCCTACAGCATGACCTGGACAGGCTGGAGAGTTGGGCAGAGAGGAATCTAATGAAATTCAACAAGGGTAAGTGTAGGGTACTGCAGCTGGGGAGGAATAACCCCATGCATCACTACAGGTTGGGGTCTGACCTCCTGGAGAGCAGCTCTGTGGAAAGGGACCTGGGAGTCCTGGTGGACAACAGGATGACCATGAGCCAGCAATGTGCCCTGGTGGCCAAGAAGGCCAATGGCATCCTGGGGTGCATCAAGAAGAGTGTGGCCAGCAGGTCGAGGGAGGTCATCCTCCCCCTCTACTCTGCCCTGGTGAGGCCGCATCTGGAGTATTGCGTCCAGTTCTGGGCTCCCCAGTTCAAGAAGGACAGGGAACTGCTGGAGAGGGTCCAGCAAAGAGCTACAAAGATGATTACATAACTGAAACTCTCAAAATGGGAATACAAGCAAATGAGTGATGAATAACAAATGAACAAAGCCTGTAGCTGTCCGCACGAAAAAATAATATTTTTACTGAGATATTAATTCCCTAAATATTTGTGAGAACAGCATGTTTATATAGAATTATTCAGAAAAGGAACAATAAAATATATAAAAACATCTAAGCGGAATTTGAATGCATCTGTTTAAAGGTGACTTCTGTATTATTCATACAGTTCTAATCCTTAATGTGTAGAATACACCGAACATGTTATTTTTTTGCATTTGATTTTGAGCAGTAGGTAAGAGACAAGAGTTCCTCTCTTTATGAACTAGAATGCAGTGAGAATACTCACTGCACAGTGACAAATAAGGCAGTTGTAACATAAATAGCTGCTAGCTATTTTTCGGAAGGAACCACTTCAAACAAACTGTTATGGTTTTACAAAGTTGCCAGCTACACTGTTTATGAGCCTGGATTGCTCTTTACAAGTATAAAAAAAGCAAACTAGCGTTCATGTGTGTTTTTGAGTGTGTTCAGTGCAGGCAGTGTAATACTGCAAACATAATGAGGTCTACAGGAGTTCCCTTTGTACAGCTGAGTTGCTGTGTTCTTTTTACTCTTTAATTTTTTTCATTAAAACTTTAAATAAACAAAAAATGCAAAGAAATAACTAGCACAGGAATTTTTGATATTTAATTTATTTTAAGCAAGGTAACACCAATAACCTTAAAAATTCCTGAGTAGCTGATGGGTTTTGTTGTTGATGATGTTTTAACTTCACCACTTGAAATGTATTGCATATTGCTATTGTACAAAGTATTTCTGAGGGAAAGTTGTCAGCGAACCCACTTCATTTTACGAGGACTTTATTTCTCCCTGTCCTGGTTTGAGGTAAAACAGAACCAATTTTGTTCAGTAACTTCGCTTCTTAGCTGGGCCTCTTCTAACTACTGAAATTAACAGCATATTGTGCAGACAAATGCTCATTTTCTCAGAGTGATAAGACCAATGTTTATAGCNATTTGGCCTAAACCACGACACTCCCCCATTATCTCAGTCAATGAAAGGAAAACAGAGCTTGTATGCTTTGAATAGTTTTACTTATAAATATTTGCATGTCATATTTCTTCCTGGAGGAAGCTGCTTCAGAGCTTTAAATTAAAGCACTAGTATGTAGGGACCTCACAAGCTTATTGTCAGGTAAGCTCAGCTGGGTTCACTTTTTGTGTCTTCAAACCCCAAATTCTCCCTTGGGCATCCAAAAAGAGGGAAGACATACTGCAATAATTATATCAGGCTAAATAAATTCATACTGCTTCTAATTACAGAAGTTATTTACAATATAAAATAATATTCACAACAAGGTCATAATTGTGAATCCCTGAATTCCATTTATACTGTTTTTCCTATCATGTGTGAGGTGAATCTAGTTACTGACTGCAAAAGCCCCTTTAAGGAAAATGGATCCACCTGAGAGTAAATACCTTGTGGAGAGATCCCACACCTGTATTCTGCATTGCCATTGACTCTAGAAGGAATATAGGGCAGCAAGGTTCCTATCATTAGTGACTTTTTAGGTCACCTGAATTAAATGCGATGACTGTCCCACTAATGGTTCACAAACTACCAAGTCTTCATGATTCTGAATTGTTTTGTATTATAAATAAAAAAATAACTTTAATTTGTAGCAGACTTATACTACTGGTTCAGATTAAAAATTTTGTCTGTGTAATTTTATTTTTGCGTATTTCCTATAAAATGCTCTTGCCTCCCACCAAGTCTGATAGATACTCAGTTATATGAAACATTTCAGAGATGTTGCAAAGCTTAACCTTTCTTAAACCTCTCTGTACAATATACAAACCTCTTAATACTTAGTAGTATGCAGTAAGAATTACAGGTTTTATTCTATTAAGTACATGTTGCAGAAGAATATGTTATGAGCAACTTATTGAAAAGGAAATGCGGGTATGAGATAGCAATCAGTGCAATGTATCACTTGGATTATTGCAATGGTCAAGGCAAACATATGAGAAACACATGAGAAACACAACTGTGGCCATTTTGGCACAAGCAAAAGCCACTGAAAAAGGTGTTAATTAAATTTTGTGAGATTAGTATAGCTGGATCAATAGAATCTCACAATGCTGTCTCTGGGCTTGGACAGTAACTAAAATTATCACTGGTATGTATACCACCTTATTAATTTTTCTTACCTATGAATTAAAAAAGGCAAACATAATTCTTCATACTTCATATTTTGTAAAATTTTTATTGCTGTCTCCTAGATTGTCCTTAATCTGCTTTCTGCTTAGACCTGGACATAGTACCTCCAGAAAAGCACATACTAGCCAAGTGTGTGAGAAACTTGAGTATTCTTATGTATGCATAATAATCTTTATGACTGTGAAGAAGAATATACTCATACAATTTATGAAAAATGTATGCTAAAAAATAATAACCATAATTCAAAATGTAGTGTGTTGTGAATAATTGGCAACATGTTATCGGAAGAGTTTTATAGAACATTACTTATATTTTGGAAGTGAAAATTCTAAGTAAGAAAATTTAAGCATATTCAACTATTTTCAAAAGGTATTTAAACTGTTTCATGCTATGCAAACCATTAATTACTAGGAATTGTTGATAGTTTAATCGCATTAGTGACTAATATATTGGTAGTTAGAATGCAACATAGAACAAAGTTGTGAAATGTATTTGTTTTGGAGATAGTAGCATAGATCTTAGCTTGAAATTCCTATAAAATAAGGAGCATTTCAATACATATGTGAAATAAGTGTATTTTATTATGTGCAAAACTGATACTGATTTATTTGAACATACAGTGATCTGTTATATTTCTGGAAAATTAAAGTTTCATAAAAACACTGTCTTTGAAATTATTATTTTTCTTCCCAACTTGCTAATTTATTAGAATAATACTCTTCTGCCAATTAAATTTATTTTTTTAAATGATTGTGCACTTAATAGTGGTATTTGAATGTCCATATTGTTATTGAGAGATAAAAGGAAAAGGTAATCTGCTTAAGCCATAGTGTTCCCAAAGGATGATCTCATTAGGTGAGATACAAGTGTCTGGACCATGTCAAAAAAAGCCAAACCAAAGCAACTAGAGGAGCTCCTTCAGCTAGTGATGGAGCTCCGTGAGGAGGTAAGCCGCTTAAGAAGTATAAGGGAAAGTGAACATGNAAACCACAAAGCATTGATCAAAAATTTGAAAAGTTCTTGTTTTAATGCAGTAAAAAATGATACATAGAAAATTTCTAAATTGGCTGTTAAAATTTATCTCAGTAATAGTCACAAAAAATGTGTATTTGTTAAGGCTGCTGTTTCATTATTCACTCATCAGAGATGCATTTTGCTACCTTAAGTCTCCATGAATTTAGGTCACTGTGTAGCCCTCTTCCACTCTCGCACCTACCCATAGCCAGTCACGCGCACACCCACTTCACTATTGAGAGAAATCTTAAATAAGAAAACTTTTTTTTTTGCACACACTACTTCTGTATATTTTTCCTTAGTTTCCACATTAGAAGCATATACTACAGACTGCTGCAACAGTGATTTTCAATATACTATATTTATACTAATTCATGTTATGTGATATCTCTATTGCTTATTGAATGCACATTCTTTCTAAGATACAACTCTAAGATAAAGTATTTTACCAATGTATTTTCACTTTTTTCTAGTTATTTGTGTTCATAAGTTTATTTGAAATATTTTCACTAACTTTTAAAGTCATAATTTTAGTTGCTTTGATAATGTCCTTCACTGTAACAGGCCACATCATTTATCATTGCCCTGACAGTCCCTACATTCATATTACTAAACAAGCCTTGTAAGCCTGCTGGTGGCAAAAATACCTGATGACATGAAAAACATTTATTAGAGCCTTCCATATTGTATCTGCACTAATGTTAAATTGGTTTAGAGTGATTTATAGCAGAAGCAACCTGTCGATTTGCCAGCAGAAAGGAACAACAGGAAGATATTGAGTCTGCAGTTGTCAAAAACACAGGCTTTTTGTTCAATCTCTATGTAGTATTAGTACTAATTAAAAGACAATACATTTTTTCATTGCTAGAATACTCATAAACCACAGTCTCGTTTCTTTGATTATTTGACATGTTTGAAATAAAATATTGATGCTATGAAATCAACTACTTTAATTTGGGTTTGTTTCCTATTTTTCTTTCTATTTATTTATAACTGCTATTAGTGAACTTTGCACCTTATAAGGTTGTTTATTTATTCTATATGCTACATATTTGACAATTTTCCAGCCATGCCATGAAGCAAAACACCTACACTAGTTTAGTAATCTCTCAATTGAAAAAGGAACTTGCCCGTTTGCAAATTTTCCTCCAAAGATATGTCATCCTTGTGCCTTTGAAACAATGTCAGGCCTTTGAAGCAGCTGCTTCCCTCCTTCTTTGTTATAGTTGATATAGTTATGTAATTTTTCAAAATTTAAGATAAGTAGCTTAAAGGCCAATAGGAAAACAGAAAGGTAACTGTTAGCTTTTCCATGTATACTGACAACGGCCATTAGGAAATCTAGTTTTACTTGAGCATTCACTGATACAGTTAAAATCAGAATAAATACCGATGTTAATAATTGCACTTATTTTTAACTGCTTCATACAGAACAGCAAAACAGCTCAGATTCAAAGACAGAAAGAGCCCTTAATATTATGTACATTCAAAGGAGCTTAGAAATTCGACACACTTAAGTAGAGACTTTGGGCTCAGTTCAGTTGCTGAAACACAGCCATCTGGCACCATTTGAGATGCTACAAAATATTCAAGAAGCTGCAGGGCACAGGCAAGTAAGAAAGATGATGTATGGGAAACCTGCCTTCCTAGAGAGGCAGCTAGAGGCCTGTCAGAATGACCTAAGGAGTCCTAAATGATACTAAAAACAACCAACATCTTGGCACATATACCGTGTCCCCTATTGGCTACAATGGAAGCTTGGATACATTGCTCATTTGTTGGCTCCTACAATAGAAGCTTAATGTGAGCTGTCTTAATCTTGAGGTGAATCCCTCCTGAAGCTCTGTTTCATAGTACAATGTCACTCCTCTGCTTTGTCATGGCAGAAATGTCTGCAAACTCTTCGCTCCTGCAACGATTCATACGTGCCATCTTTAGCCATTTTCTTAAATATTGGAGGTAGATCAAAATATGCTGCAATACTCCTGAAGAATAATAAAGGATTATTCTAGACAGTATCTAGTGGAGCTGTCACATCTAACCATAAGAAATTACTTAAAACTGGTGGTATTCTGCAGAGCACCTACATCTTACATTGAAAAAGAATGGATATTCTTGTGTTGTGCTTTCCAGTTCACCTGAGTACAAAATATTTAATCTGTAGGTCAGGGGACAGGGTTAGAGGGAAACCTAGCCAATTAAAAAGTACATCGAGTCTGCACATAGGACTCTTATTCCAGGGTCAAGTTCAGTTCACAGAATGTAGATATATGTATCAGATTCAGACACACTTTTAAGTCAATGGAGGAAGCAGGCAGGCTTAGAGAGAGAATAATAACACTCCAAAATATTATGATATGATATGATATGATATGATATGAGAACAACCTCTCTAAAGAGTTATTTTCTATGTGTTGTCAATTAAGGAGCCTAAAGTAATTATCTCAGATGTGGAAATCATATAATCATTTAGACTGGAAAATACCCATAAGATCATCGAGTCCAATTGTTAACCTCTCACTGCCAAGTCCACCACTAAACCATGTCCCTAAGCACTACGTCTACATGTCTTTTAAATACCTGCAGTGATGGTGACTCAACCGTTTCCCTGGGCAGCCTGTTCCAAAGATTAATAACCCTTTCAGTGAACAAATTTTTCCTAATATCTAATCTAAACCTCCCCTGGCGCAACTTCAGGCCATTTCCTGTTTTCATAACACTTGTTTTCCAGACCTCTCACCAGCTTTGTTGCCTGTCTCTGGACATGGTCCAGGACCTCTATGTCTTTCTTGTAGTGAGGCGCACGAAACTGAACACAGTATTCGCGGTGCGGACTCATCAGTATCGAGTACAGGGGGATAGTCACTTCCCTAGTGCTGCTGGCCACACTATTCCTGATACAAGCCAGGATGCTGTTGGCCTTCTTGGCCACCTGGGCACACTGCTGGCTCATATTCAGCCGGCTGTTGACCAACACCCCCAGGTCCTTTTCCGCTGGGCACCTTTCCAGCCACTCTTACCCAAGCCTGTAGTGCTGCATGGGATTGTTGTGACTCAAGTGCAGGACCCGGCACTTGGCCTTGATGAACCTCAACTGGATTTAACTCCATTTACTACAACTCTTTGGGCATGGCCTTCCAGTGAGCTCTTTACCCAGCTAAGAGTACACTTGTCCAAACCATGAGCAGACAGTTTGTCCAGGAGAATGCTGTGGGAAATGGTGTCAAAGGCTTTACTAAAGTCGAGGTAAACAACATCCACAGTCTTTCCCTCATCCACTAAGCGGGTCACCTTGTCATAGAAGGAAATCAGGTTAGTCAAGCAGGACCTGCCTTTCATAAACCCATGCTGATTGTGCCTGATCAGCTGGTTGTCCTGTACATGCCACATGATGGCACTCAAGTTGATCTTCTCCATAACCTTCACCAACACTGAGGTCAGACTGACAGGCCTGTAGCTCCTCGGATCCTCCTTCCAGCCCTTCTTGTAGATGGGTGTCACATTTGCTAACCTCTAGTCAACTGGGACCTCCTCGGTTAGCCAGGACTGCTGATAAATGATGGAAAGTGGTTTGGTGAGCACTTCTGCCAGCAGCCTCAGAACCCTTGGGTGGATCCCATCTGGCCTCACAGATCCATGTGTGTCTAGGTAGTGTAGTGAGTCACTAACCATTTCCTTTTGGATTATGGGGGCTTCATTCTGCTCTGAGGATACAGAAAAATATAACAGATAAATGCTATCTTAAATGTTGTTGTGACTACCTAGACATTTTTTGTGTCAAGATAGTAGCGGAAATATGGTCATATTTATTTAGGTATGTATGTATGCTTGTACATGAACACACATATGCACACTCACATTTACACATGTATAGAAGCAGGCTTCTCATAGACAAGAAGCAGTAGTCAGACAAAAACTGGGGCCGGGGATAGACTTGCCAAGTCATGACAAATCATGTAAATCAACATGACCAGCTGAAGCTAAGACCTATGCTTCATTCTTCCAAATAGTGTGGAAATTCATAAACAGTGAGCCATAAAGGGGAGGAGGGGCAGAGGAAGGGGGGTAACAGAGAAAATTTAGATATTCAGAAGTACCTTTGGGCACACTGGATAAACACAATACTAATGGATCTCATTAAATTGTGACCCAATTGTCTCTAGGCAAGCATGGGGTGAAACCAGTAGGTAGATCAAATAATGGACTCAGTTTATGAGAATCTCAGCTTTATAGGAAACAGGAACTAATACTTCTGGAGTTCAGTGAGAAAAGATTGAAAATTTATCCCTGTTACATCTTAATGTGGATAATTCTAAATATCCAAATCAAAATGGGTAATTTCCAAATGAAGTTAATCGATACATAAATAATTCCTTATCAATTCCAGGGACAGAAGGACACTGTTGATGACTTTTTAAAGAATTTGGCAAGTTTTTAGTGCTTCTCTGAGGCAACGGTTCCTGGTTTTGGCACAGGGATATTAGGATGTTGATCCTTCAACCCTGACTGCACTGTACTTAGGAAGAACAACGGGACACACAATGGCCCTCTATAACTAATCATGCTTCCTGCTTAAATAAAGTTATTTGGGCATCCCCATGATGTCTTGTAATCCATCATGTAATCCATTTCATAATACAGTATGTGGATACTGTAATTGTATATGTTGCTCTGTGTTATACATTTTCTTACTATTGTTATTATATTAATCTGGAAACAATATTTAATAACATCATTAGGACTAATTTGTTCTTCTCACATTGCCTTAAGTGATTACATATTTTGGTTTTGATCCTGCGTTGATTTAATTTTCAATGCCCGAAGCTTCTCCTTGATGATTGCATGCTTATTTTGGACTCTATTGTTTTTCTTAACTAGTAGTGGTTAGGATTTAAATACAAATTTAATGACACAAAAAAAAAAAAAAAAAAAAGGAAAGGTAATGTTGAGAAATATTTCTATTTTAAAGAAGAATAGAGATAGTAAAAAGAATGGATAGAAGAGACAAAACAAAATGAAAATATGTTAAATCCTATGATTTAATCATATAACAAAAACCACACACATCAGTTAAGGAATTGTAATGAATAAACTGAGATTATAAAAAAGAAAACAGCCAAGTTGCAGTACAACAACAACAACAAAAAAATCATAAAAAGTGTATCTAACCACACCTTAAAACAAGGTATAATCACTTTATATACTCCTTAATTTCAACCCTGATATATATATACCCTAAAGCATATACATTTTATATTGGATATATTAAAGCCTGTTTTCAGAATTATTAGAAAGCTTCTTCAGCAATGCTTCCACTGAATTCTATATCAAACAAAAAATTACAGAACTAGGTATTTCATTTATCCTACTCTATAGTATCAGATTTTTGTTGTTGTTGTTGCGTTGCTATAATATGCTTACTTAAATGAATTTAAATATAGCACATTTTAAAGAAAATATCTTCCTGCCCTGCTGTGGTGGGTTGACTCTGGCCAGAAGCTAAGCCTCTACCCAGTTGTTCACTCACTCCCTCATCAGTGGGATGGGGTAGAGAATGGGAAGAGCAAAAGCTGAAAACTCATGGGTTGAGATACAAATGGTTTAATAAGTGAAACAAAGTTGCACTAGTAAGCGAAACAAAGTTGCACACATAAACAAATCAAAGAAGGAATTAATTCACTATTTCCTATCAGCAGGCTTCCTGGAACGCAGGGCTTCAATACATGTAACAGTTAACGTAGGAACACAAATGCCATAATTACAAACATACCCCCTTCCTCCTGAGCTTTTATTCCTGAGCATGACATCATATGGTATGGGATATCCCTTTGGTCATTTGGGGTCATCTGTCCTGGCTGTGTCCCCACCCAGCCTCTTGTGCACCCCCAGACTACTCGCTGGTGGTGCAGAGCGAGAAGCAGAAAGTACCTGATGTTGTGTAAGCACTGTTCAGTGATAGCTAAAACATTGGTGTGTTGTCAAGACTTTTTGTTACCAATCCAAAACACAACAGCACACTGGCTGCTATGAAGAAAGTTGACTCCACCCCAGACTAACCCAGTACACCTACTATGAGTTTAAGGAGAAAGTTTCAATCAAGAGATAATTAATGTTTTGCTTTGGTTTGGTTTGTGCTCATTAATATCTTCCTGGCCAGTGTCCAGAATATATGTCAAACACTAGACGTTATTTCTATTATTTGAGCATGTAAGTATTAAAAGCAGATGAATTTGTTTCTCCAAAAAGTTTATTGTAGTTTTCACTGTGTACTGTGTTCAAATTTCCAAAGAATCCTCTGTTCCTCACTTCTGTTTTTCAGATAAATTGGCCTGGTTTTCAGCAGTTTCTAAAAAGATATTTTAAAGTACTCTGAAGAAATAAATCTTAAATTCCCAGGAGACATTACTGTGTGGAATGTATGAAGAATGTTAACACCTGTCTGCTCTGCAACTGCTCTCATCTCTTGTAGCTTCATGGCTTTAAATAGGTAGATGAGCAGGGAACTCCTCTCAAAGTTATAATTTCTTTCTACTCAGCCCTGGTGAGGCTGCACCTGGAATACTGTGTCCGGTTTTGGGTCCCGCTGATCAAAAGGAATGTGAAGAAACTGGAGAAGGCTATCAAGTTGGCCTGGAGCCTAGAGGAAATAAGTACAAAGAGAGACTGAGAGAGCTGGTCCTCCTCAATCTTGCATAGAGGAGTCAAAGGTGGGATCTAATAATGACCCACAACTACCTGAAGGGCAGTTACCAAGACATAGAATTGTTTTTAATTATATTAGAACATAAATTACTGAATGATAATTAATATGTTAACTGGCATAGTAACATTAATTTAATGCATGATAACTATAGCATACAGTAAGAGTATTTCAATGTTTCAATCTCTTTGCATTACAGTTGAGGACAGTTACATTATTTATAAAAATCTCGAGAAGAGTTTTTAAGAGAAATTATTTTTTCAGAAAGAAAATTCATGCCTTACTCCTACTTACTCATATTTTTCAAACCTTGAAAACAGAATTATATGACAAAAAAATCATAAAAATAAGTACTCTGGACAATGCCCTAAAAATTCCTATGTTTCCTTCCATCTGATATAACTTATTTTGGGGTTTTTTTTGTGAGTAAGATAACTTATATGTAAGTTTAAGAGTTTCCTTGGGTATTGTCCCTCATTCTTATACTTTTTGTGATATTAACAACAATTATTTTGGGGGTTTATGATAAAAATCATAACCTCTATTATGATAAAAATAATTTATACTTATTTTACAGTGATTGTGAATGACAGAGCTTTTGGGTATTTGTGGCTTTAGTAACCATTTAGTAGAATTTCTTTCATTTAATATTACATTTTAAATACAATTTGAATTAAACTAGGTATTGAGGCTTTCACGTTAGGGGATGTCTTCTACAAATAATTGTCTTGGACAGGTAATTATTCTTTTTATTCAGCTTAAATGTTATTTTTATAAATGTCAGGATATTATTTTGCATTATGTTCTCTTATTCCACCCTGGACAATATATTGTTGCATGCAGTATTTTTTTCCATATATTTCTTCAGATAGCTGTAGAATATGGGAAGCATTAAAACAATCTGATTTCTATGTTCAGACCAGATTGAGGCTCCAAAGAAAATATGACTACTAAATTGCCTGTCTTTTATTATAATCTCACCTATTGTTAGGATCTTAAAAGTTTAGGATGGCATTCTAGGTTGCATTTCAGGATAGAAACATAATTACCTTGGGAACCCTGCAGATTTGTTCTCTCCCTCTTTCTTTCCCTCCTGCTACAACTACAGAGAGAACTTAGGTTACCTCAGCTTTGTGATCATGCAGACAAAAGTATTTCTTTGACTGCAGATAAGATAAACACCAGCTGGGATTTACTAAAACTGTTCAGTAAATGAAAACTACATTTTACACAAGTTAGCAATATTTCTCAATCTGATTCTGTTCCAAATAATGTAAATTAAAATATGAAATATAAATGACCTCTGGCTACATAGGATCATGTAGCTTGGAAGGAATCTTAAAGAACATCAAGTCCAACCTCAAACCTAACACTGCCAAAACCACCACTAAACCATGTCCCTAAGCACCACATCTACAAATCTTTTAAATACCTCCAGGGATGGCAACTCCACCACTTCCCTGGACGGCCTGTTCCAATGTTTGATAACTCAGTGAAGAAATTTTTCCTTATATCCAATTTAAACCTGCCCTGACACAACTTGAGGCCTTTTTCTCTTGTCCTATTGCTTGTTACTCGAGAGAAGAGACCAACCCCGACCTGACTACAACCTCTTTTCAGATAGTTGTAGAAAGCAATAAGGTCTCCCTCAGCCTCCTTTTCTCCAGGCTAAACAACCCCAGTTCCCTCAGCCAGGGGTGCTGACTTGTGCTCCAGACTCTTCATCAGCTTTGTTGCCCTTCTCTGGACATGTGCCAGAATCTCAATGTCTGTCTTGTCGTGAGGCACTCAAAACTGAACACAGGATTCAAGGTGTGGCCTCACCAGTATTGAGTAACAAGGGGACAGTCACTTCCCTAGTGCTGCTGGTCACACTATTCCTGGTACAAGCCAGGATGTTATTCGCCTTCTTGGCCACCTTGGGCACACTGCTAGTGATATTCAGCTGGCTGTCAACCAACACCCCCAGGTGCTTTTTTGCCGGGCAGCTTTCCAGCCACCCTTCACCAAGCCTGTAGCACTGCATGGGGTTGTTGTGACCCAAGTGCAGGACCCGGCACTTGGCCTCGATGAAACTCATACCATTGGCCTTGGCCCATTAATCCAGCCTGTCCATATCCCTCTGTAGGGCCATCCTACCTTCGAGCAGGTTGACACTCCTGCCTAATTTGGTGTCATCTGCAAACTTACTGAAGGGGCACTCAATCCCCTCATCCAGGTCATTGATAAAGATAATAAAGAGAACCAGCCCCACTACCAAGCCCTGGGAAACACCACTTGTGATCGTCTCCTAACTGGATTTAACTCCATTCAGCACCACTCTTTGGGCCAGGCCCTCCAGCCAGTTCTTTACCCAGTGAAGAGTATGCTCATCCAAGCCATGCGCAGTCCCTTTCTCCTGGAGAATGCTGTGGGAAATGGTGTTGAAGGCTTTACTAAAGTTAGACAACGTTTACTACAGTCAGACAACCTTCCAATATTCTGATTTAACCCAAGGTAGAGAAGCTACCTTTGGTTCCCTTATACATTATCTGCATTCTGAATAAACTAACATAGATTCATCTTTAATTACATGGAAGGAAGGAAGAAAGGGAAGAAGGGTGGGAGGAAAGGAATAAAAGACAGAGAGAGGGAGACAGGCAGGCATGAAGGCTATTTTTCACTCTTGTTGATTTTTTTCCCCTCTTCCTCTGCCTATCTTTTGCTTTCTGGCCTTTCGTAAACATGCTTCCGCAAGGTGCCACCATCTTGGCTGAGGGGCTCAGCTGTGCCCTGCAGTGGGTTCATTTTGGAGCCATCTGGAACTGGCTATGTCTGGCATGGGGCAGCCCCTGGCCTCCTCTCACAAAGGCCACTCCCGCAACCCTTACGCTACCAAAACCTTGACACCTATACCAAATACGATGGAGTAGACTTTGAAAAAAAGGGAAAAAAAAAAGAAATAATACCCCACCAAACTCTTAAGTTTTTGTAATGAGTATAATAGAAGATAAGAATATATAAAACAAAAGTTTAATGTAACCAATTCCTATCTATAATCAACTTTTATCTTAATAACTAAGCAAGAAAACAACCACTCTAGGGAATCTATGTGAAACATACAGAATATGAAATATATTTTCTTTATATAACTGAATGGATGGAGACTACGTATCAAATATTTATCTCTTTATCCAAACTTTCATTCCATGGATAGTTGGAAAATTTATTGAAACACTTGTGGCTTTTAGCACTCTGCTACAATTGGAAAGAGCATTTGAATATGGACGAAAATATATGATAAATGATTCACAGTGACTGATTGTTACTGAAGGCACCCAGTTGAAGCACAAAAGACACCTGTAATCTATCTAACCTTCTTATTTATAAAAAAACTCTATGCTTAATGATAAATATTTCTTCAGTCCCTGGGCTTTGGGAAGAATGCAGTTATGTAGCAGTTTGACTGCTTCTCTGTAGTGGGGCTAGATTGTCCTGATGTAGAAGGTGAAACCCAGACATTGAAGAAGACAGAAAAGAGATGACATTATTGGCTAGCTCACTAGTGCAGCTGCAGAAACAAAGTCCTCCTGTTTAACGCAAAGCAGAAATGTAAAGTGAGGATGGCAGATATGTTTATTGCAGCAAAAAACAAAAGTTGGTAAATGACCAAAACACTGATCGTTTCCGTGTCAGTAAAGTCTTTCAGTAATTTTCCCAACCATGTTATGCTGGGATTATTACAATGATCAAAGTCATAAAGTCATCATCTACATATGCACTTATAGCAATAAACAGTTAATGAAATAATTGATTTAATTTGCTAATATTCATAAAACTTTGGTGAGTCTGAATGCTCAGAATTTTCCAAGAGTTAAAAAATTATGGTATGCTTTGTGGTACGCTAACATAAATAATACTGTATCAGGTTCACACATAAAACTAAATTCTTCTGACAAAGCAATAACAGTGAGGGAGGTTTCCTACACCAGACTTTACAATCTGCTCTATGACTTCAGCTGAACAAAAGCAGCAGAAAAGCCAACAGGTATTCTCTACAGAAATTTCTGCTCAGAAATTCTGAGTTCATGAATGGTCAAAACAATTTTTTCAAAACTAATCTTGGAACATACCTACAGAACAATTCAAATGCCCTTAGGTATCTATTCTGAATTGTCTGTGCCTGACAACCTTCAAAAACATGGTAATTTTTTCAGGTAACTAAAAGCTCATCTATTATTTCAAATTGCATTTGTTCATCCAATAAAATATTTTACCTCTATAAACAGACAGTGCATAATTTAGACTAGATATCATATTTTAAGCAGTTTGGCTGATAAATCCCAGTAGAATTCAAAGCTTACACACACTTTTGTAGGTTTTTAATCTCCAGTTGTCCAAACAACCCCTTGGCATCATGAATCACTGGTATAAGTTGGTCCTAACAGTATTTTATAAAATTTATAGCTATTCTTTAGCTGATGCAAAAAGGTTTTAACCTTTCATTAGCTCTTCATTTGTTCTCAAAACTACCAAGAAAATATATAGCACTGAAATATCCTAACTATTTTAAATAACTCTTCACTTGAAAATGCAGTGAATGAATACAGGCACTGAAATACAATCATCTTTTTACTTCCACTAAAATTAATGTAATAGATCATTTTACTACTTTATATGAAAAAATGTACATTTCAATCTATTCTCTACAGTCAGGAATTTTAACAGAGCTTCTTAATATTCCTGTAGATATAAGAAATGAGCAACATTACATGACGTCAGCCAAGACATGTTTTAACTGGTGTAAGTTGATACCTGGTACAATTTGAACTTAGGCTCACAGAATTTTGACTTAGTAGATACATCTTCCCCTTATGTAGTTTTTGAACAGTTAAAAGATGTCTTAACTTTCTTAATAGTCTGTATTTGTTTGGGCCTATAAAACCAAATATAAATATTTGAAATGCCTAAGCACGGACACCTACAGAGTTAGCCATTCAGATTATCATGTTGTAGTAAAATTAACTAGGAATATGAAATGTGAAATGTGAAATGTAAAATGTAATTGAAGCAACCAAGGAAACCTGCTGCTGCTCAAGTCCTCTACACTGCCCCAACCCTTTTTAATTATTTACCTAATATTAAAATAGAGAAAGAGTAACTAGACATGATTTATCTATGGTTCAATCAAGGAACTAACCACGAGACAATGTAACATTGTTGATAAGTAAGATATTCCTCTCAAGAGAGTGATGAACTCTAGGCCTGGTCAGCAGACCAAGAAAACCACTTGGCAGTGCCAAGATCAGAGGAGAAGTAGGTAAAAGGTAATTCCAGCAGAGGGAGATCATGACCACCGACTCATTGACCATCTACCCAAATGAGAACATTTGGGTAGATGGTCACCTACTCAAAAGAGAACAATGGAAGAAGACAGAGTCTGCACACTAATTTATATGGGAAGCGAAGAAATTTTGACCAATCATTAAAGAGAACAATAATGAACATGTATTAATTGTTTGAATATGTAATAATCAATGTAGAAAAGTGGAGATTTTTGGAACTAAGGTGTGCTCCCATTTTGGGACAAGCACCCCATTTCTGCGTATTAATGGAATAAACTTGAAAATACCCCTGCTCTGTGTGTTATTGGCTTACACACCGGGTAAAGAACCCAGATTTGGGACAAAAATCATACAAAATACTGCATTCACAGAAAACAAATCATATACAAAAGAAACAAAAACAAAAAACACAAAACCCAGAAATCTCAACAAAACAAAAAACCCAGAACAAAAAAGACCCCACACCCTTAATGAAGTCATTACATTTTAAAAATTCTTTATGATAGTGATAATTAATTCTTTATGATATTACTAACATTCCTAAGACTTTACCATCAAATTACCCTCTGTATTGGGTTTACATGGCAAGGTTTTTGGTAGCAGGGAGGGCTGCAAGTATGACTTCTGTGAGAAAACTCTAGGAGTTTCACCCATGTCAGACAGAGCTAATTCTAGCGGCTCCAAGATGGAGCTGCTGTTGGCCAAACATGAGCTCATCAGTGATGTTGGTAGCGCATCTGCGATAATATATTTCAGAAAGTGTAGAAAAACACTGCATAGCAACTGTGAGAGAGGAGTCGGAAAATGTGAGAGAACATACATGCAGACACCAAGGTCAGTGAAGAAGGGCGGGGGGAGGTGCTCCAGGCACCAGAGCAGAGATTCCCCTGCAGCTTGTGGTGAAGACTGTGGTGAAACACGCTTTCCCCCTGCAGCCCATAGAGGACCACGCTGGTACAGATATCTACACTGAAGCCTGTGGAGGACCCCACACTGAAGCAGATGGATATGTCCTGAAGGAAGCTGCAGCCCCTGAAAAGTCCACACAGAAGTAGGCTCCTGGCAGGATCCATGGCCTGTGGAGAGCTTATGCAGGAGAAGGTTTTCTGGAAAGAATTCTGGAAAGCATTTTTCTGGAACCATTCTATGATTCTATGAAAGAACTGTGACCCTGTGGGGAACCCACACTGGACCAGTCTGTTCCTAAAGGACTGTACCCGTGGAGAGGACCCATGCTGGAGCAGTTCTTGAAGAACTGCAGTCTGTGGGAAGAACCCACATTGGAGAAGTCTGTGAAGAGCTGTATACCACAGGAGCAACTCCACCTTGGAGCAGGGGAACAGCATGAAGAGGAAGAAGCAGCAGAGACAAAGCCTTATGGACTGACTGCAAGTCCCCTTCCCTGTCCCCCTGGGCCACTCAGGGGGGAGGATGTAGAATAGTCAAGAGTTGAGCCCAGGAAGAAAGGAGGGGTGGGGGAAAGGTGGTTTTAGTTTTGTTTTTATTTCTCCCTAGCCTACTCTGTTATTAACTGGCAATAAATTAAATTAATTTCCCCAAGTCGAGTCTGTTTTGCCTGTGATGGTAATTGGTGACTGATCTCCCTGTCCTTATCTTGACCTGTGAGCTTTCCCTTTCCTGTTGAAGAGGGAGAGTGATAGAACAACTTGATGGGCACCTGGCGGCAAGCCAAAGTCAACCCATCATACCCTCTCATTTAATTTCCTTTGCCTGTTACTAGCCAGCAAAACTTATCATCGCTGTTCAGAGGACTACTCTCTCTATGTCTTATTTAAATGTATTGATAACCCAGAGATAACTACAACAGTGCAGTAAAATGTGTAACTTCCTTGATTCTATGAGAGGGAATTACTTTTCCATTTAATATCTTATCAGGAGGACAATGGAAAAACCCTTTGTGTTACAGCACTAAATGTGATAGCTTTTATGGATGCAAATGTAGAAAATTGCAGAAAATTTTGACTACAAGAAACACAAAGCAGACATTTGTTTTTGTGTTAAGAAGTTAATGACAGCATGTTTCAAATGACATAAAACTTAGTAAGGTATTTGTGGTGCATAACATAAGGTACTTAAATCAGGAACTCATGTTAAGAATCTAATTAAATTTTAGGTATCCTTTTTGTCACTTCA
Organism: Anarhynchus alexandrinus; assembly: GCA_008711295.1. Lineage (NCBI taxonomy): Eukaryota > Metazoa > Chordata > Aves > Charadriiformes > Charadriidae > Anarhynchus > Anarhynchus alexandrinus. The sequence continues at coordinate 1,113,393 of VUYV01000135.1, forward strand.
TATAGTCTAGAGAGAGGGAAGGAAAAGCTCATGCAAAAAGTGATGAAGAGCAGAATACCTTACAATCCTATTAATTTATACAGTTCTTACACTTTAACATCTGACACAATTAAAACAGTATAGTTCTTATTTTAGATTCATCGGTCCGCCAAATAAATGAATGAATGAGAAACTTCCTATACCAGTTAAAAGAAACTCAACATTTTTTTTCCTCATCTGAATAACAGTAATGCTCAATTCATTATGTTAGTCTTACACTATAGTATTCACACTCTTCAATAGCACCAATTAATTCTATGAGTCTCCAATTTTCTATTCTCAAAATCCTGTCAAAATTATGTTTACTTTATGTGTATGTGTAAGAATTGTATGAACGGGAAACTCTCAAGTATGAATACTGAGATAAAAGCTCTTCATATGCAAATCAAGCCTAAGTATCATGACTCTCAAACAGCAGTATCAACAGCATTCCCAAGAAATCAGCAAAACTATTCATGCACGCACACAGATGTATACATGACTGATCAAAAAACACCTCCTGTGGAAGAAGGCTCAGAGGAGATGAGCACAGGTGATGTGCTTATGAAGCTTAGGGCAGAATATGGGGAGTGATCACAGCTGCTGTAAAGAAAAATGAACTTATCTCAATACAACAGGGACCAAAGGGTGGTAAGAAGAGCATTGCTTTAGACAAATGGATTAGCTGTATCTTTATCAGTTGGGTGGATCAGCTGATTGTGTAAACATCCTTCCCTGAGTTAATCCCTTCCCCTCCACCCAGGAAAGCTCTTTGAGTGCTCCTCCTGTCAGAGCCTCAGAGCACACACTTTTCTGTATTTTGAACTTCCCACTCCTAGGAGCACTGCTAGTGCAAGGCTTTCACATCCTGAAGGGCTTCACAAGTATGAATTAAATCCTCAATGTTTTGCATGAGAACCTAATGAAGAACAGAAATTCAATTAATGGGTTCCTGTGACTGTGTCTGTATTCTCAAGTAAAAAAGGCCGATCCTTTGGCACCACAGACAGCTGATATGTCACAGGTCTTGTTTGTAAAACTAGATTCTCCTTTCCTGCTCTTCCCTAATATGGTTACCTTGGCTGTAGTCTACTAGGTATGGTTTCTGGAATCATGCTCTGCTATTGTCTGTGAGACTGTTAGTTGGCACTGGTCAAAGATTCTTTACTGATCTTTTTAAGAGCATTCCAGTCCTACTGTTTGGTTATTGTCCTGTTTAACTCGCTAGTGTAGAAGTAATCTTCTGTTTATAAAGCCCATATGATTTTCACTCTATCAGCAAGCAGCAAGTTCTTTCCTAGCAATTTCTACCTTGGTTTTGGAAAAATTATTTCCTTCACATAGGTTTCATATCTCTAAAACTTTGTACTTTCCTAGATTTTCTCACATAAAGATAGGCTAGATTTATTTTTTTAAGAATTTTTTTTTAGTTGGTTGGTTGGTTTTGATTTGTTTGCCATTCAAAAAGGCTTTTTACATGTTCATTTTACTTGGTATGGTGTGGCTGCTGAGGGAATCGTCAATTTTAATGTCTAAGTAAATGTGGGATATTTTTTCCCATATTGAGAAAAGTACAGTTAGATATAGAGTGAGATATACTTCACAGGAAAGTGAGTATCACAGTTGCCATCAACTATGAAATCTTAAACTGAGTAAAATTAACTGAAAACATGTGTTTCCTGCAAAGGGAATGAGTTAAACAAGTTATAGATATCAAAAATATTCTGAAAAATTAAAGCTGCCTGTAAATTCTCTTATATATTTATGGTATGATGTACAAGAAAATGAAGACAATATTTGATATGCAACATAATTTTTTATCATATAAAGCATGTATGACATGAACTCTGATGAACATGGGATGAACTCTGAACTTAGGAGTTTTATTGGGCAAATCTTGGGTTTTTTTAAATTTTTTGACCCAGGCTCAAATGAAGATAGGTTCTTTCTTTTTCACTTTTATCTTCTTTTCAATTTCACATTTTTTCCATTTTTTCCAATTTTTCTCTCTTTTTCTCTTTTTTTTTTCATCTTTTCTCTCCTCTCTCTCCTCTTCTTTCCCCCCTGCCATTATCACCATTTTTGTTATTATTCTTGCTATGCTTTAGTTATGTAATTTAGGGAACTTCCTTGTAAAGAAATGCTCTGTATCTTGGAAGTTTTTGTTATTAGATGCTTCCATTTTAATCAATGATAACACGTTGAATTTATTCAGTAGAAGCAGACATCTACCACTACTTTTTCTTTTCTTTTTTTTTTTTTTTTTGTATTTTACAGGTATTTTATTGTGTGCATTGAAGTATATATTGACATAACTCTGAGAACTGATTGCTAGAGAGTGAATCTCAAAGCTATAATCTATGCTATTAACTCACAGTCATGGACCCTGTACAGTCTGAAATACAAGCTATTAATCCAGTGATTTATGTGTACAAATCATGATATATGATTACTGAAGTCTATCAGTGTTACAAGAAAACAATTAGCAGTAACAGCTTGCCAGGAAAAGACATGCAAATTAAGGAACTAAGCGGTCATTCCAATTGAAAAACATTAACAAGGACAAAGAGGAAGCACCTCATTCTCCTGTCTGAGCATGAATGTCCTAGCCCAATTCTGGAGAGCAAGAAAGCGTGCACTTGTGAAGAATCAATAAACAGAAATAGATCAAACCAAACAAGTCAAGAAACAAACAGGTTGCAAGTCTAGGGAGAAACAAAGCTAAAGAAAATCTTTACCCAGGAGAAGCTGCCCTGGGTGTACCCACTTGTTCTATTAGAAAATGAAAACAGGAGGGTTACAAGTTCAGGGACTAGCCCAGTGGTGAAATCGATATCAATTACAGGGGGAGATGGCTTGGCTAAGAGGCTCACATCCCATGCTAAGACACCAAGGCAGCAAACAAAGCATCTGTTAAATACAAATCAATAACTGCATTTTCATTTCTTACTTTTCTTAGTGGCTTTTTACAGCTGAAAATGCCCATGGGCCCAGGACCTCGTTTCAGTCCAGCCCAGGGCTGCCAGTTCCCACACAAGCGGCACTGCAGCTACCACAGCCCTTCACAGCCATGGAGGGGTCTGACCAGAGCAGGGTCTGACCCACAGGCTGATGTCCCAGCCCGGCCCCATCCTATCCCCATCTTCATGGCCCCACTGTCCTGGGGCTGTGTCTGACCCTGTTTCCCCTCATCTAGTCTGAACCTGACCACCACCCATGGGCTGACATCACAGCCTGATCTTGCCTCGTCCCCATCCCCACTTCAGTAGGCAAGAAGAGAAATTCAGAAACTCATGCTCTTCTCATAGTGTAAAAATTACAAACAAAACAAAACAAAGAAGGAGAAATTAGTAAAATATGAGAAATAATTTACAACACCATGCGACCCCCACCACCACTTTACAGTGTTACACTGAACTGACAGTGCAGTGTTTCAATTTGCAAAGTGAAAGACCGCAAAGCTACGAGAACTTCATATGATCAATTTCAAATGAGTATTTTTGGAAGCTTCTTACTCTACCCATATGCAAAGATTAAACTTCAGACTTTGCAATGCATCTTAAACTCAAAGCAAAACATTTCCTTGTATTAACCATGCTCTAATAATAACAACAATTAAAACATAGTTATTTTCCTCTTCTGTAGATTAGTAAAACATACAAGAGAGGGCATTAATATATTCTATTAGTGCAATAAATGCTTGCATAATTCAAATTAAGTATTTAATAATTACAGCCTAAATTTATATTAAAAACCTGTTATGGTTGCAAAATCAAAAAGTGGAAAATGCCCAGATTTGATCTTCTCGATAGTATTACTTCAGCTCGTTTGTACAAATGTTGTTACGATACAACCTTTAGTCATATTAGTTTGACCATAGCATCTTTATCCCATCGCAGTAATTCAATGAGTAAATGTGTGTAATCAGATTTCTAGGAAAGATCAACTATGTTTTAAATCACTTATTGTCAGTAGAATAGTTGTAGATATCAGAAGCTGAATAAAAGGAGTGGGAGCAAAAGCATGTGGTCTTGTGACTGTGGAAGCTGATTGTTGCTGTAGAGGACAAAAATCTGCTCTCTCCTCTGCCACTGATCTCTTATAGAGAAATATGGAGCAATTTAGTTCTGTGTGTTGGCTTTTGTGTTTGGTTTTGGTTTTTTTTCCCTTCTTTTGCTTCTTACACCTAGGAATAATATACAAGAAATAACTACTGCATAACTTAGACCATTAACTTTTCAGCTTTGTTGAAAGTATTGTGCTTTTGCATTAAAGATCTTTGGGGTTTCTTTGGTTAAAACAGTAAATAATTATCATTGCTGCCCTTCATTTAAGGTAGCTGGGGAAAAACAAAACAAAACAAAACAAAACAGTTTGAAACAAAGACAAATTTGCTGAGAAAATAAAATTATAAACACTTCATTTCACATTTGTCTTACATAATTCCACCACACAAGTTGGCTAAGTTTTGAATTTTGTTGACCAAAGTTGCCTCTATGGTCAATCGAGGGAGATGGGTGTACTCAGTATGAATCCTTATGTTGACCAAATCACCATCTACAAGTACTTTGCTGTCATTGTCAGATGAATTCATTAATACACGTTTCGATGAAGCACTTAAAAAGAATTTAGGGTTTTGGTATCTTCAGCTACAGTACATGTGGGATGGAGTCATTTTAGGTGGAGGATCCTGAAGAATCCTGAGATCATAAGAGAAAAATTTTGTCTGAACCAGCAGTGAAACCTGGTAGAAAAAAATTTAATACTCTATTTGTCAGATCCTGCCTCTGCCCAGGCAGGATTTTCTAAATGGAACAGCCACACTCTCCAGTGTGGATTAGAGCTTGAATGAGAATGGGTACCATATGTTAGAAAAAAATTGTTGAGCTTTCTGAGGATTTTGGTTGTCAGGTAATGCTAATTAGTTTTGTCACAGTGAATCCAAAAGAATATAAAATTAATGACTACTTTATTAAATATCCTAGTATAAACAAGTAAGCAAATAGTCTGAAGAAAAAAATAAGATGAATGTGTACTTATTAGCATAAAGGAAAGTAAAATAAACTGAAATGGCTTCCATAGTTTTATTAACTTTGTGATAATGTGGACGTTCAATTGACAGAAGTGTTGATATAGGTATTATCATAGCGTTAATTTGACAAAGAGCCAAGCAGCTCCAGAGATTTGTTTTAATGGACTTGAAAGCCATTAATGGTACTGATTATCTCCAAGGAGCATCTCATTACAAATACCAGCATTTACAGTTTGACCCTGAGATAACAATTCTTCTGTTTTCTTGAAGATTTTGAGTCACCAAAACATAAAAGGAAGAAAATGACAATTTCTCTTCCCCGTTCTACAAAGTGAGTTATATGTTAAAAAGGTAGGCACCAGTTTATGTAGTGCAAATGACCTAGTGTAATTGCAACATTAGTATTGCGGACTGGTAATAGATTGATTTTAGAATTAGTAATAGAAATTTTATTTTGAAACTGTTAATCTCTAGCGTATCTAACATTTTTAATTTACTAATTTTTTTCAAAAAGGGTAAATGGATTCTATGTAGTATTTATACTCATTCTGACTTGATACACTGTTTTGACTCTGTCCTGTTCTGTCCATAGATATTTGTTTGTATTTGCGAGACTGAGTCAGCTTTAGTTCTCTAACAGCCTTTTAAAAGAATATTAAATAAATAGATAAATAAATAACCAACCAAAAAACCAACAAACAAATAACCCTTTTTCTTTTCCATTTTGTGTTAAATGTTCTGCTGCCATTTGCCTACAAATCTCTTTTGATTATGATGATGAACAACTTCATTAAGCTTTTAATTGTATTCTCAGCTTTTTCAATCATGACCTCAAAGATGAGAATTATTTCTCCCAGATAAAAACAAACACACAGACAAAACCAACCAGACTTAGGGCATGGCATTATTAATATAAAGAAAAATAGATCTAACTTCCTTATTTTCCTAGAACCAGTACCTAAATATATTTCACAGCCACATATTCTTCATGTTAACTGTTGCAAGAATAATGAATTAGTAACTTTTTGCTTTCAGGTGTTCCAGGACTGATAATGAAAGGCCACAGCCAAGAAGAGGAGGAAAGGAGAGAAAAAGGGGTGGAAAGGCTGGGTGCATTTACTTGAGATCAGAAAAAATACTGTTTTGTCTGAGTCTTTGCAAAATGCACCAATGAGGAAGTAGAGAATATTCTTCTCCTTTTTGGGAGTTAAATATATGATAGAAAACATGAAGACAGCTGCTTTTAGGTATTAAGGAATAAATGCTTTACTTGTTAATTTATGTTAATTTACTATGTTAATTTATTTGACTACTGTGAAAAAAAAATAAATGAAAACAATTAAGAGCAACTTTAAAAACACAACTCCACAGTGTTCTTTTTTATTCCAAATTTTTAATATTTTCTCACTTACAATGCCTCACTTATTCCTACAAAATAGAAAATGAGTTAGTTCCATTGGACAAATGATATTTATAATTATTGTCTTTTGGCATTAGATAATATCCTGGGCACACACTATTGTGTTTCATCTTCTATGAAAACAAGCTGCATAGTGGCAGAAAATACAACAGTAAGATAATGTGGTTAAATTAAGTAAGTAATTCCATTACTGAACATTTTCATAGTCTGGTTAAGTTTTATTCAGTGCTTGGCCCCAGCAAGCCATAGAACTCTTGGTGCAGCAGTATTTATAACTAACAGCAATAATATCTTGAAAGAAGAAAAAGCAATGCCACAATTTTACTTCTTGTAAAAATTCTATATATTTCTAACTGTATTATACACAACATAGGACAGCTGTAGTGTAGCTATATATGATTGAATTTTCCCAGACGTCTTCAAAAATTCTTCAAAAAAAAAGGGAACACTCTATTTTGATTTGCCAAGTCTTTTAGCATTTACATTTCATCATCTGCCTCATACTGATTCTTTTCTAGTAAGATTCATTTGACAGTATTCAGATCAAAGAGTTTTAAGAATTGTTTTCCTTTTCCTATGGCAAAACACTTTTGCAACCATTTTGCGGAGCAATACTTAGATTATAGACTTGAAATACTAATAAAAGGGACATCTTTTCAGGTTTGTGCAAAAACTGAGAGTAAGAGGGTGAGGTTAGTTCTTCTTGTTGATCTCATCACTTACATCAAAGAAACAGGAAGGAGAAAGCACATTGATTTGCCTATAGCTAAGAGCACTAAGAGACAAGGAAAAACAGCTTGGCATAGACATGAGGACCTGGAAGGGTGTTTTTTCAACTATCAGGGTTTACCAAACTGCAGAATCACCAAAACAGAAGAAATTCAGGCAAAAACTGGGGATGGAGAGGGTGGGATAGGATGGGATGGGATGGGATGGGATGGGATGGGATAGAACAGAACAGAATAGAATAGAATAGAACAGAACAGAATAGAATAGAACAGAACAGAATAGAATAGAATAGAATAGATAGTTCAGTTGGAAAGGACCTTCAATAATCATCAGTCCAACTACAAGTTGGAGGCTAGAAGCTAGAAGTTGATCAATAATGTTGGAGATGCTTGGAATGACTAGACTGGGAGCGAATCAGGTGCAATTATTTAATAACATTGTCTTCCAGAACCTGGAGATGGATCTAGCAATTTTTACAGTATGTCACTCACCTTTCTTTGCATCTGTTCCACACAAAAGCTGCAGCCTATGACTTTTATCACTTAGACAATTAGCTTAAGTAGTAATATGAATCTGTATTGTAAATTGGAATGTCTAAAGTTCTCAGATGATACAACTTGGAAGGCAGGATAATAAAACTTTTGCCTGCTTTTCATTTCACACTTGACATAAGAAAATAATGGTGAAAAGACCACAGTAAAAAGTCTACAGTTTCAGATCATGACCACAAAGACTGTAAAATTTCAGAATTAAGTTTTGCCTGTTGAAAGTAATTGCTTCTGTCTTGCTTTATGTGTAGATCTCTCTTGAAAGTAACATTAAGTACAGAATCAGAATTTTTGAGGTTGGAAGGGACTTCTGGAGGTCACCTGGTCCAATCCCTCCTGCTTAAGGGCAGCACCCACCCTCTCTTAAGGCCCCATAGAGCAGGCTGCCCAGGCGTATGTCCAGATGGCTTTTGAATATCTCCAAGAAGGGAGACTCTACAGCCTCTCTGGGCTACCTATGCAATTACTTGGTCACCCTCACACTAAAAACGTGTTTCCTTACATTCGGATGGAACCTCCTGGGTTCAATTTGTACCCATTGCCTCTGGGCCCATCACTGGAAGAGCCTGGCTCCATCTTCTTTGCATATATATATGTGTGTGTGTATATATATATACACATTGATGAAATCTCCTTGAGTCTTCACTTCTCTCAAACACTTCCAGATCTCTCAGTCTTTCCTCATAGGAGAGATGCTCCTGAGCCTTAGTCATCTTAGCTGGCCCTTTTGGACTCTCTCTAGTATGTTCATGTCTCCCTGGGGAGCCCAGAACTGGACACAGTATTCTGGCTGTGGCGTCACCAGTGCTGAGTAGAGGGGAAGGATCTCCTCTCTCAACCTGCTGGCAAGTCTTCCTAATGCAGCCCAGGATACCATTAGACTTCTTTGTGGCAAAGTCACATTGTTGGCTCACATTCAGCTTGCTATCCATCAGGACCTCCAGGTCCTTTTCTGAAAATCCACTTTCCATCTGGTTTGGAAAAAGTATGGCCCTCAGAAGGTACTGGGATATGGATTGTTCCTCCTCAGGTGCAGGACTTGGCCCTTCCCTTTGTTCAACTTCATGAGCTTCCTGTCAGCCCATTTCTCCAGCAATTACATGATCACATATTGTTTTCCACATAAACAACAGATTTTGTTCACAGTGGAAAGATCCAAGGCTTAACATGTTTTAGATCTGTATAAGAAATCAGGCTTCAAATTAAAGAATACTTATTCTAGAAACTGGAAAGTTTGTACTTCATGTGGCATGAAGGAAGAGACAGAATACTCTTACAGTCAATACAGATAGAGGTTTTCTGTTGTGATACTGCTAAACACTTTGAAGAGCATCTGAAGCTTTTATGATCAAAGAATGCTAAAGGCCTGTGGTGGGTTGACCTTGGCTGGCTGCCAGATCCCCACCCAGCTGCTCTCTCATTCCCTCTCCTCAACAGAACAGGGGATAAATAAAGAGAAAAAACTAAAACACCGTTTCCCTACCACCTTTTCCCCATGTTCAACTTCACTTCTTCATTGGTGATGCAGTGAGTAGCCATGTGGGTGAGTTGTTGCTCACCTGTCTTACTGTCTCAATAAAGTTTGGTCTATAGTGTGATGTGAGATTCCATTACTGTTTGGACCACACCCCTGCTCTGACGAGGGGCTGTCCTATGGGTGGCAGTCCTTTGGGAAAAACTTGCTCCAGCACGGGCTGTCCACAGGCTGTGTTTTGGATATCTGCTCAGATGCGTCCTCTCCATGGGCTACAGGGAAACACCTGCTCCACCCTGGTCTCTTCCAAAACTTCCTCAGGCTGCAGGGGAATATCTGCTTGAGCACTGTCTCTCCCTCCCTCTTCTCTGGCCTTGGTGTTCACAAGATTGTTTCTCACATTTCGGGTTTTTTTCCTCACTCCTCACACACTGCTGTGCAGCATTTTGTCCTTTCTTAAATATGTTTACACAGAAGCACCACCAGCTTCACTGATGCGCTCAGCTGTGTCCTGTGGTGGGTCCATTGCAAAGCTGCTGTGTCTAGCACACGGCAATCCCCGGTCTCTTCTCAAACAGGCCACCGCCGCAGCTTCCCAGCTACCAAAACTTTGGCACCTACACCCAATACAAGACCCTAAGAATTACAGTCTACGTATCATAAAAAGAGTGCTTTTGTCCCAGGGGAAGCTGCTAAAACCAAGAGAAGTCTCAGGGAAAAAAAAAAAAAAGGGAAAAAGGAAAATCAAAGCTTAGTCGTCCCAGACTGAAAGGCTTATAACAAAATGTTGAACACTAGATGATGCCATGATGGCTTTTTTTACTACCAAGCATAACTGATTAGGTACTTGGTAAAGTGATGTTCTCTATAGTGTACTTGGATTTCCAAAAGGCATTTTAACAATGTCACTTATGAAAGACTTTAGAAGAAACTAAGCAGCTTTGGTATAAGAAAGAAAGTTCTTGCACAGAGAATGAAAAGATAGGAAGTAGATTATAACAAAACACAAACAACAATTTCTTATTGTGTAAGGAAATTACCAGTGGAGTTCAATGAGTTCTGACAAGATCTGTGGTTTTCAACATATTCACAAAAATCTTGAAAAAGTGAGAGATGTGTTTTTTGGGACAGTAAAAATAAACCTTTGTGGGGAACTTAAGAAGAATCTTGTGAGATTGATCAAGTAGCAACAAAGAAAATGAAATTCACTAGACAAGTGTAAAATTATGTAGACGGGGAAAAATCCGCCTTTTGCACATGAAGCTATGGGATCTAAACTGACCATTTTCATTCTAAGAAAGTTTGTGACAGTTATGACAGTTCTAAGGAACTAACAGCTCAGTGTTCAGTAGAGGTTTAAAACAGAAAAATTATGTATTTTTATGAAAGCAAGTATGAAGTGTTTGCCTTGTAAGGTATGACTAAGTAAGCTGTAACTCTGAAATCTAGAAAATATAAATAAGATTGAGATCAGAAAAATAATTAGTGGTTTGAAAGGATGAATAGGGATTGATGAATACTGTTCCTTCTAATACAAGAATTGGAGTAGTGTCAAATAAATCTGATTAAATTAGGTTTTCATATCGAAGAAAAGGAAGTGATCTTCATTAAAGAAACAGTGCATTTATAAAAAGGCTGAATACATCTGATGTGAAATACCTAAATCTACTTACCACTGCATAAAAGAGGTCTGATTTGCTCTGTCCCTGAAGATGCACCCTACAGTGCCCAGGATCCACTCCATCAAGCTTTCTCCTCCTAGTGATGCAGACAGACAACTTGCTCAGGGTCCAGAGAAGCTGACAAGTTTGTGCCGTCTCAGGTGGAGAAAGTGTGAATATAAAGATGGCAGAGGGTTGGGTCTTGCAAAGAAGCAATGGATTGGAATAAGGGGGAAATCAGACTCTCTGGTATCACTGGAGTGTGAAAGAATGAGACAAAGGTTAACAGCAGGAAGTCACCCAGCTATGGCCCCACCAGCCATGTCAGCATCAATGTGTAGATTGTGGAGGGTGGCAAAAGGGCAGTGAAGCACCCTTTTCTGCAAGTAGTCTCCTTTGCAGGGCAGGTGATGATGTGTAATGGAGAGTCTGGACCCCACAGGAGCTGCCTCTTTTGCAATCTTGAGTAACATTAGTTGTAGTCCTTGGCTTCTATGGTATGCGAAAGTGAAGAGTTACAGTCGACAGAGCTGAGGTGGCAGTTTTTGCAAAAATGTCAGCACTGATGATGCAGGTTTCAGCAGGCTGGGGAAACTGACACACTCCAGCATTACTGTTCCCGTCCCTTTCACAGGCATTCACCAGGAAAAAACAGAGTTAGACCTGCAAGGAATGAGAGACCCTGCTTGTATGAAAGTGTGTGTTTTCTGCTGGTAAAGCCAAAAGAAGTGGATGGGAATGGTGACCCTTTTACTGCTGTCCATATTGGAGCAGGTACAGCGGAGACAGGTCCTTGATACGAACTTGTATGGCCAGTCTTTATTATTTTTACACTACTTTGTAATGAAATTTAGAGCCACTCAAAGTATGTATGCTCCTACATAATATCTGCTAGAATAAGTACTGTACATAATGACTTTATGAAGTCATTAGACAAGTGCATATAGAATATTTTGAGCTACAAAACCAACATGATTATATATTTTAGGCATACACAATAGTGGTAACGGTTTATGTAAGCCATTTAGGAGTTTCCCAGAGAAAATGTGAAAAAAAAAAAAGCAAACAATATTCCTGTGACAAAAAAAAATCATATGTGGCTTCAAAATGTTTGAGGAATTAAAATCTGAACCATTAAGTGATTAATTGCCCTTGGCTAAAGACAATAAGGAGCTTTTACATTTTTATATATTGAGACAGTGAAGAAAGTTGCTTATTAAATCCTAAGGCCTTGAAATTTTTCTTCAATACAATACTGGCTTATTTCTGAAAGAAAGAAAGAAAAAACAACAAAACACAAACAACCAAACCACACAAAAGCAAAATGTCAACAAGTCCTGGTTAAAACCCATTTTGCCTCTTATATCTGATGAATATGTCTAATTAAGATTGAGAGGAGTTGAGAAACATATTTTAAGCACACAGAATTATTTTATTCATTAAGGAAAAAAGCGCTTAAATATCACAAGTGCACATCCCAAGTGTAATATGATTCGCACTTGTAAAAAGATGTTTACAAAAGATGTTACAAATTTCAGACTAGCCTGATTTTTCTCCTTCTTTGCTAGATTTCTTCACTCCAAAGTTTAGATACTTATTTCAATACCAGTCAGACTATTAATTGAACGATTTTTGAAATTGAGATTATATCCCCTTGGAAAGCTCTGTCAGGAGAGTGTTTTGAAATACTATATTTAAAAAAAAAACAACAAACAAAAAAAACAACACAGAGGTAAAAAAAAGAAAAACTTGTTGAATATCTGTAAGGACTAGCCAGTTCACCTTCATTTTCTCTCTCTGTGGGGAATATACTAGTTAAGTGGGCAAAAAACCCTGACCATAGATATTCCCATGGAAATGACACAGCTCAAATGCGTGAGCATGAACCCAAGAGTGAAAAGGGGGTCTTCAGTTTCAGTCTAAATATGGAACCAAATTACTGTTTCACTGCTGCTCATTTCTTTATTTGTTTTCTAATGTGGTACTCATATACCACCTTGTCAAAGCACTGTGGAAGCTGTGTGTGAGTAGGCAATGGCATACATTCAGATAAGCAGAGTTACATTAATGGTAATCACAGAATAATAGAATAGTGCAGGTTGGAAGGAACCTGTTTAGGTCCCTAGGCTAACCTCCAGCTCCAAGCAGCGTCATCCACTGAGATTAGTCAGGGCCCTGAACAGTTGAGTTTTGAATATCTACAGGGATGGATCCTCCACAGCCACTCTGGGAAACATGCACCAACGTTTGACTACTCACATGCAGAAAAACAGTTGCCATAGAGAGTCAAAATCTCCCATGTTCCAACTTGGGTAATTTTCTGCTTGTCTTTTCACTGTGCATCTTTGGAAGATACAGGTTCTCTTTTTCTCTGTACTTCCCCCCAAAACTAATTTGTTGTAGACAGCTAAAAGGTCTCCCTGGAGCGTTCTTTTCTGCAGGCTGAGCAGACTCAGTTCCATCAGCCTCTCCTTGTATTTCACGTGCTTCAGTTCTTGGATCTTCTCAGTGGCCCTCCACTGAACTCACTCCAATATGTCCTTGTCTTCTTGTATTGAGAAGACCAAAACTGGACACATCACTCCAGAAACATTTGGTCTGGATGGTGGAAATCATCGCCTTTCTTGACCTGCTGCCTCTTTCTCTTACAACCCAGAATGCCATCGACCTTCTTTGCTATAAGGTTGCATTGCTGGCTCATGTTCAGCTTTCTGTCAATCGAGACCCCAGGTCCTTTTCCTCAAAGCTGATTTCTAGCCACTTAGCTCCCAGCCGTCACTGTTGCAGGGTGTTATGCTGACCTTGGTTTAGGCGTTTGCCTTTGTCCTTGTAGAACTTCACAAGGTTCCTGTCAGACCATTTCAACAGCCTGTCCAACTCCCTCTGAATAGCAGTCCTATCCCTCCAGCATACTGTGTGCTCTCCTCAGCTCAATATCATCTGAAAACTGGCTGAGGGTCCATTCTGTCCCACCATCCAGGTCTCTAATAAAGCCATTAAACAGCTCCAGCCCCAATATTGATCCCTGAAGGGTGTTACTAGTAATCAGCCCATGACTCAGGAGTTCAAGGGAAGCTGTGCAAATGAATGACTGTGAATATATCCCTACCAGCTGACGAAGTTTTACGTGTGATGAAATCTGGGTGTATGGAACACATTATAATTCTCTGACTCAGTACCAAGTTGGATTTAGTTTGTATTTATCTATGTAATGCATGGTCTTGATTGCTCTGGTCTTTAACGTTTGAAACCACTGTATGGATGTCATTAATAGAGGTAATAAAAACACCCAACCATACAAAAAAAAAAAAAAAAACTCAAAAAACAAAATAGGGTCAGAGTAACTAAATGACAGCAGTAGATAAATGTCTTATAATACTGGATCAGGAGCAATCTAAAAATATGAACCAGAACAGGATATTAAATTAGTCAAGGGCTGAGGAGGATCATTATCATTTTACATGTGGCACAAATTAGGTACTGAGGAAATGAAAAAACTGATATATCTTTAATGGTGTAAAACTCATCCTTAATCTTCTGATGTGCATTTTCCGTGTAGCCTCTGTATGGGGAAATAGTAGATATTTGTCATTATTATTGCTAGTCTCATGAATGACTTTCTTAGAAAAATAACAAGAAGCTGAGAGTCTAGTTGGCTTAGAAATCTTCCCCCTAATTGTCTGACTGTATCTTTCAAAGATAATGACATAAAAGTGTAATGTGACTTATTTCATTATTATCTTACCACTTCAGTGACAGAGATTGCCGAGTCTCAGGATTTAAAGCTACATACAACCATGCTAAGTGGCTAAGAAGAATGTAGGTTATTTTAAATGCTTAGGAAGAGGGACAATGTTGTGCATTTGAAAACAAATTCTAATAACAACTTTTTTTGATGGTCTACTGTTTAAATATGTAAATAATTTGTAATGAAAGCATTAAATAAAGGGTGGAATTAAAACATGAAAGCAAAAAATTAATTGAATTATCCATTTGTCCGGTGTATAGATTACACATGAATAAATTTATATTACTCAAATCCTTAGCCTAGATTCCATCTCACTTTAGCGACTTCGGAGAGGCAACCAAGGCAGTAGTTTATTAGTCAAAGCTCCATTTTAATCAAAATAAAATGACTGGCACCTCCAGACGGCAATTAAAAAAAAAAAGGATGAGGTAAGCTACCCCTTAAACATGACAAATATCGAACTGGCTCAGTGGGAGATAGTACATGCTTTTTCCACTGTTTTTAAATATATTTTGTATGAATTCCATCTATAAACAATGGTGGTATGGGGTCTTCAGTTCTCAGTCAGAAAAAGAAGAAAGAACGGATTCTGAGAGGCATATCTGGGGTCTCAATGTAGGGATATTTTTGTCTCTTAATATGAAACCTTGCTATTTTTTTTCCCATGTAAGAGAAATTGTTATATAGCAGGTGAATACAGTAGACATACTGCATTAGGACAGTAAATGTGATATGCCTAAAAGTCACTGCACCAGATACAAACATAGATACCATAATTTAAATACCCATTTGCGTTACACAAAGACCACATCATGCTGTAAATCATTTATTGTACATTCATTTATCCAATCACACTTGTAGGACATGCACCTACCCTGACAAAGACCTGACAAAGTCCTAACCTAACAGATACCCAACAAAAGCCTGCAAAACCTTCCCACCACAACTCTTGTGTCTAACAAAGACCCAACAAAAGCCCACGAAAACTTCCCCTGCAGCTTTTGTCACACCCACACAGTGGTAGTCAACACATACTCATTTCAGTCAAAAGATGAGGAAGTTGGAGTCCTCAGCCAATGTCCAGTGGGCTACATGACCATATATGACCACAGATCAGATTTGATTAGGATATAAACAGGGCCCTGCTGGAGAGCTATTTTGAGTTGGTTCTCCTCAGAGCAGTGGGTCTGCAGTCATGGACTCTCCCCTTAGGTCGGGACACAGCCCAAGGAAACTCCTGAAGGTTAAAAGCCCTCCCTTATTAGGTGAATGATTGTGCATTTTGGGTCATTTGCCATAAACCTTAAGTCAGTTGTGTAGTAGTAACTCTTGAATGACATTCTGAACCTGTGGGTTGTTAACGTTTGTTGGTGTCTCAAAGCGGTTTTGGTTAGAATAAAATTTAGTTTGATTTTGTTACTATCTTGTAAAACTAAATCCTGTTTTTAGTTTGTTGGTTGGTTTGACTTGGGTTTTTTTAGGTTCTCTGACAACACTGTAAAAAGAAAACCGTATACTAGAATATGGGCAACCACAATATGAAGACTGTGTGTAAGGAAAAGTGTATTTTTTAACAGCCCCAGAATTTCTGAAACCACATAATGTTGTCCCCTATCTTGTTCTTCTGAATGTCATCTCCACTTTGATTGCCTTTTCTGAATACTTTCCTTTCCAGCAAACACTGTTTTTTTCTGGTGTCAGTCAGAAGTGTTGCAGAGCTCACAGAGCTCGAGGTGGAAAACAACCTTTGAGACTGCAACTCTATTTGAGGTGCATATAATTTGCAATACTGCATATATTGCTCTATACAAAGTATGTCCAAAAGGATTATATAACATAGATCTACAGTGATTCACTTGGGAAAGAACAGGGAAAACATGGGAACAGGTGGAAAGTAGACATGTATCTCCTAATGTAGTTCCATATTCTAGGAAGAAGGTTGGAAAGCTAGAGAGCTAAAACCAAAGCAGTTTTGGATTTATTTTAAGCAGTGTTAAACTGGGTAGAGATTATTTATGAGAAATAATAATTGCTAGATACTCACCAAGCTCCAAAAACTTCAAGAAAACCCAATAAATATTAAATGAGACAAAGTACTTTGGTGAATTCTGAGTTAAGAATTTGAAGACAATAAGGCTATAAAGCTTCATTCAGAGGCTTTAAAAGCAAAGCGTGCTATCACACATTTTATTGATGCAGTTTGCAAGTGGCACCAGCAAGTTACTGTTTTTATCAGTGGGCATTTAAAAATGCATGTCCTTCTGAGACAGTGGATAATTATTTTTACTATCCTGTCACAAGGAAAATCTGCTCAAGTCATGTGGTTTAAGTGAAATCAGGATTGAAGCAGTTTATTGATGTATAATGACAGGTAAATAACTGGCAATCCATGAACTATATATTCAGAATCGACATCCTTAATACAACAGAAAAATCACAATTGTAGATAAATTAGGATATGCTAATAAACACCTACAAATTTATAAACAACCTTGTAGACCTAATCCTACGAAGGTCTAACCCCAGCACACACACACAAACACATACACCCCCTTCCCCACTTTTGCATGCCCCTCTGCCACTCCTGATGCACCTGATGGTGAGGAGGCATCTTGAGAGGCCTCCCTGCACTCTGAGCAGGTGGGGTTATCCCTGAACACTGCCCCTGTACTGCCAGCCCGCTGCCCAGTGCAGGCTGTTCCTGGTGCCTCACAGGGGGACTGCGCTGCCCAGCCTGGGCAGAGGTCTGGGGTGTCCTGGGGATGCTGTCAACAAGGACAGACCCCCTATGACAGCTGCTGCTTCCTCTCCACTGTCTCTCTCTATGTCACAAATGTCCATATTTCTTTCATACTTCTTTTAAGACTGACCTCTTCAGAAGTGTCTGTCATTTCCTGGTTGCTGTCTACTCCTGCTGATGGTCATCTTCCTATCATCACAATCATTTCAGGCACAAACCCTCTCAGGCAGTTTTGTGTGTACCATGCATGCACACCCCTCCGGTTACACTCATATACTTGACAGCTGCTGCTACACGGACCATTCGACAATGGTGTGGTACATGAGTACCTCCACAACAGCCCTTTTCCTTCATGTGAATATATCCTCTCACAGTCAGGGGAGGTTTGATGGGGGCCAGCAGAAGTTAAGTAACAGTCACACTTAGCTTGAAAATGCTTGCCTACAAAGTAAAAGTAAAACAATGCTTTACAAGAAAAAGAATTAACAAGAATTATCCATCTCCTAAACAGGTATCAAGTAGGTTTTCTTTCATGTATATTTGTGTACTGTTTTTCCCTCATCCCTGTTCCCTTGTTTGCTCATCTGTGTAAGTGAAAATTGCCCTGAGGGGCCTATTCTCTGGTTTCCTTTGGTTGTTGCCATGACACCCTTGCAATATATTTTTTTCTTTGTAATTACGTCTTTGCTTTCCAATATGTTGAGTCATCAGATAGTAAAAGGAGAGATACAAAAGCTACTACTGCAGTCATGTATTCTTTTCAATAGACTTTATACATTACTAGAGAGCAATGAAATGACTGACAACAGACTTTAGGCACGTTTATATTGTCAATCTGGTCACTCTGTGTTTCACCCTACAGCTCTGGTCCTTAAGCCCCTTGCACTAGGTTTGTGCTAGTTTGTTGCTGTAGATTCATATTTAGTAAAACAAAAAGCTTCCTTCAGGAGAAAATAAAAAAGCAATTATGAAAATTATTTCCTCCCTACAAACAATATGGACAGTGAAAGAGCTAGTTTCACACTTCCCACCCAATCTTCCAAACTATTTCACTTCCAACAGTATAAGGCATCACAGGACACTTCCCTTCTTTCGTATAACACCCCCATGAACACACCTCACACTGTATCTGTAAATGTGGCTGTATGCATTCTGTAGAAATGTTACTCCTGTAGTCTGCAGAGCATCCTACTTATTATTCAGCTAGCTGGTTAGTTTGTTGGCCTGTTGTTAACATCTATAAAAATGTGATAATGACTGAAAGACCCAGAGATATGACTAGGACCCTGAGAAAAAAAGTTGGTTTACTTTTATGTTCTTGGATCACAGCTAGAAGCCAGGGGCAAAAAAAAAAAAAAAAAAAANAACTTTAAAAAGTCCCTAAGTGGGGCTTATGAAGTCTTACAATGAAATGTGTTGTTCTGATGCATCTCAGCATAAGTTCATACACTTATCTGAGCTATGCTGGTTTCTAGAAGTTTGGGCACGTGACTCAGCATGTGGACCCTTTGGCAGATATCCTAAACTTGACTAAATTTGGCTGTTAGAATTTATGTATAAATCGTTGTCAGTGTATTTTTATCCTTTAAACTAAGTCTTTTAGGGAGAGGGAAGCAACACTGGCCTGTGATTTTGTGTGTGTTTTGTACAAAGAAAATTTATATTTTAAGTCATATACTTCCTTTTCTCTGTAGATATTCATGGGACCTTTTGCACACTTTTCCATCCCCGGGGAGAAGTCATCTTCTCAGGATAGATGGCCAACAACTGAAAGCTGCCTGAAGGGCTCAAGTCAGAAGAAGCACAAATCTGAAGAAGGTGTAGGAAGACAGCAGATGCAAGAAACCTATAATTTATTTCAAGAAAAGTTGGTTCTTAGGCTTAGGAGTAGCCTTCCACTGTACATACCTGACTCTGTGGTAAACTAATTAGAGTCATAAAGTTACTGAGGTCAGAAGGGACCTCTGGAGATGATCGAGTCCAACTGCCCTGGTCAGAGAAGGGTTAACTAGGGCTGGTTGCTCAGGTTGTTGGACACCCTGCATGTCCAGACCGGTTTTGACCGGCTCCAGGGATGGACATTTCACCACCTCTCTGAGCAACCTTTTGCAGGGTTTGACTAACCCTGTTGTGATATTTTTTTTTTCTTTTACATTTAAACAGAATTTCTTTTAGACCAGTTTGTGGCTATTGCCTCTTGTCCTGTCACTGGATACCTCTGAGAAGAGTCTGATTTTTTTCTTCTTTACTTCACTTCATCAGGCATTTATACACATTGATTTGGTGTCCCCTTGATTCTTCTCTTCTCCAGGTTGAGCAGTCACAGTTCTCTCAGCCTCTCCACATATGACAGATGCTGCGATCTTTTTATCGTCTTTGTTGTCCTTTGCCGGACTGGCTCCAGCATGTCCATGTCTGTCAAGTACTGGAGACCCCAGAATTGGACACAGTACTTCAAATGTGCCTCATCAGGACTAAGTAGTGAGGAAGAATCACCTTTCTCAACTTGCTAGCACTCCTTTTAGTACCAAAGAAGACGGGCTGTTGCCCTTTGCTGCAAAGGCCCATTTGTAGCTTGTGTTCAACTCGCTGGCCACTATAATCCCAGGTCATTTTCTCAAAGCTGCTTTCCAGACAGTCAGCTCTCAACTTGTACTGGCACATGGGTTTATTCTTTCCCAGGGGCAGGACTTCACATTTGCAAGTGTTCATTTCCTGGGCCTATTTCTCAAGCCTGTTGGGATCCTTCTGAAGGGCAGCACAATCATTTGGTCTATCAGACAATCCTAGTTTTGTATCATCTGCAGACCTGCTGAGGGTGCACTCTGTCCCTTCATCGAGATCATTAATGAAGATGTTCAACTTCCTTTCCTGCTCATTGCAATGGACTGTTCTTGAGCTTGGAGAAGGTGATCCTTGATAATCAGCCAGCTCTACTGGACACCTCTTCTCTCCAGGACCCTCTCTGGGATTCTTCCAAGTGGGTCCCTAAACAGTCAAAAAAAGTCTTCTCTCCTGAAGTCCAGGGCTGTGATTCTGCTATTTGCTTTATTTCCTCCTCTCAGGATCCTGAATTCCACCATTCCATGGTAATTTTAGCCAAAGCTGCCTCCAACCTTCACTTTCCTGACTGATTCTTTGTTTGTTAGAATCAGTTCCAGCAGAGTGCCTCCCTTTGCCAGCTTCTTAATCCCTTGTGTCAAGAAGTTGTCAACAATGCGCTCCACATACACCTTGCTTTTCTTACAGCCTGCTGTGTTGGCCTTCCAGAAGATCCTGGGATCATCACCCATAAGGACAAGGACCTGTGAACATTAGGCTTCTGCCAGTTGTACGAAAAAGACCATATCTATCTTTCATTCTTTGTGCTGGGTCTGGCTCGGATGGAGTTAATTTTCTTCATAGCAGCCTGTTAGGGGGCAATGTTTTGGATATGTGATCAAAACAGTGTTGATAACACACCCATATTTTAGCTGTTGCTGAGCAGTGCTTACACACAGTCAAGGCTTTATCTGCTTCTCACGCTGCCCCACAAGCAAGGTGGCTGGGGGTGCACAAGAAGTGGAGAGGGAACATAACCAGGACAACTGACCCCAAATGACCAAAGGGATATTCCATGTCATATAGAGTAATCTTCAGCTATAAAAAACAGAAGGGAGGGGGCGGTTGGGTAAGTAGCCATTGCTCAGGGACTGGCTGGGCATCGGTCTACTGTAGGAAGCAATTAGTGATTGCCTTTGCACTCGTTTGGTTTGGTTTACTCCTTTCTCTCATCTTCCTCTTTCTTTCACTTATTAAACTATTTTATCTTGACCCACAAGTTTTGGGATCTTTTCCTCTTCCCATTCTCTCCCCCTACCCTGCTGGGATCAGGGGGAGTTACTGAGTGGCTGTGTAGGGCTTAGCTGCCAGTCAGGGTCAAACCACCACATTCTTGAATTAATTGGTGAAGAAGAATACACTCACAAAGGTTCATGGAACCACAGAAACAAAGACAAATGTTTAATTAATACCTATGTGGAGAAGGGATTGAGTGTACTTTATTGTGTGAGAGCATGGAAGGGATTAATTTCTGTTAGCAGAACTTAGAAAGGGCTTGGTTAGTATTTCTGCTTCTTTCATCTGGGGGAAAAGTGTGAAAAGGGAGTTTATCAACATCTAGATATGTTTCTTGTCATTCAGAGACCTCATTCTCTCACCATGCTAGGTTATTTCTCACTGGTAACTGAAGGACTGCTAACACTTATGCACTTAGCTCCTTCTCTGGCTCTGTTGATCACAATGGTGGTAGGCTAGGACCTGATGTTTAGGACTTAAAATTTATTTGGATAGAATAGGAAGTTAGCCTCATCAAACAAATTGTTCCTGTTAACAGTGAACTGTTAACATGGCAACTGTTGCCATCATCTTAATTTTGGAATTCATCCTGTTTAACAGGCTGGCTGAAATTAGCACTCAACTTTAACCTTGCAAAAGTTTAGGGTCTATTTGAAAAAAATATGTGATACTCATCCATATAAGTGTATATGTAAGAGACACATAGAATAGTTCAGGGTACATACAGACTCCCATCCTGGAGATTCTGGATGCTGATGCCTTGAAGATTCTGACAGAAGGAGAATCTCTCATTTTGTTCCCAGTGTCAGCCTACTCCTAAGGGAGAGAGGAAACTGAAATTTAGGTCATAATAACCTCAGTTGCTTCTATCCCAATGATTTTGCAGAGTCTTATATTATAAAAGATTGAGTCTCTTCCAAGCAACGAAACCATAAACCCATGGAAAGTGCATCAACCAAATAAATGTCCTCCCAGAATTGAGGAATTACCCTCCAGATCCAGTATGCCTCTAGTGGACTCCCCCACACCACATGATTTCCTAGTGCTTAGTAGGAGTCTAAAATTGCCACAAGACTGACACAGATACTCTCGCTAAAAGAATGGATTCCTAAGACATGGTAAGCTTACTGAGATTCCAATAGAGGTTTTCAAATATGGGCCATCACATGCTAAAATTTTGGAAGAACACATGGGACAAAAAAGTTTTAGGAGTTACGTTTCCTTAGCCTGGAATCTCTTTTCTGCGAAAGGCATGTGATCCAGGGCCCTGAACTAGGTGTCTGCAACACTAAGTTTGTGTTTATAAAGCCTTCTCTAAAGCAAAATTTACATTCCATGAGTAACTACCACTAGTTGCAAGAGCCAGACTCACTGTGACCTCCTAACATCGGATTCGTCAAATCCTACAGCAAACTTCTGACTCCATGGACACAAATCAGTTTCTTAAACATAGGTGCCTAGGGCCACTTAAAACATTCTTAGGCATCCTAGACATCCACATGTCACTGCCAGATGTGACACATGATTTATGAGACTCCACTACTTTTCCGTAGTAGCAGACAGAGGCCGGGCATGCATATAAATTTACACATCTTCAAACAACTCTAGATAGCTATATTTTGGCAACTAGATTGAGCTCCATCATTTAACTCTCAGCCAAGGATTTTCATCCACCTGTGATTCATAGACTCATCTGATGCAGCACAGCTGTGTGATCATGGCTAATTTTGATGAGTAAATGAGTTGTTAATATGTGGGAGCACAAGTGAACTAAAGGCTTTCAGGATAAGTAAAAACAGACAGAACTATAACTGTTCAGATAGTAATAGCAGCTCCAGTATTCAAGATAAAAGTCACTGCCATGGAAAGGTGTAAAAACCTTAAGAAGACAAAATTACATTAGAACAGAAAATCAGAAGGTAGCAAGTAAGGAACAGTGAGGATCAGACCAATTGAAACAGTAATGGAGGCTGATGCTCATCACGTTGATTGAAAACTTTGATGTATTAGAAGCGTTATCTGCATGGTGAGCGTAGTAATGCTTTGCATAGCAGCTGGTTAATCCTAGGTCGTCTTATTCCTAGTCCTTTGTGATCTTAAATTGTGTATATCCTTGCTTGCAGGGTACTTTAACACTATTCCAGTTTGTAAAGGGAAGGACCCAAAGGGAGGGTTACAGTGAGTAATGTGATTTTCCCCCTCTTGTCACATGTTCAGAGTTTTTTTACCACACAGAGAGACAACAGATCTTGAATCACAGCAGGTAGGTCAACCCTGGACCAGGAGTTACATGTGAGATTCATCTCCACATTCATACACCTGCATTTTCAAAGGACCATAGGACAATGTAGCTAGACACAGGTTCTCACAAGAGATATAAATAGCAATGGGTGTTCATAAACATGTTTCTGTACTATGGAGTATGCTGATGAAGTTATATATTGTGCATGGTATGTGTAAGCAGAGGAAAAGGAGTTCACAGCAAATTACCTAGCAAGGAAAGAAGTTTTAACCGCATAAGGTATATATTATGATTTTTAGTAGCTTACTTTTATCAATAGCTTGTGTTACTTCAGTGAAGCTGTAACAGATAAAACTACTGTTTAGCAATATTTAACTATAACTATAAACTAAACCATAGTAGTAGACTACTATAACGAGATAACTGTGAGATAAGTATGGTAATGACAGCGGATAGTTCTAACAAATATAACATCATGCTGCCACAGAATTACTAGCAGTCTAGTGCTATGGCTATGATAGGCAATTCACAAATCCCGGAGATCTCCCAAACCTCTAAGGCCTGCAAGACTCTTCTGTTGGTCCTGACAGCCCACACTCACAGCACAGAGCATCTGGGGCATCCCGCCTGGTGTGTCAAGGTGCCCTGGAAAGGATGCTTGCATCAGTTGATTCTTCAGTTTTGTTTCTATTTGTAGGGGGTGTTTTTTGTTTTATTGGTTGTTGGATTTTAATTCTTACAATGTTTTAAAATAGTTGATTTTGCTAATGGAGTAGAAAAAATTATGGTTTAGTTTAGGTATTTGCTGTGAAGAAAATTTTCACATTTCAGTGACCAAAGCTAGCTTAAGTGTCCAGTAATCTTAATGGTAAAGAAAATGTCTCCACATTTGTTTCATGCTAATCATGTAATTTGGTGAGAGACAACAGATGTTCACAACAGTATCAAATCCTGAGTTTGAATATTTAAAAATAAGAATTAAAGTTGGGAATTATTTGTCAATAGGTTAAAGTTTGAAATACTCTACCAAGTAGGATGTATTTCTATGTCTGTTTCCAAAATGATTTTTCCATGTATTTGATTAAGTGCTCAAATGCATTGTTATTCTCTGAAGTGACTTTTAAGATATTACATAGAATTTTTCCTGTTACACATCATTATATTTATTAATATCTGTCAAAGTATTGCAATTTTCATGTAATTCTTTCAATTAATTATTTTTTTTTTCAGGCTGATAAGTGTTTTTAGAGGTTCCTGTTATTAATAAAGTACAAGATATTTTTCTTTTAGCATTAGATTCATATTTTTTTTTCATTACAAATTTACCTGTAGCCTCCAAATGTCATGTTTCCTAGTTTATTTTAAGACAAGTATGTTGGAAAGCATATACAAACCTTTACAAGGCCATACATTTTTATAAACTACTTTAAATATGACACCTTCCAAAGCAAAATCAATATGAGATGGAACTTGTTGATCTCATGCTGAACACTACCGAGTTTGCTCCAACAAACCAGATGGAATTTTGACCTTGTACATTGTGTTCTCTCTGATTCACCATGTACTTTCACAATTGGAAACAATTGTTCTGTTCTTTTTCTAATAAGGAACAATTCCCATTGTCAAAAAAGACACAATACCGCAAGTTCTAAAGGTCACTGCCTCTTAAAAATGCTTTGAAAGCACACAAGAACTGTGGGCAGAGTTTCAGTACTTCATTACTTGGTGAGTAAGAAAAGGCATTGCCACACACAAGCTACACGCTGTTGGAAAAACACATATTTTCTAGAGCAGCAGGAGAAAATCTTGCATACCATCTGCCTTCTAAGAGGTGTGAAAGGAATTTCACATGACAGAACATGAGTGACTTCCTCTGCAAAGCGAGGAAACAGATTGCCATGATTTTTTTCACTCAATAAATTATTGTTTAGTCACAGGGCTCATAACCACCATGGTAACTTCGCTGACATATAAAATTTATTTATTTACTTAGTTATTTTGGCAAAGGAAATGTTATGTCCTCATTGTCCAGGATGTTTTTTAAAACATTATACCCAAAACAAAATAAGACAAGAGATTTAACAAACATTGAAAAATACTTTAATCTTGAGGGCAATAAAAAAACTTGCTGCCATATTGACTTTCTGCTGACTTTCTGAAGAACTGTAAATGACTATAAGAAATAATATGAATCCTGAACTTGTAATTGGCAGAATAAATAAATTAAAGAGATTTTTTTGCGTAACTCATGCCAAAAATAATGAATGTTATTTCACAAATTTTCTCATCAACTTAGAAAATGTACAGTTAAGAGTTCTCCACATATTTTCATTAAAATCTCGGAACATCAATAAGCTAGAGAGGAAAGGAGAGATAAAAAAGAGACAAAATGTTTTTTTCATTAGTTTTGGCAGTTACTTTGAACATAAGTATTCTAATTAGGGAGTGATGGCAAAAATAGCTTTATCATTTGATCTTTTCTTTTTTGGGGTGTTTTGCTGTTGTAATTGCTGATAATAATATAAGTTTGAAACATTCTTCATAAAAGCAAAAGAGCTTAATTTCAACTTGTATAATGATTCACATAAGAGCTCCATTTACGGACACTTTAACACTGTGAATCATTAATCACTTTGACAAATTACAACACAACTCTATTAGATTTCCTGTTATGGACTTTAGCAGATGTCTAATTAGAAACTGAAAGTGAATTCAGATTAGACCAGTGCTTGGCATATGTATAGTATCAAATCATTATTTATTGAGATAAACACTTTCTCGGGGGCAAGACAAAATATTACTGTTTTTCTCCATTTACAATTTTTCAGTAAAGAAAGAACATTTAAATATTGCATCCCCATAGCCTTACTTGCTATGGAATATTTTAGAGATGCAAATGAAATAATCTATAGCTTTTCTGTTAAAAACCTGCTGCAGGGACAATTAAAATTCTTCTATTTCATAATCTTCAATGTTTTAAACATATTTATCAATGTTAAAAAATAAGAAAACTCTGATGAAATAAAACCTCACATCTTTCATTGCATAGGTATCAGTCAATTTTATATTAATGTATGATGTCCTACATCACTGTAGGTCACTGAACATACAAACATAATTTTTCCAACACTTGATTTAATTTCTTCTTTTTGTCAACAATTGCTATGTTTCATTTGCAAATTAAGATATTCTTCTTGCAATTGTATACTACTATAACACAGCAAAGTTTCTAAACATTGTAATTGACTTAATTAAACATTTCTAGACCTAGAAAACTTGAAACAGCAGTGGTTAGTATCCAGACACTCTTTTTTCCTTATTAGACACAGCATATTTTTGATCTTGATCTTGTCACATGAAAGCCAAGAGCGGGTTTATCAGTAGATGCAGAAATCATGCCTTGAATTTAGTACCTTTGTTACTTGAAAATTTAATTGCTTAGGTAGATGAATAAAATAATTTTTTTAAAAAGACGGCTCTTAGGGAGAAACTCACAAGAGTAATTGTGAATTCAGGACCCATAATATCATTAGTTCATAACAGCTTTGAACTGAAGTTCAGAAAATAATTTCTCAAAAACACTTGCCTTTGTTGCATAAAGGTTTAGTCCAAGCAAAGTTGCCTTAGGCCACATCTATATTAAATTGATTAAACTGTATTTTGGAACAGAAATATGTTTTTGAAGAAATTCTCCTGATCATCCCATGCCACTTGTTGGTTGGTTTTTTGAAGCAGTTTTAATGAGGTTTGATGAAGTTGAACTATTATTTTTATCTTTTTTTTTCCCCCATAAAAAAACCGACAACACCTTCCTATAGAGAAAACTTAATTGGAAATTCTGTTATAGGTGCTCATCAAATGCCCAACAATACCTAAAGCAGAAATGCTTGATCTTCCATACACCTTTGAACAATATGCATGTTAGTGATGTTCAGTCCAAGAGATCAACCAAATCTATTCCAAAAGAAAAAACAGTAAACAACCAACCAACGCAGTGTAGATGCAGAGGCCTCATAAAAATAGTTTTCATTTACTGATTAATTCCTACTGAAGAACAGGAAGATCTGTACAAAATATCTTGCTCCTGCAAATATAACATTAATCTTGACAGCAAAAAGACATTTTCAGGATATTCCTAATCTCAGCGACTCCTTTTGTTCAATTTGAGCAATTCAGTATGCTGATCCTCAAACAACCCACTTTTAAATATATTACTCATCCACTACATAACTCAGGTGGAGCTACTACTTAGATGTATAGACGTATTTCTCCTAAATATTTCAACATTCAGTATCAAAGTAACTACTTTTCAAGTACCTGACCCACATTGCAGAATCCAAAAGCCTTGGAATCACATTCTGTGTATAATATGTGGCAATGTGCACTTGCAGCCCAGAAAACCAATTGTATCCTGTGCGGCATCAGAAGGAGTGTGGCCAACAGGTCGAGGGAGGTGATTCTCCACCTCTACTCTGCTCTGCTTAGACCCTACCTGGAGTGCTGCGTCCAGCTCTGGGATCCCCAGTACAAGACAGACATGGACCCGTTAGGGTCACTGAAATGACCAGAGGACTGCAACACCTCTCTTATGAAGAAAGACTGAGAGAGTTGGGGTTGTTCAGTCTGGAGAAGAGAAGGCTTCAGGAAGACCTTATTGCAACCTTTCAATATTTAAAGGGAGTTTATAAGAAAGACAGAGAAAGACTTTTTACCAGGATCTGTAATGACATGACACGGGGTAATGGTTTTAAACTAAAAGAGGGTAGATTTAGTTTAGATACAAGGAAGAAATTGTTTACAATGAAGGTAGTGAGACACTGGAACTGGTTGCCCACAGAAGTTGTGGATGCCCTATCACTGGAAGTGTCCAAGGTCAGGTTGGATGGGGCTTTTAGTGATCTTCCACTGATCTAGTGGAAGATGTCCCTGTCCATGACAGAGAGTTTGGACTGGATGATATTTAATGGCCCCTTCCAACACAAACCATTCTATGATTCCAATGAAATGGTTAGGTATGTGGTAAAGGGATTCTCAGCTATCAGTACCATGAATAGAAATGTCCTTAATCTGGTCAACAAGACACTCCAGAACAGAAGTATATATACTAGAAACATATAATCCAGGATTTATGCTTTCTCATCTTGGAAGTGATGAGGTATGTTTGGCCGCAGTTTATAACACATAGTTGTTTTGTTGGTTTAGTCCATTCTGTTAAAAAACACACCACTGCCCTGAAAAAAAAAAAAACACAAAACCAACAAAACCCACAAGCCAAAATAAAGCACATGCACTCAGAATATAGTGTTTATTTTTACTCAACATCTGTTTAAGATGTTGCAGATTCGTCTTTTCTGTGAGGGAAAAAGTCAATCGCGTGCTCTATAAGGATTTTGGCAGGTTACTCTTTTTTGTGAGCACGTTGTTATGTAGCTGCATAACAGAATTAAGGATTAGTTGTTCAAGAAAGAAAGAATGAACAAGATTAGCTATGGTATTTTGATCTAATGGCTAGGACAATTCTTGAGTAGAATGAGATGATGTTTTAATCTCTGCCTCAATATTGGTTTTGTATTTTATCTCATGACTATGATTGAAACATAACCCCTATTTTCAAGAAGGGAAATAAGGAAGACCCGGGGAACTACAGGCCAGTCAGTCTCACCTCTGTGCCTGGCAAGATCATGGAGCAGATCCTCCTGGAAACTCTGCTGAGGCACACAGAAAACAAGGAGGTGATTGGTGACAGCCAGCATGGCTTCACCAAGGGCAGATCATGCCTGACTAATTTGGTGGCCTTCTACAAAGGGGTCACAGTGGACAAGGGAAGATCGACTGATGTCATCTACCTGGACTTTTGCAAAGCGTTTGACACTGTCCCACATGATATCCTGGTCTCTAAATTGAAGGAACATGGATTCAACAAATGGACCACTCAGTGGATAATGAACTGGCTGGATGGTTGCACTCTAAGAGTTGCGGTCAACTGCTTGATGTCCAAGTGGAGACCAGTGACGAGTGGCGTTCCTTAGGGGTCAGTACTGGGACCTGTACTGCTAAACATCTTTGTTGGTGACATGGACAGTGGGGTCAAGTGCACCCTCAGCAAGTTTGCTGAGGTAGACACGCTGGAGGGGAGGGATGCCATCCAGAGGGACCTGGACAGGCTGGAGAGGTGGGCCCAAGCCAACTTCATGCAGTTCAACAAGACCAAGTGCAAGGTCTTACATCTGGGTTGGGGCAATCCCAAGCACAATTACAGGCTGGGTGGGGAATGGCTGGAGAGCAGCCCTGAGGAGAAGGACCTGGGTGTGCTGATCGATGAGAAGCTCAACATGAGCCAGCAATGTGCGATCGCAGCCCAGAAGGCCAACCGCATCCTGGGCTGCATCAGAAGTGTGGCCAGCAGGGCGAGGGAGGTGATTCTGCCCCTCTACTCCACTCTCGTGAGACCCCACCTGGAGTACTGCATCCAGCTCTGGAGTCCCCAACATAAGAAGGACATGGACCTGTTGGAGCATGTCCAGAGGAGAGCGATGAGGATGAGGGCTGGAGCACCTCTCCTATGAGGACAGGCTGAGAGAGTTGGGGTTGCTCAGCCTGGAGAAGAGAAGGCTCTGGATCTTATTGCGGCCTTCCAGTACCTAAAGGGGGCCTACAGGAGAGCTGGGGAAGGACTTTTTACTAGGGCATGTAGTGATAGGACAAGGGGGAATGGCTTCAAACTGGAAGAGGGCAGGTTTGGATTGAACATTAGGAAGAAGTTTTTCACTTTGAGGGTGGTAAGGCACTGGAACAGGTTGCCCAGAGAGGTTGTTGAGTCCCCATCCCTGGAGGCGTTCAAGGCCAGGCTGGACATGGCCTTGGGCAACCTGGTCTAGTGGGAGGTGTCCCTGCCTATGGCAGGGGGGGTGGAACTCGATGATTTTCAAGGTCCTTTCCAACCTAAACCATTCTATGATTCTATGATTTTATGATTATTTAAAGCAAGTCCATAGCAGCTAAATCTGTATAACCATTGGCATCTTTTCTGCCTATCTCACCATAGGGGTGAGGATTACACTAGAAACTGAGAATGCTGAAATGCAGTTTTAGAAGTGTATTGGGTGATGATGACATAAAACTTCCAGTGAATCTGTATCTTAAGTCTCTAGTCATGTGAAAATGTTACTGCCAAGCAGTTCAAGAGTTTAGCATTTACCTAATCCCTAATGAGACTTAATTACCTTAAAGTTCATATACACGTATAATATGCATTGCTTTGGTTAGATCAAACTTCTTCTCCTGAGAATAATGATGTCACTGTATATAAATTCAGAGGATCCTGCTTACCTAGCAGTCTTGCAGAAAAAAACCCCTTACTTTCATTTAAAAACAGGACCAGAAGTGTAGATGTAATTCCCAGTAAGTTATTAATACTATTATTTATCTTATTTATTCCAATATATCAACAAATACAGATGCTATTTATGATATTTTTATTTAATGACCCCGAAATAAATAGAATTACCTTTTTTTTTCCATTTTATTTCTTCTTGTTTCTCATGAGACGTCATTAACATTTACAGCTTTTATCACAATCTGTGTTTGTATCAGAATGTCATACAGATCAACGTCTTCAAAGCCCAAAGAAGTTCTGTTATCATACCACAATTTTGATATTCCTCTTGTAGTACAATTTCTCTATTTGTATACATAGATTACTATTTTTATGTTATCCCTCAATTAATTTGAACATACTCACTCTATGTCATTGATTTCTCTCCTTTCTCTGCTGCTTTCATATTGTTCAGAACAGGAATTTTTGTCATACCACCTTGGTTGGAAGTGACAATTGTTTAAAGCAGACATTTAAATTAAATTGTAAATTAACATTTTACTTTCTGCATTTGTTGAAGACCACAATATTCATAAGGTGGGGAAACAGATTACCACATTATCTGTAGTTATATCCCCATTCCCATAAGCCATTCCCTTTATTATAACATGATCTAGATTCCAACACCCAAGCTTGAATATTAACTGTGTCATGCCAGTGGCCTGTATTTTCCTTCGGGCATACGATTACACTGACTACTAGGAAGACATCATAGCTCCTGAGGGAGCTAGAGGTAACATTTTCAAAAGTGCTCAAGCTCAGACTAATGTTCCTTATATGGGGACAGGCTCACACAGACTAACTGTTTCTGAAAAGCTTTCCTTGAATGCTTACCTTTGATCAACTTTCATCTCTTCTTTTTATTAAGGAATCTTCCAGAACAGACTTTAAAGTGAAGAGGAAGTGATTGCAACTAAGACTGTCAAAGGGTACACTGATTCAACATACTCCCTAAGCAGCTTATTAGTGTCAAAGCTCTTGGGAAGTCATGTATTACGTTAAATGTTATTATAAGTTAGAAACCTTCCTAAGGTGCTGGTTCATGGAGAAGTTTCTACCTCCTTTCTCTAGGGGTAAATCTTTCCTGGACATGGGTGGCCACAGCAGGGAAGAGAGATGTAGTTTATATTTGTTTGCATCGTCCCAGGCTAATCGAGGTAACAGAGTGCTCATGTTTGTTCTCAGTCCCACATACTTATTTTTTTATAGACAGGCACATTATTAAGGTTATTGTAACAACCATAACCCCTTTCCTGTTGCTGTCAACTGTTCTACTGTTTGCCAGTATTAATGATACAATGTTGATTGCCTGTCTGAAAACATGCAACAATGCTGACAGGTTTATCTGAGTACCGGTAGAACATAAAAATTATTCACGAGTGATCCCCATCAAAATAGTTTTCTAAATCCTCTGGACTTTGCAGCAGTATAAAACTGAAATTCCTGAATCACTGAGCCTTCACTGATTAAGGCTTCAATCAAAGGGTACAGAAAAGGAAAGGATCAGAAAAAGGAGTGAAGTAAAGCATTTTCCTACTGCACAGAAATCAGCTTTCACAGAAAAGCTGATATGGCCATAACTTCTACTTTTACTTTTTCTTAACCTTGACCCATCTTCCATATCTACAGTGGTACCTATTTAAGTATCAAAATAAGACACTTAGTACAAAGAGTAGGGTTGCCCTAAGCTCCCTGTAAAGTTAGTAGAGAGAAAATACATTCAATATCTGACTTTTCTTGGGGAGATTCTCTCTTCACTGACAATACAGAAAGCTATGTTCCCGTAAAGTTCCCGAGGTATGTTCCCTACTCGCTTAAGTTGAGGCAGGCTATGTGCTAATGATCGTATGTGTTCAGACATAAGTTATTATATAGAGGCATATATGTATGTGCCTATTTAAATTATACAGAGACAAACATATAATATGCAGCTAGTAAACATATATATATATGCCAATATTAACATAATTTATTTATTTATCTCTACAATATTAAACCTCACTACCTGAAAGTACAGCACAGGAAGTATCTTGCAGGAAGTATCACATAACAGACCATTTCCTGCCACCTTATTCATCCTGTTCTACTCCTTCAAAAGCAATTCAATCAAAGCTAATGCTGTTATATTAAAATATATACAAAATCAGTGCTTCATTTTTTTGAGGTAATGAAATAAGAGAATAATTACCACATGACTGATTTCTTCTGAACACCTTAAAGAAGTAGAACATACCACTCTATAAGGCTCAGAGATACCTGAAATATTTTAACAATTTTTTTTATTAATCAATAAGAAAACATAGAAATATCTAAATAAACATCATTGAAGGTGCCTCTCTGTAAGCTATATTACATATTGTAGCAGTTGCCTTTCATCCAAGGCTAAAGCGTAGGGTAGGGTAAAGTAGAAAGATTTTAGTTGGAATTGTCTGTCTCCGTAGATACACAGAGTGCCATCTTATTTAAGTGGAAGGTCCCAGAAGAAAAAAGGAACAGAACGTATCAATTAGACATATTCTTAGTATCTTCTTGTGAAGTTTTATAAGAACATTTCATTATGAAGAGTTATGTGTCCAATGAAAACAGAGCTGTCAGAGAACAGAATGGTAACCAGGTCAGACACAGTTGTATAGGCTCGGGACACAGTCTTACGTGGCCCAAAAGTACTTCTTGTGAAACTCGAGCACAATACTTATACTCTTCTAGAAACAGACAATAGGTTTAATATTTACTATGACAAATAATCAATCAGCTGTATTTTAGCTATTGATTGATGGCTGATTGATTATTTGTTCACAGTAAAAAAAAAATATAGCCAAAATACAGCTGATTTTTTAAGTTATTTTACTACCGTTTCCTGACATAATTGTGAAGTAATTGGAACAGGAGCAGGAATTGGAGCAGGGCAAACCTGCTACTTCCAAAGCTCTGAAGGCTCCAAGCACTACACAACACAACTGATACACGTCATAAATCCTGAGAATTTATCTTTGAAAAAAAACACAGAAGAAAATGTATATATCAATGTTTGCTAAAGCATATGCAAGTACATATGTTTGTGCTTTTTTATATAATTATGTGGAACAGCATGAAAAGGGCACAATATGTATAAGAAACATTATTAGATCTGTAGCCTAATGATCTGTCTTTGAAAGATACTTGTAGTATTTCAAGCATCTTTTATAGTGTTTTATGTGTGCAATATTTACATTGTTGATAAACTACATATCCAAATACTTTTATCTAAAAAGTTTATCATGCTTATCAGAGTTTTATGTACTGTAGACCTGAATTTTAGCAGCAGTGGAACACAATTTAATTTATGCATTTAGGGTTTTCTATATTGGCTATCACTATTGCTTTAGGAAGTTTCTAAAAAACTTAAAGCATTTTTTCTTTCATGAAGCATTTATTAGGGCACTCCCTTAAACAATATGCTTCTGAATTCTGATAATAGTTATATTATTCGCCCTTGCACACTAGTCTCCCGTATTATTTGTTCTCTTCAATTAACAAAAATATAGTATTCTTGCAAGTGAGGGATTAAAAGAATATTTGTTTTCTCAGTGTGGTGGGTTTTGTTTTGTTTTGTTTTTTAATATTTAACTATGTAACTCCACTAAAAAAGAAAGTCTGACATAGTTTATCAGATTTTCCCTGTCCTAAATGTTCAAGTGCACTATAAATAATGGTCTTTCCACTGGGGTACTGTTTAGTCAACTTGTCTTCAGGCAATTGCTTTTGCAACAGATACTAGCAACATTCAGAAATGCTCTCATGGTAAAGGAAACCTGGACTTTCTATTGGCTGTGGCTGTAGGATCACTACTCCATGCCCATTTAAAATCACCTTATAGGTTATCTGGGTTTTTTTTTATTTATTTATTTTAAAAAGCCTTGCTTCAGACCATAACAGTTAAATTTTATTTCTTGGTATTTTGCAGTTTCTTTTTTCAAAAAAGGGAAGAATAAACTCAATGAATTTCTCTCCTACAGGACCTGCAAAAGACAACCAGTCACACTTTGAAGAAATGTGATGGTACCCAAAAATGATCAGATGTTCAATAAAACAAATAAATAAATAAAATCAATAATAAATAAAAAATATTAAAAAATAAAAATAATTAAAAAAAAGAAAAATAAATAGAGTCTCGTGGATAAGATTCTGCCACCTGACCCTCACAGGCTGATACATTACCATGCTAGTAGTCCTACTGATTTTATTTGTCATGATAGTACTCCAGAAATAGTTCTGCTTTATTAAGGCTAGTAAGACTGCTTGATTCAATCATCTTTGCTCAAATGCGATCAGAGCCAAGGCAGTTTCAAAAAGTCATTCGAAGGAATCAGAGCTTCCATAATCAGCCTTTAATCAGTAGGTCCTGTATCGTACTTGAGTTCTCAATATAATTTTAATCTTAAAAATTCATAGAAGCTGATTTTTGTAATAAAGGGCACTCAAGGGTTTGTCAGCAAATGTAATTAATTCTCTTAAAATACAGTATGATTTACTTATTATGTTGGAATATGAACAGACATAAACGATACCAAATAGAAAGGTTATTTTCTTACTCTGGTATAAATCAAGAATACCTTCCTTACCATTAGGAAAAGCAAGCTAACTGATAGAAGTAAGAGAAGATCTGAGTCTAGATCACTTTATAGTAATTCAGTTATAAGTACTGAAAATTGATTTGAAAGTTTGATATATTTTTCAAGCAAATATTTTCTAGAACTGTCGATTTCCTAACAGTTCTCAAAGGTACTCAGCATTTTTATTTATAAAGCTGTTCTGCCACTATTTAAGAAATGCCAATTATTATAAAAAACTTTGTAAGAATTATATTCCTTGTGGCTGCATGAAATGTTATTTACAGCTGCTTTGAAAGAAGAGTCGTATTTCCTCTCAGTCTTCAGGAAAACAGCTGCTGTCCTTTAGTATAAGAATAAAAGTTGGGTTACCAACAGGAGGAAAGGAGGAGGTTTTGACTGAATAAATTTAGTGTTGAATCAGGCACTTGAGCTTGCAACAACAGGTTTCAGAGATATTTGTCATTAAAGGATTTTGCTGTATATGAGAAGAAAGTGTTTCTGACAGTTATGTTAGAAGGTAAGAGGATCATCCTTTCCTTGTGGATAAGTACGTCCATCCCATATATAACTCCCTAGAGTAATGTTCTCCTACAGATACCTAAGTGCAAAAGTCTCTGTTACACTTTAAAAAACCCTCCTTATTTATGAACAAGAATAGGAAACTTTCTGTGAGCTGCATGCTCATTAATAATGGAAGGTGTTAGCAATGCTGTTCTAGGTTAGTACTATCAGATGCTTTTAAAAGTGTAAATCATGCACTTCCAGTAGTTATCCTCTTGCATTCAGATTTCTTTAGCTTTGAAAATAAATGCTCTGGTGGCATCTCTGTGATATTTTCTTGATACTGTCTGGTATATGCTGCTGGTTTTGTATGTTTGCATTAGATTTGGTTTCTTGCATACCCTATATTGTCTTTTAAGATCACTTAAATGATCAGCTAAAAGGGAAAAAAATGGGTTTTTTTAAACAGAGAGTTTGGTGTACATGGCCATAAATCCATAGTCCGGGCTTTCTAAGGAGCTGTTTACTTCTCCAAGAGCATCAGAAGGTTAAGAAACTGCATCAGAAAGGTTAAGAAAATTTACCTCTTGTGTGTGGTAAACAGGTGTTCTTTAGAGAAGTCTATCAGTTCTGCAGTTTGTCTCTTCTACTAGCAGCAAAAGGTTGACTATCAGTCTTTATCTTGTCACATTAACTGCTGAAGTCATTGGCCAGCTTTTCTTGAACTTCAATGCACTTTAGCACTGCTGAATGATGGCAAGCTCCCATAAAAGTCTCTCTGTGTATATGTGTATACACATATAAATATATATGTATATTTGTATATGTAAATATATGCATACATATAAATGTGGTTATTTAATGCTCAGGGATTGGATGGAAGTTTGAAAAGACAGAAGTGCTGCTTTTATAATGTATCACTTTTAATTTTTAAATAGTGGTTCGTGTAATATATTATTTTGGTCTCAGGTAAGTATTCTGGTGCAATTCATAAATTAAATAAATGTCTACGACATGTCATATTTGTGTTTTTATAGACCATTATAAGGGTATTGAAATTAAAATCAATTATATTTTTAAATTTCTCTTAGCAATGTAGTTTTAGGTATTTGAAAACTTGAAATAATCATGTGTAGAATGGCATTAAAAAAAAGGAGAGTGATAAGATAAATGATACAATGGATACATATTTAATTTCAAACAAAATGAAGTAGAAAAGTACTTCATAAAGGAAATATCTGTTCAATTAAAAATAGTCAAAGGAAAAGCAAATTATGATTATTGAGTGTGTTGAATGAATAAACATATTAAAGGA
This sequence comes from Anarhynchus alexandrinus, assembly GCA_008711295.1. NCBI lineage: Eukaryota > Metazoa > Chordata > Aves > Charadriiformes > Charadriidae > Anarhynchus > Anarhynchus alexandrinus. Next base: position 1,150,625 of record VUYV01000135.1, read on the forward strand.
ATAAATTTGCTGTTCCTTGTTGATATTGAGGTCCTATTTAGAATAAAATCTTCATAAATTAATCTATGAAAGGGAAATAAATCTGACAGAGGACTAGATTTACTCATTTTTAACATGAATTCCAGCATGACATATATTTAAGTTGGATTCATAACTGTAAAATGACCTGCATGAGTTATAGCTTCATTTTGTGCTGAAGATAAATGAGAAATACAGTTTCAGTATATGTACTTATGTAAATAAAAAATACCCAGGTTTTTATTATTATTATTATTGAGAATAGTCAGATTGTTTTGTGCCATACATAAACTGGAAGATTTTATGCATTACTAAATTTATACAAAAAAATACTTGCTTGATAATGCTCATAATCAAAAGTGAAGCATTCCTAAAAGGGAATGATGACAGAAGCCATGTTCCTGAAGCTGAAGATATGCCAATGACCATTTTGATATGTTTTTATATTACATTTTGATATTACACTGAGGAGCAATTTACTCTGCAAATAATTTTCAGGTAAAGAGACATGAAGGTATTACAGACCATCAACAAAGATCTCAAGCATGTCTTTGTATACATTAACTACCTTTTTGTTTTTCATTACAACAGATACAAGTATGAAAAAGTATTGTCTTTAAAAAAACCCTGACTCTAGGGCGTTGTCATTAGACCTGCAAATAAAATGCTGGCTTAATTGTGATTTTCCTGTTTATTCTTGTGTTTCCAATAAAATATAATTAACATAAAACTGAAGTAAATGATGAATACCTATTTATTTATATTTCTATGTGAATTTTAAATTAAATGCAGCACAAGTGTAGCACAAAGACAATATGACTTATAACTTCCTGCATTACAGTTTATTCAGATAGTAATTTAACTTTAATTTTAATTCCAATTTAATTGAATAATGTAGTTGCACTGAATAATGAATATAGTAATTGAACTGATGCATCCAGTGTTTAGTCTAGTTCAACTGGTATGAAATTCTGCAGTGAAAAAATAAAAAAGAAATCTTTTTTTTTAATCTTTCACACTCAACATTATAGGCAAATTTATGAAATGTTTTCTTTAATTTCTGTATGAGATATATGGACTCCATCATTATATGCATTTGCAGTAACTGTATTACAACCGTTCATCTGATTTTATACCAAACATCTGATTTGAGTTCCTCAAAAATTCATTTTTGCAGGTAAGGCACATACAGCTCCCGTAGATACTTGATTCTGTAGAAATGTGTGTGTGTGAAGTTAATGTATATTCTTAAACTTAAAAAAAAACCAAACTAACCAAAAACAAACAAAAAAAAAAAACCAAAAAAACCCCCACCCTCCAGTGACTAGTCCCTGAGGCCTGGTGGCACTGTCAGGCTTATTTCCATACTGCTAAGTGACAGTCCTTTCCATATCAAACTACTCAAGGAACGAGTTATATGGGAACAATCTAAAACTGAGCCAGGAAGCAATCTACCAAGTAATCAAGATTAATTATTAGGGATGCAGTAGAAGAGCTCGTTCACTCAACAACCTTTATTTAGCAATATAGATGTATACAATGAGTTCACTGTAAGTTAGGCACCTACATTCATTTCAGATTAGAGTATTAAGTATTTCTAAGGGTTCCCCTAGCTGAGTGGGGCTGAGCCTTTTAAAAGTCAGCAGAAGGTAACAGTAAATTGGTTGTCTGTGTCTTCTTTTGATCTTAATTGTGGAGAATGGTGGGGATACATGGCTGTTATGCTCCATTTGGAGTGAAGGTTATGCATCATTGAAGTTACAGTTAGAGGCTGGAGGTTTCAAGACTGAAGTGGACAAAGCTCTGAACAAGCTGCTCTTTAAACTCAGTAAACATTACTTTACTAATGTCTAAAATAATGTTATTATTTTAAAGGACTGACCTAACCGATATGAACAATACTACATAGACTTATTTTCCCTATTCCAGACACAAACTCAGAAGTCTTAAACAGCTGATGTTGCCTCGGCATTTTTATCTGAGTTTCTTGAAAATAAGAGATTTACAGGATGATTTTCAAGATCAGTGAGATCTATATTCTTTTTTTCCAAAAAGCTGTTCTGTGAAAACCCCAGGGGGCAGACATCACATGGAAACATTTATGAAATTGCTCATTGATTTTTTCTCAGAGGTAAAAGGTTCCGCACTCACTTCCCTGCACTCTTCTTCAATTCAAAGCATTATTCAGAAGAAACCTTAGGAATAAAAGGCTATTTTTTCCCTCCTCTCCCATCACCTGTGCATCACAGGGCAAGGTCTTTCAGAGAGCACAGCCAGACCTTTCTTCTCTTGTTTACTCTGAATGACCAGGCCCTGCTGCCCGTCCTGCAAGCTCATCTGTCATACATTTAACATTCTGGTAGAGACTGGATAGCTGCCAAAAAGTGGTTAGTTTTCCTTATTCTCCAAAATTTACACAAAAGCCTCTGCTTGCTGCCCTCTGGGAAAATGTAAGGGACTATGATTCTCTGAACTCAGATTTCATCACCAGCCTGATCTGCAGTCTCCTGTGCATTGAAAGAACGCAGGGTAGGAAGGAATTTGGATGACTGTAACTACTAATTCCAACAGGTATCTTGCTATGACCAACCCATTTTAATTCTTCCTTCTTTATTTCAAGAGGATTAGCGTTGTTCCCCAAGATATTTTCAACAGGCTTTGACTTCCTTTGGGTCTATCACCTATGTTCTTTCACTGCTCTTGCTTTCACTTCTCTTTTTACTGGAACATGCTAAAAGTCAATATTTTTTATCATGTGGAAGAAATGTCATCCACTTTGCTACTGCAGACTCTTATATGATGGTAACAGATTTGGTTAGTTCCTCAGAACTGACTGCGACAGCTCCCCTTAAATGAAACTCACTCTGCTTTAATATGTCTTCTAGACCCAACTGAAATTCCCATTGTCCTGTTGCAGTTTGTCACAGCCAAGAAAGGACAAATTTGCTTTGCCTTGCCTTGAAAACTGAGCAGCTAGAATATTAACTTCCTTTTTAATAATCCTTTACATTGATTTGTTGACCTCCCAAGATATTTGGAATAAGCTCCAGAGAAACTGTCCCATGCACAAGCAGTTCAGGATCCTTGAAGTTTAAGATCCTTTAAGTAACATAATCTAACCTCTCTATAGGGTGAAAATTTCCATAGTCTCACAAATTGATGGATGCTTCTTCCTCACCTTCATTCTGACTTCTTCAAATACACACACACCTCCCTTCTATCTCATTTTCCTATGTATACCATTTCTCCTGTGATGATCATTAACTGTTTTCTTTGCAATTTTAAAATTATCTTTATGACTTTCCTTTGAATCACAGCAGCCTTGAGATAATGCTTAGCCTCACTGAAGCTGCCCTTCATAATTTCTCACCCTGAAGAGGGAAGGCACACGAGATACATGTCATCAGATATCATACTGATTTTGGGATTTATGTTGCTATGATGACCTCACAATGCACAGCTGGACATTTTTCTTATTATTTCTCTCCTTTTCTATGAGTTAAGCAAGACCATTATCCTGTTTTATGTAGTCAAAGAAAAAAAAAACAAAGAGCACATGGAATTCATTTGCACAAATTCTAGTCTGGAAAAGAAAAAATAGGAAACGATTTCTGCTTTGAGCTCCTGTTGCTTCAGCTGCACTGCATTTCATTATTTCCAAAATGTTTTATGACTCCTATTTTCTCCAAGACAAGAATTGTTAATTCTGTATTTTATGTGATTCTTCTTTTCTTTATACATCACAGTGTTAAGGAAAGATATTAACAGGATGTTTCTGTTTAGGAACTTACAGCATGCCAATTTCTGCTGTATCATGATTAACCTCCTTTTGTCCCTTTAGACTTGTAATAAACATTTTAATTATCTTTTTCTTATGATCAATACTAGTTCAATAGGTGCTGACTGAAGAGCACCACTTGATTGTCTCCTTTGACTTCTGGGATATGACAGATGTTTTGACTTAGTCAGATACTGAGCTCAGTTAAGTTAAACTAAAACTCTGCAAGCTTTGGGTGCAGAAGTCAGGAAAACCAAATATACCTATCTAAAAGCTGAATGTCTATGCTTTCTGACTTATCCAAACTATTTACACATAAAGACCCTATACTAGCACTCGTCCTAGAAACAGTCTGAAGACAATAGATTCATTAGTTTATATCTGACAGTTAAAGTATTGCAATACAAACCCTACTCCCATGATGAAACCTAACCTGTTAGATCCCACAAGCAGAGTACAACATATGAAATCAAGTCCTTAGTGACCAACTAAAGTAAAGAAATAAAATATGTTGCTATGATAACTGTGGAATTACATCAATAGTTCATTAGCCCTTGTTCCTTAGCCCTTTGGAACTGTTCTTGATGATTGCTAAAAATATTATCCCTATTATTATTATCAACTCCTCCACCTAACATATGCATAAGATATACTGAACGGTTATTCCAGAAGTGTTCCATTTTAGCAGATACTGCCTCATTTCATCTTTTGCTGCAGACACCAACTTTGCTGATCTACTTACAAGACAACATGCAATAGATACATTATCTCAGCATCAGTTATGTCCCCGCATCTTCAGTATATAACAGAACTAGAATGGAAACATTTTCTACTGCAGAGATTTCTCCAGATTATCTCTCCTGTCTCTGATACACATATAACTGTCCTTTTCTAAGAATTCCTGATGAAATATTCAGCAACGGAAAGGGCATTGCTATGCTTCATAGTTACTTAGTTGAATTGTTCTTCCTTTCTTCCTATAATGATTCTTTGATGACTTTAAATTGTATTATTTCTGTTTTATCTCCTTCTGCCATTTTTCTTTATATGTTTAAGCATCTGTGATGCTGCATATAGTTTTGCTGCTTCTAACATGAATATTGAAGAGTGTCCCATACAAGCTAGTAGATCATATCTTTTCTGAGGCACAGAGCTGATCTGGAATTTTATGCTGACATTTTTTAGTATGACAAGAAAGGAGTTTATGTTGCTTTCCAAACACTGCAAGACCCAAGGGCTTAGGATGTGTTTTGATCATGTCTCTTCTGTCTTCTCTGGTAAGTACTTCCCATAGGTGTGAAGGTCTGCTGAAATGAAATGAAATATTATACACTGGCTGAAGTCAATTCCATCTTCTTTCTATGAATTCATGCAGCAGAATATAGATATGCTGAAAAAGAAAAAATGTGCTATATGTAATTAGGAGCCTTCTTTACCATCTCTGAAATGTACAACAGAGTTCAGAGTAACGAGACCTTATCCTCATTAAGACTTATGATAATTAATTAAAGAAGTAATTCAGTTTCCCCTACTGAAGTGTGACAGTATTTTCCTTTTGGATTATTGTGATGTTGACCTAATTTACTTGGGACTACCAGTCTAAAATCCATGGTGTGCATCAAGTCCAGCAGCCAGAAATAAATTATCTAACAATTTCTGCAGGTATTTGGAGAGACGGGAAAATTAGAAGTCCCCAGCAGTGAAATAAAACTTCAGTGGATATAATGGATGAAAAACATCCATAATAAAATATAATAAAATAACCTAAAATCTCTCTTCCGTCTGAATGTTCTGTCTTGATTTTTGAAGTTCTGTCCCTATAGTAATCAATGAAAGCTTTTTTTTCTGATTTACTGAAGCCTGATTAACATAGGTTGTTATTCAGGGATAAAATACGTGCTGTTACTGTTTTTCTTAAGCAATTTAGTAGACACTTATATAAATTTATACAAAAAAATGTGAAGAACCATTTAAAGTTGTGTTAGATTCAGGACATCATTTCAAGGATTTCACAGTTAATTCACTATACCTTTCTGATATGGATACATCTGTTTGAATCAGATGATAACATGAACACATTATGGTATAATAGATACAATCACCTTGCATGCTCTTGGAGTAAAATATACTTTATAGAAAAGAAAATGAATGTGTTGTAATAAGCTGTAAGAAAAGTAACAGTTGTTGGAAAGACATTCGAATAATTATATCATCTTCTTGCTTGTGGCAAAATGCTACAGCATTAGTTGTTATAATGATGATGACATGAATGTGTGGTATATAAGTATATGCATATGCATATACTGCATATGCAGTGCTAGTATAAAATTACGTTTAGCCTATGACCTTGGACTCCTCTTTGCATTATTTACAGAGTAAATTATGTGAAGTAAGTTTAAAGCATAGCACGCAAAGCAACATGCAGTGGTCTCTACAGTGTGAAATGAGCAAAAATACATTTTCACTTTAAGGGTGGTAAGGCACTGGAACAGGTTGCCCAGAGAGGTTGTTGAGGCCCCATCCCTGGAGGTGTTCAAGGCCAGGCTGGACATGGTCTTGGGCAACTTGGTCTAGTGGGAGGTGTCCCTGCCTATGGCAGGGGGGTTGGAACTCAATGATCTTCAAGGTCCTTTCCAACCTAAACCATTCTATGATTCTATGATTCAGTAATAGCATGCATATTTAAAAAACAGACTCTGAGACTATGTAGAGATTACTATGTTGAGATAATATAGTGAAACTCATCAATATATGCATTACTGAAATTAAGTTTCACATTTTACAGGTTCTTTAAAACTGTTTTGTCTCTTTTATAACTTGTTTATAGAGGATACATTATAATCATATTTAACTAATATATTTTTATAACACATAATCCCAAGTAATTCTAAGAGCAAATTCAGACGAAAATGTGAGAAAAAATATTTAATTACATCCTTTGAATTTACCTCAGATAATATTTGAGGTCACTAAAATAAATAAGTAGCAAGATACAAGACACATGTAAGGAGTATGAACGCATTTAAAAATGTGTGCGTTGAATATAGATATTCATGTATGTCTATATGTGTTCTGGAGTGTATGTTACGTGAGGACTGTAGGCATGACTGTTTTACTCTTAAACATTTTCTCCTCTCTGAAGCAGAGTTTGACATCACCCAATAAAGCAAAAGTAATTCTTGAAAAAGAACTAGAGTTAAGATAAGAACAAATCATACTGCTGGAAAGTGTTTTACCACATTTTTCTCAATGTGCTGCTGCCCTTCAGTTGTTGCTATAGAAATCCAGCAGATGAGGAGAATATCAGGGCTTTATAGATAGGAAGTTCACTTAAGCCAATCCATGCTTTGCCCATTTAGACTTATCATGGTCCTCCATATCATTAAGTAAAAAGAGGCAACAGTGGGAGTACTGCCACGTGAAAGTTTAAGAACTCATTGCTTTCCTTCATGTCCACAAGGCAGCCTGCCCAATGTCCAGACACAATAGAATTTCTAATCAAACTCTTAAGTAGATTATATAGTTCACCGAACCTGACTGAGCTACAGTATCCTTCTCTTCTTTCTCTGATTCTCTAAATCCGTACTGCTTTCTTAACAGCCACATGGCATACACTATAGCTATCTCTGAAACTTCACCACTTTGTTTGGCTCAAAGACCTGCTTTCTTTCCCTCTTTCTCTCTCTCTCTCTTTTATTTGCTCACTCTACTATTTTTCTCCCCCTTTCTTTTTTTACAGTTGAAATTTTCCCTACATGAAGATATTTCCTAAATAAAGGATGCAAGTTTCAGCTTAATTTGATTCTTTAGATATAGGAGAGGAAAAAAACTATATGCATAAAAAAATAAAAAAGAATTTATATTAATCTAGGAAAAAGAAGATTGCCTAGAAAGCAATTTTATTTCAATATCTAAAATTACAGGGTGCGTATATGTTTGCAATGATCTTTCCCTGTTGTCAGTTTCTAGATACAGCAATTCTAGCAAAGTTGTACATAAAACACTGGGATAAATATATTGGCTGTGAAAAACACATATTCTTTTGACATCTTGATAATACAGCATCCTTGTTGACCTCTGGATGGATTATCCCTCACATTTATTTATATCTATGATATATTTTTATCTATTTATATCCCTCAGTTTTATTTATAACAGCATAGTCTCCTGTGAGAGAAATACTTAAAGGTTAGATGTGAAACTATGTCACAGAAACAACAAACATATTCCATCTCTGATTTGTGATATATTTAGAACTTTCAGACCTGAGACTTCATTCAGTGTCTGTTGATGTAATTGAAGAGCCACATTAATTTTAATAGAAACAGTACTTTGCCTATGAAACCAAGGATTCATGAGCTGAGGCAAAGGAGAAAACCTGATGCAAAGACATGGTCCCTGCCTCTAATTTATCAATTGCCATTACCTATTTTGTTCTGGCCATTTTGTGCATTATAACACAGAGTTCTTGCTTTGATGTTTCGTATCAGCTTTATACTTATGAACTTTACCTTTCACAATTTAATATTATGGTTTCTAAATTAAACTACATTGCATTTGCAAAAGATTGGTGTCCGTCAAAAATGTCGTGTCAAAAATGTATCTTTTTCAGGAATCATCCTTCTTACTTCTTTAATGAAAAAATTGTAATATCTTGCTACTTTCTAGGATTATTACAGTGAATGGTCTAGTTATGAAGCAGTATAACAATTTTTGTTTGTTTCCTTTGCAATAAAGTCAAAATCCTCCCCTCTTCAGCTTTTCCTTTATCAACTCCATTTAATATGTTTTCTTCTTTTGAGTTCTTTGGATTTAGGAACCAGAATTTTATCTTCTTTTCTTTCTTGAGCTGAATTCCCCATGGCCATTCTAAAATATATTTTGCTCAAGGGCCCATCCATTAAAAACATTTTTTCCCTATAAATCTGATTCATATTTCACCTTTAACATCTATGTCGTTCTGGTAGCAGTTTGGTCACACTAGGTGGTGCTGTCACATACAACCTATTCCCCAAGAACGACGTTTTATTCTTAAACAGTAAGGAATGCTTTCTTTTTTGATCGAATTTCTCTTTTTGGGGGGAGAGTGAAGCTGTGGCAAGCATCAAGAATTTTCACCATAATGCTTCTTTCTTTGAAATAGATTTTATTGCACAGTTTGATCCTGGAATTTATCAACTGGCTAGGAACCTGGGTTCCAATTGGAACCAGTAGCAAAGCAAGTGTGTTGTAAGTAACATGACGTCAGGAAAAAAAATGGTAGGCTTGATGTCAGTACACCTGCCAATCACTGTCAAAAGTGCACAGTAAATTAATAATTTCTATAGGTCTTCAGGTCTAATTTATGCTATTTTCCATATTGCATCTGTCAAGTGGGACTATGTCAAGCATTCAACTAACCAACCTTAATTCTTCTGACACTGCCCAATGGCAGATGTTTAATTAAATGGTATAGGAAATAGGGCGGGTACTGTATAAATCCTCCCTGGGATATCATTCCAAAAACAGCCTATGACTAAATTTTGCAAAGATAAATGTGTACCCAAGCCATCATGTATACTATATTCCTGTTTCACATAAACATAGCTAATTATATGCAAAAGTACTTTGAAGTTCGTGCTTAAAACAGTTAAACAGTTGCTTGATAATTTCATTCAGTATTACCTATTATTAGGATAACGAGAAATAGCAAATAATCACTATTCACCTAATCCATTCATTCATAATTTAAACTGTGTCTACCAAAGTCTCCCTAACCTAGCTCATTTTCATAAACTGAAGTGCTTAGTACAGCTAACATCCCCATGCCCCAAAGTAGGAAGTACTTTAGGATATAGAAATCTCTTCTGCTTCATTTGAAGTATCTTTTGGAGGAAGATACAAGTCAAAAGAACTGCATATAGCATTGGAAGTGCTTGCAAACCATACATTAAACAGGAATAAATAATCTTTCTAGTTTGTTTTCTTTTGTTTTATTTTTTTTTTTAATTTAATATATCATTTGCCTCTTTGAGTAAAAGTTTTCAGAGATCAAAGAGTAGCTTCAGGATCACTTTCATGAGAAGTAAGAGCTAACTTTCAGTTGCTTTTTTTCCTAAGCCATATTACCTTGCACTTATCAACACTGAATTTCATCCTCTGTTCCATCATCTACTAACATTGCATTTTCAAATCCTTCTGCAAGTCTGTACCATCACTCTCAGTTTTGTCCAACTGGAAAAATTACAAGATTTGTTCCCTTCTCCAAGTTATTTAAGAATGATAAGAACAACTAACATAGATTATTGGGTGAGGCTCTTATATATCTTTTCCCCCCTTTTGTTCTTGGATCTCTTTTTTTTGTGCTGCTGGTTGTACCCAAGTGGATTTTGTCAAGTGTCTTGTTATGCTAAAACCCTACCACAGCAGCGCCAAGTCTATGTTCCTGGCCTAGTAGGGAGTAAGGAAGACAGGGAAGAAGACCAAGTTTCTGTGATCAGTGGGAGAGCACCAGCAGTAGTCACAAGACCCTGGAGCCTTTTTAAATTATGTAAAAAGCTGTGGAGCGGACCATATTATTTATAGGACTTAGAGAGCAAGAAAGATGAGGTTCATAAACACAGAAACTTCATGGCTGGGAATATAGATGGGGTGGCACACTGGTATTGTGTAGTCAAAGGCGGGGGAGAAACATGAAAAAATCCACAGGGTTGGGAAGTTGAGAGGGAGCTTAGTGTGGTGGCAAAACTAAGACTACTTGGAGCAGAAAAAAAGTGGACCTGCTTGAAAGGTTATGACTAAAGTACTTGGGAAGGTTGGGATTCTGGGGACAGGGAGGAACGGTCAGCTATTCAGGACCTTTCCTTTGGGAAGTGCTGTAGAGCATGGGACTGCGAGATCTCAGTTCAGGGGCAGTAGGAAGAAAAAACGGAGCTCTGAGATGAGTCAAAGCACCCTCAGAATTAATACCTTGTTGTGGGGTGTCAAAGGGATCCATCTCTCCATACATGGACTTTTTGTCAGAAAAGTTGTACATGTCACTGCTGGGAACCACCCTGTCCTGGTTTGAGGTAAAACAGAACCAATTTTGTTCAATAACTTTGCTTCTTAGCTGGACCTCTCCTAACTACTGAAATTAACTGCATATTGTGCAGACAGTGTTCACTCTCTCAGAGTGATAAGACCAATGTTTATAGTTGATGCCCAGGCATGGTATGCAGAGAGGCTCTTGCTTATACTTATTGCTATAACACCCAAGGCCAACCAACTTGGTTATTTGTCCCGTTGAAAGGTTGAAAGCGGAAAAGCATAGTGGGGTCCCACCTGCAGGGAGGAGTGGACAGGACAGGTGACCCCAAACTGACCAACAGGGTATTCCATCCCATCTGCCTCATGCTCAGTATAAAAACTGAGGGATCAAAGGGTCAGTGGTTTCTTCCTTCAATGGCCGACGTCTGAGGAGGACTCCATTCATCTGCCTGTGATCCCGATCCTGAATGCAGATCTGGAATCCAGTTCCTGAGTCCAGCCTGGGACTGCCCCAGTGCCAGCTGGTGTCATGATTGTCATCTTGGGAGCTTGATACGGTTTTGTATATATTTTTTCATTATTTCTTTTTATTTTATTATTAATATTTCATTAAAGTAGTTTAGTTCCTTCTAAACTCATAAGTCTCTTTTTCCTCCTCTGCCTCTCTCTTTGAAGAGGGGTAGAGGGGAGCATCTGTCGGTCCCATCTGGGGTCCCCCAGGTCCCCAGTAGCTGGTTTGGCCTAAACCACGACACACCCTGAATTATGAAAACTAACTTTAACCTTTCTTTATTATATATCGCTCAACTGGTGGTTAATTTATAAAAAGACTTGTGTCTTATTTATATATCATTCATCATCTTACACTCTATAAAGACTTCATAAACACTAATACAGATCATTTATGAAAAGGTCCTTAAATAGGGAAACTTTGATTTTATTTCTTCATTTTACAAATTGTTCAATGAGGACAATTAAATGACTTGCTTGTGGTCATAAAGAAAGTGTGCAAGTCTGGAATTTGCCGAGATGTTTTATTTCTCAGTTTCACACACCAAATAATGTAATTAAAGCAAATGTATGGGTCAGCAAAATAAAATAAAAAGAGACTGAATATAATTGAGTGAAAAACTTGTAAACCAACACAGGAATGTTAATAGGAAACAAATTCATTCTCACCCTCCAAAAATGTACATGAAAATTAGAGGTAGGCTTATGTCACAGAATCTCAATAGAGGGTAAACATACTTATCGAACTAGGAAGTGCTTCATTTTGAGTAACTTTATTCTTCTTCAGAAAATGTAAATAAATCTTTCATCAAACCAACAGAAAAAGCAAATCTAGCTATTTTACTTTTGATCAATTATTTTTGGTTTGGAGACCTTTAGATTTTTTTCACAAATATTTTACAAAAGCAGTCCTAGGGTTTACTTAAACATAAAAGGTACAAACCTACTATTTTTCTTTACAGTACTGCAGTGTTAATTTATTGGTTTGTTTTATTAGCAACCTCCTTTAGAAAAAAAAAATTGAAACCTGTTTTATGAACTAACAAACTTCATCTTATTTTTCTTTCCTTTCTTGATGGGGGTAGACTATAAGTGAATTACTGTTTTACCTTCCTTTCTCAGAAAATTACTAGGAGCTAGGACTTTTGGATCTACATTATAAAATATAGCACCAAGCTCTAAATAGCTGATATATAAGAAAATGGCCATAAAAGTTAAGATTCTGAAAACTTCATAAGTTTCAGAAGACTCTGTTCTGTCAAAAAAGCAGATAGATTGGCAGCAGTTGGGGATGAGGATGAACAGCTGTATTTAATAAAAGAGAGAGACAGAAAGCCTGAGCAAGAAAGATCACTTTTTGACAAATGATAAGCTTATGAGTTTTCATGAACTAGCCAGATGGGGTTTTCGTATATTTTTACAGTAGTTTGGTCTTGGAGATTAGAGAACTTGAGGGTGACTGACCCTGAGAATAGTGTTGGCTGGCATTATTAATGAAGTGCCACAATCCTGCTGGGGAACAACGTGCACTGTATCATTGTCTCTGCTTCTATGTCATTGTGGCTGAAAGTGTCAAGGACCCCAAACCAAAGGAAAAAAATACAAGACAGGGCCCTCTATTTGTATAGGGTGATAATATATTCTGGCCAGCTTCTCTGATGCTCTTAACTGGCATAATCCTGTCAAATTGGTTTACAGCAGCTGAGAATCTGAATACTCAGTTTTAAAAATTGAGCTGGAGGGGCTTCTTATTTTAAAGCATTAATGTGAAATACTTTGTAATTAATATTTAAAGCAATAATAAGCGTTAGTATCACAAGCAAATCACTTGAGTTACATTTTCCTGGTTGAGAATATTTATTCTAAAAATATTTGGTTTGGATTTTACTGACTTCAGGTCTTCTGGCGGGCTTTTGGGGGGAAAAAGAAAGAAGCTGAAGGTGGATTTAATTTGTTTTCACTGGTGCTACTCAGTATACCAGGGAATATGGAGCACCCACTGAGTGGAAAATTTTGCCAGAAAGTATCTAAGATTGTACAGTCAGAGTAATTCGACATCTGTGGTTTAGCATTTTTGTGAGTCACTTATTAAAGGCATTTAAAAATATGTTTTCCTTCTAATCTACCTTACTTGTGTCATTATCTGGTCTCTGTAATGCTCTCATTAGAAATGGATCTAAACAACAACAAAAAAAAACAGAGTTCAGCACCTCTGTGTTGATCAAGAAGCAGTCTGAAACACTGCTGTCTGATTAGGATGATTGCCTTAGTGATTTACTTGCAACTTTATTTGTGAAAGATGCCGTAATAAAAATCTCTGAAATCCATGAGATCCCAGTGAGGGACTTCTGCCTGACCATCATCATTAATATTATGAATGGCAACATAATTTTCTTAGAAATTAATTATGATGACAGGCAGAACAATTTAAAACAAATAGGAAGGTAAACCAAAGATTTTGCAGAATATGAATGATGTAAACAATATTTAAGCATGACAAAATTATATAAGTAAAATATGAAATGAAATACTTCTTGGGTTTCTAAAGTAGGGCCACCAATAGTTTTATATTTAGCACACTAATATTTTATTAGCAACCTCCTTTAGAAAAAAAAAAGAATCCTGTTTTATGAACTAACAAACTTTATTTTGATTGGCTCTTGCACACGGGGTGAAACCCCCTTATTTTTAGGGAGAACAGCCCCAGTGCCCCCCAGCTGCTCTGCTCCCTGGGTGTGTGGTGGGATGAACTCTGGCTGCCAGGCCCTGCCCTACCTGGGGAGCCCACACAACTTCTGTTCCCTTGGGAGCAGCCAGCCCACGCTGTACCCTGACAACCCACCCCGCCATGACCATCATATTTTTCCTGGCAAGGTCCACACAGTGGTAATGGCTCCTGACAACCCCCTCACTCACTCCCACTATGCCTAAGGAAAGCGGAAGTGTTCTCTTTGGGACCCACGGGAACATTGGAAATGTGAGCACACCACCAGAGGAAAGGGTCAGATACTGGGAAGATATTTATTGTTTAACAGTTTAAAATGTATCATTATCAAGTCTTTTCTATAGTAAGTATTATATATAGTAACTATTAGACTGCTAAAATATTAATTGCACTAACAGTGAATTCTTGGTTTTGTACATATTGTGTGTTCCTTTTTCTCCATAAAAAGATTTTGATGTAACAGGGGTAACCTAAAAAGACCTATAAAGATTGCAAGAAAGATTTTGACTAAAAAGTGCCTTCCAAAAGTTAGATTTTTTCACTATCCTTCCTTTGAACAAAGCCTTCTTTCCAGTGTTTCATTCATCTTCTTTGTGGAAATACAGAATTCTATTTGTTTTCCTGGGTAACCAAAAGAAGATGAGGAAAATCTTCAAAGAAGTAGAAACTTTTTCAGAAGCTCATTTTGAGCTGAATGTTGATAGAAAGATCAATACTTTAATACTGAAGAGAAATTCAATCCTTCAGATGCATGGGCAGTCATACTGAAATCACTTATAGGAGGGCTGAGGAACATGGGGGAAATCAGTGAACCCTCTATATACAACATAGAGTTACCAAGTTTGAGAAGAGTGTGCAGAAATAATGGAGTCTTAGAAGAAATGGCAAGATTGGGCTGAGTTTAAAAAAGAAGCTGTCTCCAGCACAGTTTGGTAAACTTAAAAGCCATCGGTATACTTCTAAAATGTTTATGATTCTCAGGTTAAGTCTGGTGGTGTCTGGTGGAGAATAAATTTCTGTCAGCATTCCATTTAGTTGGGTAGAAGACTTTTATCCTGAAGTTCCCAGGAAACCAAAAGAGACTTTTTTTTCCTATACTGTTCTGTTTTCTAATGAAAATTACCTACTGCACTTCTACTGTAGTAAAATGTACAAGAAAATCACATGTATAACAGTAATTTTTTTTCTTCATAAGCTTGCTTACCTGTTTTTCTCTTTTACCTCAAAAGACCCTTTCACACTGAACAGAACATTAGCAGTTACATTTATTTCAAAGAATGGGATACTACGTACATGGATAAAGGTTTTATAAATGGTTCCAGATTAATATGTCATTCTCTTATCATTACCACAAATGACTCAGAGTCCATGATTCACTGGAGTAGGAGGTACAAAATTCATGAGCTAAAGTTGTTTTACCTTATCTTCTCAAACCTTAGTGTTCTGGATGAATGAGAATAGACAAGGGCATGTACATTTTTAGTTAACATATGCATGGCATCAAAATATGTCCGGAAGGATATTGCTGCTACCTAAACCTTTTCCTTAGCAACCTCTCAAGTGCTAGACCTCACAGAAAGGTTATATATTCATTGAATTTTATTGCCAAGTGTAAGCTTTAACATATTGTCCTGACATTTTGTTGTATAAGGTGTTATAGATACATTGCTGCTCACAAAGTAGCAATTACGTTTCATACATTTTTCTACTAAAAAAGAAAACAGTATTCAGTTTGACAAGATTTCTCATTAAAAGTTTAAAAAATTAGAAATACTTGTTACTAATTAGATAATTAGGAAGCAGATTAGAAACCTCTAAAGAGAAATGCACTTAAGCCTACAAGTATGTTACAATGTATCTGTTTGAATTCATTTCTGTGGTATAATTAGCATTATGTATTACTTTCGCAGTTTTGATTAAAATGTGTAATCTGAGGTACCATTAAGTCTAACACTTTGCATCTCACTGGATTCTTCATATAACTAATTAGCACAAAGGTCGTAGTTCTCATTTTTCCAATATCAACATATCATTAAAGAAGCACATTGCTGATTATGTTGATAGATGTGATAGGACACCATAGAGATGAAATTTTCAATTTCCTAAAGAGTGAATACAATTACAAATGTAGCAAAGAAAAAATCTGCGATTTAGTACATTACCTTTGTACAGTTGTGCCAATAAGAAAGAATTCTGATAGTTACACAAAGAAAAAACCCTGCTCTGATGCAAGAATATAAATAAAAGTCTTTTTACATGTCATTTATGAAGAACTTAATAAGTTCATTAATCAGATATGGAGTCTACATAGCTGTAATATTATTTATTAACATTTTCAGTAAGTGACAGTAAGGTACACAGATACTGCTAAGGATAATGTCAAATGAGAAAATAGTTTCATGGCTTTAAACAGATGAAAATACCTAAATTTGATGACAGGAAACCTAAAATTGAGTATGAATAAAACCCTGGGATCCAGTCTTATATTTTTTCCTCGCCCCCCCATCTTCCACAATTCCTATGTATCTCACATTTCTCTTAATTTCAACCTTTCCTGTGATTATTAGCCTTCTGGATGTTGTGATCTGTGATCAATTATCTCCACTATTCTGCCTTCTCCCATCTTGTATTTCATTAGATTTTCTGTCTACTCACTTATATATATATGTAGAGTATGACTTATTTCCCTGGAGCCATCTGTTTTCTCTCCAAAAGTAGTAAATGAAGGTCATTCTTAAGTGAGCGGATTCATATTCACATGGAAACAATAAAAAGAAGTTACCTCCATTATGCATCCATTATGGACACATGATGGTTAGTTAAAAAATAGCATTTTTCCTTCCTAACCCCTATTGAAGTGTACTTATACCATGAAGTTGGTTTGCCCAGCAGTCATTTAAACAGCAACCGGGTTCTTTTCTAGAGGAAATAAATTGTTTCCTCAGAGTAGACCCAAGAAGACAATTACAGTTTAGGAGTTAAGCACCTAAACATTTTCTGAATTTTTTAGCTCAAAATGTGGAACACACCTTTTTCTTAAACTGTTAATGATTTCAGCAGGAGTTAATTCTCCTAAATACAAGTTAGGCACCCAGTAATGAATGCAGAAATGGTCATAAGGGACATTTTCTAATAATTGTTACTGCCTGTTATTTGAATAATGAAAACAACTTTTAAAACTTTATGGTCTTAATTAGGAATGCTTAAACATTAACTAATTCCCCTTTCCCAACAAAAGGAGACATAATAAAATTATAGAAAACTGGAAGCTGGAAACATCTTGGGATGGAATTAATTTATCTGGGAGGGACAATTTGAGAGCATCATTTGGAACTGATCTCCAGAGGGAGGGAATATACACTAATGAGCACTGAATATTTGTAAATTTGTGAATATGGCCACTGGAGTCAATGGCTGTCCATGTATTTTGCATATAACTAAGCTCTCACGTAAACAGATGCCAGGGAAATATCCCAGATTTAGAGCTCTTCTACTATACAGGATGTAAAGAAAACAAGCTGAACCTTATTAACGAAAACAAGCTGTTCCAGCTTGTATATGTTAGAAATTCCCACTGTGTAACAGCAGGTCCTGTTTCTGGGGTGGAGGTGTCAAACAATGGAGAGATCAGATGTTTGTTTCCTGTATGTTTTACAGAGGCATTGTTTGCTTCCCTGGCCTTAGGTACCCATCTATCTCAACAGCTGCTGCTTGCCTAGATTTAGGATTCCCCCTTTAATCTACAAGGAGGTAGGAAAGGCTGAGGCAAGGTAACATTTTGAAAGGAATTCCTGTTGGATTAATTCCATTTTTATTTTACCTATGTTGTATTAGGGAAGTCTCATGTCCTGAAAGGCTGAGATATTTGGGACATTTCTGTTTCTTCTTAAAGAAACTCCGAGGATACTCAGTGCCCTTTAGTAGACATTCTTACTAGTTGTGTAATGATTGCATACTAAAGATTATGTATATAAATTTAAATTATAAATGTATTCTGAATGCTGTTCTTTTTGACATTGACAGAATCGATTTCAGTTCTTCTTGGCAACTGCCTGGATGATGTTGTTTAAATGTGGTTTTCTTCCTACCCCTATATCCAAACCTTGTTCATCCTGACCCTCATTTGTACTTCTTTGTGCCACAGCACCTCTTTCATCATTTCACTTACAAAAAAAGATTAAACTATTCCAGGAAGTGGGAGCGTAAATGCAATTGAATGGATATTGAGGAGGCCTGGATGTGCATGAATTGGCCCTCAGTACATAGTTTGGCCCTACGCCTTTAGTCTTTAAAGCAAATTAAATCCTGAATGGCATTTCTCCAGGAAGCATGCTTGATGGAATCCGAATCCCAAATTTTAAACATAGGCTGAGTCTCTGAAGCAATTTTTCCCTTCATAAATGATTTTAGGAGGTGTAACCATTCTTTTCAATAAACACCTAAGGTTACAGTGCTCTCCAGGCCCAGAGATTTAAAATACTGGACTGATGCTAAACTAAAAATTGATGACACTGAACTGCAAGGAATTAGTTATTATGTTCATCACTGGCTAGTGATTGTATTAGGCTTTTGTAGTTAAAACACAACCAAGCAGAATAGACAAAATATATGAAACAAATTATGTTTTTATAATTGAGTTTGCAGCTTTAAGCCATCTTAAGGTACTTACCATGGGATTTCTAAGCAGGTTTAAAAGTTCTAAACAATTTCTTAGAGAAGCAAGAGTAAAGAGCTTTTATGAAAGTTACTATACCAGACATGCCCTGAGGTCATTTCGTCCTGGAGCTGAAGTTACTTACTAAAGGGCTCAAAACATTTTATGTCTTTTATGAACTTGAGTGGTGAACAAACCCTGATTTTATTTAAGTTTTCTCTATTGAATGTGTGACCTTTTAAATATGAAGGAGTTGGTTAGCCTACACTTTAGCTGGAGCTGTTTTCAGGAAACTCCTGTAATATTTTGACTGTATAATAATTTTGAGTGTTTATATAGGTATAGTTCATAGGTAGGAGCTCTGGACCAGAAAAAAAATCATGAGTGACTTAGGAAATATTAAATATCAGAAAATAACAATTTGATAGCTAATTTCATTTAGTGAGTACATTTGAAAACAGTAGACTAAAGGTTAAATTACCATATAATTTCTTAGGTAAGCAAAGAAATATTCTCTAATATCACTGACTAGTTTATAAATATAACTTATTTTTATCTGAGACTAAAGGACTCAGATCCAGAGGCAGAAATGAAAAAATAAATGTATATTTTAATAGTTAGAAGTCCAGCATCTCAAAAGAAGGAATGAAAATAAGTTTTGTTTTCTCCACCACACACAAAAAAAAAACCCCAACCCATAGTTCCTATAAACGTAATTAGAACATGTAAAAACAGAATAAGCAAAGGCTCCTGTTAACTCTCAGAATAGTACAGTCTTCCACCAACTGTACAGGCAAACTGCTGATATGTCTTCTCTGCCATATAAAACTGAGATGACAGCTTTGGAAAGGCTTGGGATACTCATTAGAAATCTGTTCCCTATCCCGCTGCTGTTGGTGGGACTGAGTTGTAGCTGAATAATGGAAATAGTTCACAAACCCTGAAATGATATGAGAGTAGAGTGTTGCCAAAGATGACAGGATCAAAAACTTGGAGATGGGGGAAAGGGATTATGTAAAACACCTTTTTTGTCAGCAGTCAGCAGTTACACATGGTAATGGTGGTTGTAAGAACAAACCCAGTCAGTGGCATGAATTGGTAAGGATCTGTGGGGTGTAAAAATGCTTATTTTTTCAGTTGGAAGGATAAGAAAATGGAGGGAAACAAACACAGAGACATAAAACCTGGCCAATCAGTGTTAAAAAAAACAATAACCAGAAACAAACCACATCAGTCACACTAATTGATGGACTGTCAAGAACTGCAGGTAAACTGGGACTTCGCAACTGATAAGGATGCAAACCTCGGGGACCTGTGTGCTGGTGGGACTGTGCCAACTGATGAGGCAATGTGTAGGGGAACGGGGAACAGGGGGGAAGAGTGAAGGGGGTAGGCAGAAGAGGGTATAAAAGGGATTGGTTGCATGTAAAATGGTCGGTCAGTATGCTTGCCTGGCTGAGCCCTGTGTCTGATCACTGCAGTGTGTCCTGTCTTCTATGTCTTATATATTACATCTTTGCTTAATTGTTTGTATGTAATCTCGTTCTCTATTACATGTATGTGTGCTGCAAGGACTCACTACCAGCCGCTGGTGAGACCTGCGTGTGTGTGAGTGAAACTTAGTGTCAGCTACTGGAGTCAGACTGGGTGTCTGTGGCATCTGATCTATGGTGTCAGTTATTGGAGTCAGACTGGGTGTCTGTGGCATCTGATCTATGGTGTCAGTTATTGGAGCCAGTGGGGTCTCAGCATTGGCAACTGGAGTGAGTGGGGTTCTTTAACCCCCAGTCACTGGGGCGGGAATGGTGTGTGTCCCCAAAATCAGCTACTGGGGGAACCAGGGTGAGTGAGGGGCTCAGCACCAGTGGCTCGTACTCTGTATCATAGAACTAGGGTGTGGACAGAGAAATCCCATCCTGCAAGTTTTCCTTTTTAATTTAGCGTCTCATATATATATATATGACAAAATATATATATTGTATGTATTCACACATATATATGTTTGTAAATATTTATTAAATTTAGCAAGGGTGGACCTGTTAAACAGATTTAAATATTTTATAGGCAAAAGTCTTGCGATCTAAATTGTAAAACCAACAGCGTGCAAAATGTTATGACAGGCTATTTAGGAGACCCTCATTGGTAATAAGACTGTGTTTCAGTAGCTCAGACCACAATTGTGGTAAAATTTCCTCCCTTGACTAGAGTAATATTGCACTTTATGTCCATACTGCTAAATAAAAGCACCAGAGCATCAGCTCATATACTCAATTTCTGCTCAGTCACACCACTTGTTAGCTCACTATCTGGATATGCTTTGAATGCCTCTATTTATCTGTCTCTAAGGCAAAACCTGTAAGCTTTGGGGAATAAACCTCAAGAGGGAGTACTGCCAAATAGTTGTTTCCTTCCAGTGTCCTACATCGCTTTACACACTCAGACATGCCTCATGCTGTCCTGTCACACACCCATGTATGCAACAAACCTCCAACTCCACATTATAAAATCATCAGTCTCCTGGGGCAAAAGCATAGTCTCTGCATTATTTGAGGCACACCAGACTAGAAAAAAATGAGAAGATAGTAACTGTGTGTGTGGAGCACCACATGAGGCCCCTAGGAGATTCAGGCCCAAGTGTGGAGTATGGAGATGGCCAGTGCTTTCTCTGCTTTTCTCTGCTTTTTTTTTTAAAATTATTTTTATTATTTAATTATTTAATATTATATTCTTTTATTATTATTTATTAATATTATTATTAAATATTATATATGAACATTTAATTATTTAATTATTATTTAATTTTTTTTAAAAAATATTTGATGCTGTGGATACAAGACAATTTGTGATGATCAGTTGTAACCAGGATAAGAACAATTTGCCTACCCAATGCAAAACCATACTTTTTTTTTTTTTTAACAATTCTGTGTCATAGAGATAACATGCAGATTCCCATTTTTCTGGCCCTCCCAGTTCAAAGGGATAGGGTGTCTGGCAAGTCCTGTTCATGTTTCTGTGTTGGAATACGTTAAGAACGAACTATGAAATGCTTAAAAAGACTGAAGATAGTAAATGATTGACTTCAAATGTCATTAGTCCACATATACATGGAAATTAAAGAACAAAGGGAACCTACTCTGGCAAAATAAGCGTTTTGATGTATCCCACTCTTTTTATCTGAAGCCAGAGTACTTTGGTAAATACTAACAAAGGCCTTTGATGACTGGAGGTAATACACCCAGGTGTCCATAGCACAACTTCTCCCTTCCGACTACTCCATTTACTGAGAAATAATACTTGCTCATCTTGATATTAATGTCATGCTTTTCTGTTTGTATATTCATGAAACAAATACCTCAAAAGGGTTTTAAATCTCTGCTGACTGATTTAGGAAAAATGACGACCGAAGCAGGCAATGTGTCTTTGGGGGTTTTTTTGTTTGTTTTTTTTGTTACCATTGTTACAGAAAACCAGTGTGAATTCACCCATTGTGCAGGTTCTTAGGTTGGTTAGGTTGGTAGGTTCTGCTTTTCACTTCAATTCCTTCAAAGAAACAACTGTTTCTAAAGTTGTGAGCCACAGGATATCTGGGGAATTACAGACGTTGGTGCTTCATCTCAGTGCTATACAAAATTGATTTAGAGTGCAATTAAAGTAAGCTTAGTAAAATATCTGACTCGGTATTACATCATAGGCACAAACTCATGCAAGTGAAAATTATGTTTTTTTAACATGTTAGAGGTTTTTGAAAAATTAATAAACAATAGATGAATGTTACCCTAATTGATGTAATTTATACCTTAATTTTTTTCTCATAATGTGGTACATAAAAGCTCATTAGAATTAAAAGATAACTAGAAGATAAAAGGCTAGAAGACAAAAGTCACAAATTTTTGGACTGGTTAATCAGTAGGAAAGGATTCACAATGAAGGACTGTTCTTCAGGGCTATAAGGTGAAATAGTGGGCTTCATAAAAGATTGGGAATTGATAAACAAGGGTCACATAATGCTTTTAAATGACTGACGAGAAATTATGTTCATTTCCCTGCCATGTAATCTTAATTTATAAACTAAAAAAAACCCCAAAAATCCTAAAAAATTCCTGTGTTACTTGCATGTACTAAAACACTGGAAAGTATCATCACAGAATTTGACTTAGTTTTAATTTCAATAAATGAAAAACTAGCCATCTTTTTAAAAAACAGTAAGCAAGAAAAAGATATCCTTCCTAATAAACAAAACATCTGAAATGTAGTAGTTCCTATGCAGGGTGAAAGCAGTAACAGAAAATAAACATTGGAAGGTTTTGTTCAAAATACACTAGATTATTTATTTCTAAGTATGTCCTCTATGGATGCAATATCGGATCAGGCAAGAAGCTCTACTGATTTATATTTAATGCATTCTTTGAAGCTAGTAAGTATTTTTATTCTTATTTTACAAACAAGAATATGACACAGCACGATGTCAAATTCAGCTCTTAATATCTACGATAGGTGTGACAAATCACACTCTGTAGTGTTCTCTCTCTCTGACAACAGAGTTTGAGCTGAGACAGTGAAAATTTGTGGAAATTGGCTCATCGTAAAAGTCTTTCAATAATGAAGAGGGAAATATGCATCAGGGTGCTATGAATCTAAATAAATGCAAGAGATAGGGTTTTGTTTTATTTTAACCAGGATATAGGAAAAAACCTTAAATATTTCAGAAAAAAAATTGAAAAGTTCATCACATTTGAACAACTGTTTGATGTTAATATCTGTTTCATTTTATTTTAAAATGTGGCCTGCTCTAAAAAAAAACCAGAAATATTTTTCATGGACATAAATTAATAACAAAATGCATGGCTGAATCAGTTTCAGAGCTCAGGAATTTTAGATGGAGCTAAAACATTACACAACATTGAACCATACAATTTGAGCCACACCTGCCAACTTATGTATTTGCCATGTCCAATATGCCTTTGGAGTTAAACCTATGGGATTCATTTTGTGTATATTTTAATTTCTCTCTTTCTTGGTAAATCCACATTATATTTCTGCCGCCTAATCTTTATTTAGCAAATAATTACAATCTGTATTGATGCAAAGCAATAGCCTCCAAGCTTACAGCTGGCCATAACAGAACATGCTGGAGCCTTTGCTGATTTGGAATGGGCCCGGAAAGCACTTTGCAGATGAAGAGGAAAGGCTCAGCTGCTAGCACTCTAGTTATACAGCCTTCTTCAGATCTGAGTAACCCTGAGTTTCCATGGGTGAAAAGTTTGGAAAATATTCAGTAAATTAATTTATGACGAACTTTTTTATTATCCAGAAATGCTGCCAGCATTTTCTGTACTAGTATATCTAGTGTCAGCTCATGACCTGCCACAATATCATTTAACAGACTCTATAGGAGATAATATATGGCTTCCAAAAGGTTTACCACTCTACAATATTTATTCACCTGTTATTGTCAGGTTTCTTTAACAGTTTATTGCCAAATATTCGCTTGTAAATAATGAAGACTTCGACTAGCGCTTCCAAACCTAAATCCTTCCCTTCTTCATGATTCAGACAAAGAAAAGATTCCATTATGCTTTTCTGAAACCAGCGTTCTTCTGTGCTGCAATTCTTCTGATCATGATTTTTATTTGCAGCAGGTTGTGTTCTTAAAAAAGGCTAGCATCGGTAACAAATGCCTTCTTATTCCCTTGCACTGGATTATTTGGATTTCATAGATAAAATAAGTCCTACTACTTTGGTATTTGAAAACAGTCCACAAAAACGTATTCTGTCTGCTAAAAAAAGGCTATGATTATCGTGAACATGTACAGCTTGATTTTACAGCCAGGGAATCTGTGGAGGATACTACTCATTAAGACACCTGTTACTGAGCATAAAGCAAATAAGAAGTATTCACAGTAAATCCGAGAGGTTATGCTAGAAAATTGCTATTGTATAAGAACATTGTATCTGCATCTCTACAGTCAGGATATTGCATGAAAGACAGGAAGGTCAGCTATTCAGTTGTTACTGCATTTCATATCTGTTAAGTGTTAGAAGTAAATAAATTTCTTATATGTTCAAACGCCCTAAAATGTCAAAGATAAATCACTCATATTAATTTTTAATGTGATAAGGTGGATATGCACTTTTTTATTTTAATCTCCTCCATAGATTAAAATGTATGTCTATTATAGGTTATTATAGGAATACATGATCAAATTAATAAAATGTTGCATTTTACTGAACTAGAGAAACAGAAAGGGAGTTAAGCAGAACAGTTAAGCTACTTTCCTACACTGAATCACACCACACAGTTAGGGAATTTTCATTGAATCTATGGACACATTATCCTCATGGATTTCTGACTCACCATAGCAACCACATAAAAAAAAAAAAGATGTTTAATAAAAGCAGTTTCACTTGAATTTTCTGTTAAAATATAACATACCTAAGGGCAGAGAAATAAAGATATGACAATACAAACGTTTTCACACACTTTACAATCAACATATAATTCATAACTTCATGTTATTAAATAAATTGGTTATTTACAACTTTTTGATAGAACTGATCAACTATGATTTCATTTACCAGGGTGTTCTGACTTTTTTGAATTTTCCTGAGCTGAAATGGAGAAAAAGATTTTTGAACATCTAAACAAATCAGTGTGAATAAATTGGAAAATATTGAAATGTTTACTTTCCACATATTTTAATAGTTATGTAGTTCATATCAGAAAATTTCACTATAGAGCATTAAATGGAAATCTTAAATATTACATTGAATTGATATAAAATTTATAAGACAGGTTAAATCTGAATAAGTATGTTTTGAGTTTCCAAAAAAAATTGGAATCAAAGGTTACTGTTGTCAGAATCAATATCATTGTAATGCTTATATATCAAATACTTATACAATTCTTTGTCTTTTATTATGAAAAACATTTAATTCAGCAAAACTTTTTTTTATTCTGGAAAAAAATATTTCATAAAAATATGTATAATGGTTCTATTTATTGGTTATTAGTAACACAAAGCTGAGAAGTATTATGTAATAGGACATTGCCTCTTCGAGTAACTTAAAATAATCTGAGATTCTGATTTTTTTTAAAAAGTTTTACACATACCCATTTATATTTTTTTTCTTTTAAATGACGAATGAAGAAGAGTCTTTTGCTTTTGAATACTCAAAGCAATTATGGCCATGTACATACAACTAAGTTGAAGACGTCCATGGAGTTGCTACTCAAAACCTTGTTTTGAGTGAAAGGAAATATACCTTACATATAAAATTAAGGATTTAGTTTTAGTTCAGTTGAAATCTTAACAGTCTAATAAATAAAATATTGTCCAGGTTTAATTATTACAGAGGAAAGAAAAAAAAAAGAAAAGAACACATTTCAGAAAAAGTTTAACAAAGCTTAAATTATTAGAGACACACTTTCTTGTATCTACCATTTCTTCTGGTGTTGTGCTCAACTTTCCACAGGCCTTCAGGGTCCTCTGGTCCTGAATTGACTATGTTGTTCTATATATGGTGTATATTTGGATTTTTTTGTTTTGTTTTATCTTGTTTGGTGAGTTGTTTATAGGCCTGAGGTCTCCAGTATAATCCTGTGCCCTATATATTATTGTCCCATACAAGTACTCCTCTACCCTGCATGCTGGACCCCCACTTTCAAGGCTCTTTCTATCGTACTGAACCTATTTGCATCTAAACTACATTTTTATGTTAACAGTGAATATTTCTATCCACACAGATCACCAACTTGTTACTACTATCTGTATAAAAATTGTGGTTATGCTACACAATTATACAAAGCTAAGCAAAGTGAAACAAATGAGATAATAACTCCTTGGACATTAGAAAATTGCTGTTACAGCTAAACAAGCTAAAACAAAGCTCCAGGCAGGCCAAGAGTAGTTCAGGCACAGCCTGATGAGCCTCAGCCCACTTGGTGCAAAGCCTCTGGCCTGTAACTAGCAGTGGCAATGCTGTATCTACTGGGCGAAATGGTTCCAAGGCAATGTGACGCCATCTGGCTTGCTTCCTCTCTGCTCAAGGGCTAGCTATTGTTAGAAGAGGTTGGCTGGTTCCAAACCACATAGCACTTGATTCTGGGTGTCCTCAATGGTGCCAAGTGGTACCCTACTGGCAGAATACATTGACATTTTGTTTGAGTGTCATTTTCAGCTCAAATTATGCAAAATAAAATGTGAGGGTTGTGTGGAAGACCACCAGAGTGATCGTTTTTTTAGTTCAAAAATTCAGTGTGCATGTTGCTCTATGCCATGGGGCGTGACATCATCATAAAGAAGGAGAATTTAAAGAGCTACTTAGGCAAAGCCTAACTAGTGTTGGAGGGCTGAGGAGGATAAAGGTGGTTCATTTTCCTCCCCATTTGAGGGCAGCTTATGGACTCCTCACAAATGTATTCAGGCTTTGTCTTAAAAGAGTTATTTTGGGAAGGGGTGGTTAGCTAAGAAATCAGGAAGCAAATTAATGTTCAATCAATGTGGATGATTAGGGGATGAATGCTCAAGCTTGTTTAACTGTGTAGACATATCCGAGGGTCTAAATATAAGTCCATGGTCTTCACTTTGAAAAGAAGAGCTCTGAAGTTTTGAAAGTGTTTGAGATATACAGTAAACACTTTGTTCCTCTCTCCACCTTTTAACACCTTCCTTAGACAACTAGTGACAATCAAATCTGACAGTATTATTAAAATTATCCATACATTCCTATCCAGAGGTCCATAAAGAATTTCATTTATTGATTTTAATGGTGCACCTGCTCCAAGTTATTGCAATGCCATTAATGATTCATTAATGTGCTTAGATTTCCTGCTGATATGAGCTGAATGAATGAAGAATGTTTCCTGTAACATAACAAAATAATCAGGAAGACAGAAAAAAATGTGTGTACATTTCTTTCCATTTTAATGAAGGTAGTGCTTGTTAAATACATTGTATTAGCAGAACTAGAAAGGATTCTATGAAATGTGTAGCTGTAGATGCATCATCTTTTATTATTTTATAAATTTTAATAGTAGTAAGACAATCTGTTTTAAAGGAATGACATTGGATAGCACTCTGGAAGATGGGCCATTTGGTTAGAATTACTTGATTTGGGACATTTGAAAGAGCGCTGAGGCTTAGTGATTAAAAAAAAAAAGAAGTATGACGAAGGCTTTTCTGAGATACATATATAGAAGGATTTGAAAAACAAAAAATTCTCAGAAGTTCAAGACTATAACACTGCAGGAAATACTAGAACAAACTAACCTAAGGGAACACTAAGAACCAGATTACCTTTTGCAGTGTTCCATGGCAAATCCTTGTATCCTAATTCCCTAGTCATCCAGATTGAAGGGACTTCCTGTAATGAATCATGTTTACCATCTCCCCCGCATCTTTTGTAGATACATAATTATGCACTTTCAACTGAGAACAGGAAAGCACATCCAGGTCTAGTTGTGCAAGATAATTCTCAGGTAAAAAGTGCGATAAGTACTATGAGATACTAGGAAAATAATACTTCCCCTCCCCCCTGCCCCTGCTTTCAAAAGAGTAGGTGAAGTTAAAATTACACTAGGACGTGGAGGTAAAACCAAGATCATGAATCTGTCACATGCTTGGAAGCCAGTGAGAACCTGAAGATTTGAAAGCCAAGAGAGGGGAACAGAGGAACTTGGGATTTGACTTGACAGAATCATTTTAATTGGGACGACTTAAAAACGAAATTTTTGAAGTGTAGGGCGAATAGCTGTTTTCCATCAGAGATAGTTCAGCATTAAATCAAACTACTCCAAAGCCCTAATGACACTTGTCATTTTTGTAGTGTGGCCAGCTAGTTATTATGACAAAGAATGTCAATCTGCCTGGGAAAAGCAATTTCTTTATTGAAGGAATCAATGATCAAAACCTTTTGGCCTATGTTATATAGGAACTTAGGTTAGACTAACAAAATGGTTTGACATGTAAGGCTATCAAACCATATTCCAGAAAATTATTTCAGGAGTTGCTTTTCCTCTCTGTTGAACCAAATAGTATGTAGTAACTGGATGCTTTACTGTACTCCACTACAAATGCGATTGTTCATTTCCTGAAGTAGACTTAAAATACAATTTATTTGTTAAATTATAAGTCTTTCAGAAAACAATGGCAAATTTTAAATTTGGAATGAATTCTTTACAATTAATTCTATGGTCTGGTTTTTTTTTAGAATTATTTATCATACGCACCATAGTGAACACAACAGTCAGCAATCTTTCCCCTAATACTTTAGCGCACTTACCAGAGAGTCATGCCCAAACCAGTGGGGCTATTTTTAGGATACAGGAAATTCATTCAGATACTGTATCTAAGATCTAACAGTGCAAGAAGCACATTGTAATATACTACCAATAGAGATCTTATTGATTTACTGATTTTTTAATATATTTTTCTAAGATTAAAATTCTGACAGTTCTTTCTCTCATATCGTTCTCATGAAGTGGTGAGTTTGCCAGGAAGACTCTTCAATGATGAATTGTCTTACAAAGATACTTCTCCCCTAATGTGTTCATTCACACAAGTAAAAATTCTTATGCAGTCTTGCAAAGATACTTTTCCACTAAGCTGGTCATTCACATAAGTAAGAATTCTTATGCAGCAACCTCACGGAATTCCTTTTCCTGCTATAGTTTGTTTTTCAAAACAATTTAACTTCTAGTAATTTTTATTGCAATGCAGTATAGGTAGCTGTATCTG
This sequence comes from Anarhynchus alexandrinus, assembly GCA_008711295.1. NCBI lineage: Eukaryota > Metazoa > Chordata > Aves > Charadriiformes > Charadriidae > Anarhynchus > Anarhynchus alexandrinus. The sequence continues at coordinate 1,180,054 of VUYV01000135.1, forward strand.
AGGGCATTTAAGCTATGAATATCATGAAGACATTTCACTCAAAGAAAGAACATCAGGAAGCTGCCTTTGACCATCATTGGACTGAATTAAGTTTGCATTTAGTGTCAAGAAAGAAAATGCCCTTAATCCACTAATTCAGCACAAACATTTCTATTAACTAATCCTCTCAAACTGTAGCAAATGCTATACGACTTCATAACATAATGCATTCCAAGCTCAGGAAAATACTTCTGATTTGGAAAATGCTTTAACCTCTCTATCTACCATTCACTGAAGTGTCTTGCCATGCTTTTCGGGATACTAAAATGTGCTTGTTTTTTCGGGTTGGTGTGGTTGCTTGGGGTTTTAGGAGGTTTTTGGTGGTGTCTTTTTGGGGTGCCCCCCTCCCTCCCTGTGACTTGGTACCATTTTGCCTGGTTTGTCTGAATCCTGACTCATTGTTTTTCATGTGATCTGGATCCTGGAAAATTCTAAATCTTAAACAATTTGAACTTGGTTTTATATGTACTCAAAATGTTTGGAAGTTAGTGCCCTTTTGATTATTTGCACAACTCTGTAAATGGCATTATTTAATATATTGCTTTTCACAATTATTTTCTTAGGGCCAGTAAAGGTATATAGATAATACTCTCAAAAAAAGTTTAGATAATATGTTATATGAATATGATACTCTACTTTCACTTTGCAAGATTGACTGAAATCCTGTAAAAGTAACATAAGAATGTAATTCAGTAATGAACCAGATATTTAATGAAAAATATTGTATTCTTTTTGGACCTTCCAACGTTTGTTTATATCATCAATGCATTACATAGAAAAAAAAATTGTCCTAAAATGATTACTGGGATGGGATTCATCAGATAAAATATAGCTGATTATAGGAAAATATAAAGTAGAACTCTACATCTGAATTTTCAGCACAGACTCGCTTATAGTCAATAGAGAGCAATGGAGAGCAGCAAACATTTCTCCTCTCATAAAATAGATATCTAAAATAGATAGTGTGAATAATTCCCTAAAAGTGATTATTTCTCTCCCTTGAGTATAAAAAGAAGCCTGGAGTGGTTAGCTGATAAATATCTAAAACTAGATGAGTTGAATCCTACTCTAGACATTTAAAGACAAATACTTCAATATATCTATATGAATAAATTTTACACTTATAAATGTGGATGCTAATCTATAAGACTATCATTATTGAAAGCAATGACATTAATCATATAACCAAGTCTGCAATGGAAGAGGCCTTGAAGACTGGACTTAATTGTCTTAGTAGAACTACTTCATAATAATAATTTCATATGCTTGCTCACATTGAGTTGAACCTTGACATCTCACTGAAATAAATGGGATTACCAAATAGACTAGCACTGGCCTTAAGGAAGAAATTTTGGACTCTTTAGAAATTCCTAAACTTGAATGAAATTTATGTGTGCTTTAGGATTTGCATCCAGTATAACTGTGTTGCTCATCTTTCAGGTAAGTTCATTGATGGTTTTCTTTTTGTGAAATCTCAACAAAGGCACTTACATAAGAATATGATAATTAAGTTGTAGAGGTAGCATTGATATTTCCAAGGAATACACAGATCTTTGAAAAAAACTCTATACAGAGATTCTCTAGTACCAGTGGACCAGATTTTGCCACCTTTGTGTCAATGGCAAATAGCTATCCAAATACCCCTATTGAAGCTAGTAAAATATGGTGTAGATATAGCTGTATAGTCCTGACCTCTTTTAACAAGTTTTAGTTCATGACAGTTATCACAAAAATAATTTTTCGTTTAGCGTTTAACTAGTTATTCTGACTGACATTCTTAGAGCCTATTTGATCATCTTTGAACATTCAGTTTATCAGCATTTATTTTTACAATGCTTTGGAATATCTATTGTCCCTTAAAAAAGCAGTCATTTTTGTTAGCATAGTGATGAAGGAATTATGTACAAAAAGCTGATTAGTAGTCTTGGTAATTACCTTTTATCTTCTTTCCCTAAAACAAAATTATTTTCATTTGAATTTGATATAACCCCATTTATTAATTAGTAATGGAATATTCTGTTGTGACGAGTTATAACATCTCTTACTCCTTTCTTCCTTTTCCCTCCCTTTGCCTGTCCCTTCCTTTCTTTCCTCCCTTCCTACCTTCCTTAAAGAGCTGTCCTTAAAGGTTCTGGTGACATGAAATAAGAAAAAAGCTGCGGCTACTTTATCAGTTTTGCTTTTTACTGGAAATAAAAGAAAATGGGCTTTTCTCTTTTTTTTTTCCCTTTTCTCCTTTTTTTTTTATTTAAAGAAAATAATCATCCCAGAATGCCCCTTCATCTATCATGGGGGCATATATAATACCACAAACAGCTAATACAGGATGTCAAGGCAACAGGAATAAAAGCAATAGAAAATTCAATTGAGATTGCTTCTGCTTCTTGACACAGAACCCACAGGACAGAACATTCTTTCTACAAATAGCTTGGTGAAGTTAGCTTTCAGTTTAACTTAAAAAGTCTTATAAACTCTTGTCATGAAAGCTTTAATGCTATTCCTTTTATAGCAATAAAATGCATATTGTATTATATTATCTGCACTACGCATGCATTTCACTATACAAATTCAAATATATGTGTTTTTTCCACATATGTACACACACAAATAAACAGTGAAGATGTAAATGCCCCCATTATGACTGTTTTGTACACCGTCCTCTGTAAACAGTTCAAAAGTAACAGCTTATTGTTTTAGCTCTCCTTCCATGCATAATGGTCATAATGCTCCTTTCTAAATACATATTTTAGAATGTTTTGAAGTGTATAGGACCTCTACCTATCTATCTATATAGGGAGAAATATATGCAAGATAAGTGAGAGCATAAAGAACTGATTAAAGTGGTCAGAGAAGCACTATCAAAAATATCATGTATTAACATGAAGTACTTCACATGACAGAACAATTTAATATATTTTATGGGTATTTACTGCCTGTATTTTTCTTACTAATCTTGCACTTATAGGGGCTACTTACCTAAGTCCTCTTGAATACTCAACCCTGAAAACTATATGCAAGCTTTCATAATTAGAATATTTCCAAAAGGCTATTAGAACATTTTTAAAGCTCTGTGCCTGCCAAGCCTAATGGTCGAGTTCAGATTCTGTTTTATATATGTAAATACACATAAGTATTTAAAGTTCTGAAAATGTACAGATAAAGCACTGGGGCTTTGAGCAACCTGGTTTAGTGGGAGGTATCCATGACTATGGCAGGGGGGTTGGAACTAGGTGATCTTTAAGGTCCCTTCCAACCTTAACCACTCTGTTATTCTATATTATTTGAGCATCCCAATTGAAAAAAAAAAAAAAAGTTTTTGGTTGCCTGTGTTGAAACTATAAAGTCCAGAGTCTTGAACTAAGTCTATCGTCAATCAAATTGTACTACTGCTTTGGCTGTCTTTGAATATAACACTCTTATTTACCAGCATATACTTCCTTATACAGCTATCTTAAGCATGAATTGCTGATATCACTGGAAGTGCCACAAGAACAGTTGACACAAAGATTGAACACAGAATTGACATTGTTGTACTGCTGTAATCTCAATTCCCAGATCATCTACACATATACATTGTATTACAATGTCTGAGCAGAAAGTTTATTCAGTCTCTGATTTGTTCGTGGTCATGTGCCTTTGAACTGGGAAGTTCTCATCCTCTGTGAGGTCTATCATAACCTTTTGTTATTTCCAGGGTGCATTTTCATTTATCTCAGACTGTATAGGTAGGAAGGATATATGATTTCACCCACAAAATACTTTCTAGAATTGATGTGAAAATGTGACTGTTCATGAGAAGTTAATGAAAAAAGTGGAAACCATTTGAAACTATTAATGTGGACCAACAACATTACATGTGGTTCTATATCTATCATTGGCTCAATGATAGTTGCACTATCGACAGCGTGACAAACTGACATGGACTACACCATAGTCTTTTGCAAACAAAGAACTTTATAAATCTTTAGTCCTATTTATTGTCTGCCTGTGTGATGTTCATGGAAACATCCTATCTAATGAAAATCAATTTTGTCTTATTGGTAATACTGTTTATAGTGAAATCTGTAGGCCAGTAAATAAGATTTTGCCATTATTAGTAGATGGTTTTGTGTTTACCTGACAGTGCAAGTGTATTGGGTTTATGTGGCAAGGGTTTGGTAGCAGGGGGAGCTGCAGGGGTGGCCTCTGTGAGAAGACATTAGGAGCCACCCCCATGCCAGACAGAGTGAGTTCCAGCCAGCTCCAAAACGGACCTATTGCTGGTCAAAGCTGAGCTAATCAGTGATGCTGGTGATGCCTCCATGATAAAATATTTCAGAAAGGGTAAAAAAACACTGTGCAGAAGCTGTGAGAGAGGAGTGAAAAAATGTGAGAGGAACACCCTGCAGAGACTAAGGTCAGTGAGGAAGGAGGGGAGGAGGTGCTCCAGGTGCCAGAGTACACATTCACCTGCAACCCATGAAGAAGATCGTGGAGAAGAGGGTTCTTCCCCTGCTGCTCATGGAGGGTCACAGTGGAGCGGATATCAACCCTGTAGCCCACAGAGGACCCTACACTGAAGCATGTGGAAGTGCCCTGAAGGAAGCTGCAGCCTGTGGAGAGACCATGCCAGAGCAGGCTCCTGGCAGGAACTGTGGCTCATGTGTGACCCACACTGGAGCTAGTCTGTTTCTAAAGGCTTCCCTTTACATGCAACCAGTCCTTTTTATATCCTTTTCTGTCTACTCATTTTGTTCCTCCTTGCTGCCCCTTTCCCTACATACTCCCCATGGGTTTGTACAGATCTATGGATTTAAAGTAAATATCAAGTCAGAGTAGCTAGTAAGTAGGATAGGAGGCCTGGGAGCCAGGTATTGAAGTAGCCACTAGTCCAGGCTGAGTATTGGATAGACCAGAGGGTCTGCAAGTTGTCTACTGGATTAACCAGAAGGTCCAAGGCAACTACTGGACAGACTGTGGTGTCTCTGGGTTCACCAGAAACCTATTTGCATGTGAGTGTCTGTGTATAAGGCAACTGGAGATGAGAGGATCCAAGGAGCAGCTACTTGGTAGAGGGAGTGCTTAAGGGCAGTTACTGGATGTATCCATAGTGTGTCTGTGTGTACATGAGTGTGTGCAAGGGGTCTGGATATCAGAAAATGGAGAGCAGCTGTGGGCTTTGAGGCTTCACACACCCAGGTACCAACATCTGGGGAGAGTGAACATCAAGGGCCAGTTACTGAGGACAGTTACTTACTTAGACAGTAAGTGTCTAAGGCCAGTTACTGGACGGATCCATATGAATGTATATATTTCTCACTAACAGACTTTCACCTTGATCAGCCAGAGAAGGGGATGGTATCAAGCCATTTATGTCATCTGTATTTGCCTGCGTGTTTCTGGATGTGTGCCCAGCTGTGTGAACAGCTATGTGTACATGTATGTATGAATTGTGTATGTGTGTTTGTGCATGTGCCTACTGGCAATACATGCTTAGCCTCACTAGTGGCTGGACCTCAGAACACAGAGCTGCAACAGCCTCTCTTCTATTGGGCTACCAGCTCTGGAAGCTCCTAACACGAAGCCAGATGACAAAACAGCCTTCCCAGTCCTTCCATCATGTTTAAAAAACCTCAGGTAGATATGAAGTCACAAGGAGCAAATATCTGAATCTCATGAATGGAAGAATGAATGTGATGGGAGCAGATAACTCCTGAGAGGGGTATCTGTGACATGATGCTTTTTTTTTTACCATTATGACACTGACCAAGTCTTTGATAGTGATTCAGGGTCCACCCTTTTGTTAAACTTTCAGATGCTGACACAGATGTGCACATCTCCAACAGGCTTTGCAACACAGTAGTGGTATGCATACCCATCGGTTAATCAACCAAGTCCTTAGGATGTTGTGGACCAGATCTTGGAACTGATTCTTGACAACCATAACAGAGGAAATGAATTTTGACAAAATCCTATGGTGAAAAGAGACAGCATATATTTCACATGCTTGGCCATGTAGTATTCTTGTAATTTTCCCAGGCTGTTCAGAAATCTAAGGAATCCTAATTTTGGATTTACCCTGGAGCCTGAAATTTGACTTCAGTCAACTTGCATATTCAGGCATAATTCTCTGATTTAGTATCATTCAAGGTCTTTGATTCACATTCTTTTCCCCTTGTAGATGCTATTGTGTAATTCAGCTAGTTTTTCCTACACTTCTGAAATTCTGACAGTTTGCTAGGACTTTTTCTGAGGTATAAATACTTTGCTGTAGGTTCTGCGCAGTTTGAGATGACCGAACACTTGCAAAATCCTGATTGTCATGTCAAAATCCTGACTGTCATGTCAAAATCCTTGCCAGTCCTGTAGCAAATTGTGTATAATATTATAGCCAAACAATTCAACTCAGAATGTAAAATTATGATTTGGAAAATTTTTCTTGCTCTTGTCATCATCCCTTAGCTCACATATGCTATGTTCCTCTGAGTTCAGCAGGACATATGAGGAGAGGCTGAGATAACTGAGCTTTGTCAGTCTTAGGAAGAGAAGAATAAGCACAGATTTTTTAGCTGTCTTCAATTACCTGAATAGGAGGAGGAAAAAGAGGAGAGGGGAGGGGATGAGAAGGGAAGGGAGGGGAGAGGGAGTGAGGGGAGGGGAGGGAGGGAAGGGAAAGGAAGGGAAGAGAAAGGATAAACTTTTCTCAGAGGTGTGCAGCGATAGATGATAGATGAGTTGGAACACTGAAAATTTCATTAGATTTGAGGAGATACTTTTTCAACATAAGAGGGGCCAAACGCTGTAATGGGTTGTCCAGAGAGTTTGTGGAATCTCAGTCCTTAACTATTCAGAACTCAGCTGGACATAGCCCAGAACAACCTGCTCTAAATTGGCTCTGTTTTGACCGAGGATTTAGACCAGATGATCTCCAAGGATGACTTCCAGCCTAAATTGTTTTATGATTCAGGATGTGTTACTGCATGCATAGCAGCCCACAAGGGGTCTTTCTTAAGACACCTGCATTATTTGGCCTTTTTAATCAGTACATGCAATGATAATAAGTTTTTTCAGCTTACCATTGGCATTGTGATCACACTCAAAGAATTTGGAAGTATGAACCCAGCTTTTTAATTTTGGTATGCATAGTTATAGTTAGTAAGTATAGTATAGTTAGTGATGCTTCTAAAAATACTAGGATCATGTAGCAACTCTTAAAATTTCTTAAGGCTTCAGGCTTGTCCAGCTGTGTTCTTTAGTTTTGTTTTCGCCCTCCTCTCAAGGCATCAAAATAACTTAGTTTGTAGTTTCTCTGCTACACAGTAGTTGTTTGCTAGAACTGATACTAGCTCATATAATTTTTTAGCTAATTTTTCTGGTGAAAATACTATAGCAGAAGGACTATGGCAAAAATTTCCACAGATTTTTCTCTCTTTCTAGAACAGGAAAAGAATATTTCTTATACATGACATTTCAGAAGTGATAGCATATTTGTAAAATTTACCAATAATGACATATACAAGTTAGCTTTTTTAGTCATCAGGTGAAAGAACAGAACTGTGAAGCACCATCAGACATGGAACAGTGTGAATAAGCTCTTTTTTGGCTGTTTTTCAAACTGACAGTTGCTTAAAATCTGGAATCATGTTCTACATTTTATTCACTTATGATGTTAGAGTGGATTGTTGTAAAATTGTACCTGATGGACAAGAATACCACAGCTTACATTCAGTTCATTTCTAGAAGCCTTACAGAATTCACTGTTTCAGTTTCAGAGATTTCTGTATGAGCCCATATTGAGGCATTGTAATATTTTTATAATTTATATCAAAACTACTTCAAAGCTCTTCTTACTGCAATTCAACTTCTACATTAGATTACATAAAGATGCACACTTCCTGGAAAAGCCCATATGAAAAGTTCCAATCCCATGGTGACCACAGGTTTATGTTCCAGTGTGGCTAAGACTTAAACCCCACAGATAGTATGCACAAGGAATAAAGAAGTTCAGTCAAAAAAAAAAAAAAAGGAATTTATTAAATTGTCTGGGGAAATTTTTTTGTCTGCTTTTTCCTGACAGCTAGAACTTCCCTCTGACTATTCTTTGTATTCTTGCCCTAAGTCCACACAAGAAAGGTATTTGGGGTTTGGTACTTCACTGTGCACAGGACTCGAATACTTCTTTTTCTTTGTTTTAATGTAGGCAGCTTGAAAAAATGCTGATCCATCTTCTGGCCGTTTGTAATCCCTGCTTGAGTTGCCAATGCTCCTATTGTCTGAGCTCTTTGGAGAACCCCCCATTTACATCCATCTTCCACAGAAATTAAGTCCAAGCAGATTCATGTAGTGCTATTGTTGAAATAATACATACAGACAGTTTAACTACCCAATGATCACATGAAAAAATGGTCCATTCTTCATTTTTGACCATGATTTTTTATAAATATATCATTACATTTATTTATGCATTCTGAAGTCAATGAATTAATCCAGTAGTTTATATTCCCTCCTTTATTATATTTCATTTCTATTTAAAGGCTCATATTCATCCCTTGTCTCTCTGATATTAAAGATACACAAGGACAGAAGTTGTTTAAATCAGTAAGAATAAACAGAGTACATTATTATTGTGATATCGCTGATGCTAACTGCATGGAAGGAAGTACTTGGTGTCAAATAGTATGTCCAATTCACAGTTTTATCCATTCTCCAGGAATCTTGACCTAGTTGGATCCTGCTAACCTGTGAGAGTTCACTTTTCAGACCCTACAAACTCAGAGCTCTTTCTGAATTACAGAGAAAATAACATGCAGGTACTATGTACATGACAGAGTCCAAAAAAGCCAATTAAATATGTATCATTTTAATAGATTATATCTATTCTGTGCACTCTTTCTTGTTCTTAAAATCTGTAACATAATACACAGTAAACATCTTTATTAACAACTGAAAATATTTTTGCTTCTTAATCCCTGTGCATAACAAGATATAAAAATTATAAAGACAGATATTTTCAAGTGTAATGTAGGTATAACTGTACAACTTTTGAAGCTTTTATGTTTTTTTCTTTCTTTTGAGTTCCAAGGGCTTATTTTTAAGTTGAGTTTTGCTCAGGGTACCCTTTATTGGGGGGCTTTTGGGGATACACATTCTAGCTCCTTGTCTGCAGTAACACCAAACATGACTATGCTAACTACATCTTTCTTGACTTTCTTTGCTTGGTAGGGTGGGTATAGCAGGTATATAGCAATCACTGTTGTGTTTGCAGGACAGTGATTGCTACCCATCTGTTATACCCATCCTACAAATCGCATCTCCAGTACCATCTGTGCAGCTGAAACCAGTTTAAAGCCAATGACCCAGTGGAAGAAGACATTTACTCCAACTCACCCATGGCCAAAGCTCAGCCCCTGCATGGTAGAAGTCCATCTCCTTGGGTTTCAACTTCTGCACAACTTTTGCACTGAATACTGTCTATTGTGTCACCCTCTCCCCCATGAGGGCTAGTGTTTTAACTGTTTATCTCTTCCTATCAGCATAAACCACCAACATCTTTGCTATTCTCATAACCCTGGGCCAATCTCTTTCACTTTCTCCATCCCAGGGGCCAACTAGTGGTTACATCTCCAGTTTCTGTTACTTTCTAGGTTGCTGCCCAAGTGTGTTACGAAAAAAAAAATGTTATCTTTGTTATCCAGATCATACTGAGTCAGCCTAGTCAGTTCAAGCTGGGCAGATGTAGTCAGGTCTCACTTATCTGGGTGGTACTGCTCACTGGGCTACATTCAGTTACAACAGATATGTCAAAAGAAAGTAATACAAATGTTCCAAAAAATGTTCAAAAAGCTCAGAATGTTATATGGCAATCTGCACGTCTTAGGCAAAGCATTCAGCACTCAACAGGTGTTTTTTTTACAGAAACACAACAAAAATTTTGGGGAAAACCCTGTGTCTGGTGAAATGAGATAAAGGTTTTCTGTTGATCTGGAGAAGTCCACAATTTCATCTTCATCATTTGCACTGAACACCTACATTACCCTTAAGATTTGGAGATTTCATAATTCCCTTTTGACTTTTTTTTTCTGTGTTTGTACAGAGAAAAATTTATCTATGATATTCAGATCTTGATTCACTAGAGACTTTGTCTCTGCTAGTTTCTGATTTTGTAGACAGCAACAGAATAACAAAATACATTTCAATACACAAGTGATGAGCTTGAGTTTTTGCCATTGTTTTATAAGTGGATAAGAAGTTATGAAATATAAATTAACAAATTCAGAGGATCACAACCAAACAACTCTGCCTCTAAGGTTCAGTGCATATAAGTTACTCATGAAAGCAAATCCTCACTTTGTGAAGAAAGCAAGTTTTGTAAGGTACTTACTGTCAAGATAGGTCAATCAAGCCACAATTAGCTCTAATTAGCAATCCCATAGGCTATTAAAATTGTTTACCTTCTGTTGAGATATGCACAGAAAGGCACATAATTTTTTCCCACTTGTAAAAACATCAAAGAAAAATATTTCCTATCTGAACCTTAAAACCAATTATAAATGAAGACAACCACAGCAGTGATATCAGCAGAATTTAGGAAACCATTTGTATTGCTAATTGCAGCATTATAGCTAGCTGAGGGAGTATAAAATGTTATTCCTGTTAGGCTTTAAATAAAGGGTCCCAAATAAATGTTAGTTTTTTAGATATAAAGTTTCACAAGGACAGAGAAATGGTCTGACAGATCTCTGCATCTCTCATGAGTTCTATAGCTATATCAATTCTTATCTCGAAATCTGAGTAAAGAGGTAGAATGATAATAAGTTTTCTTGTTCTTAATTAGGTGCATAAATTAGTGGTCTTGTTTTTAAAAGGAAGAGAGTCTAGCATAGATCAACCACTTGATCTTGTTTATTTTTTAAAATGCTAACATATAATAGAAAATTCAAATAAGAAATGAAGGGCTTGGGGAAATCCATAGTTTTCTTATCTCAGTTTTTGATATTGGTTATAATTATATTGTCTACAGAGGGGAAAGCAAGCTCCATGGAAAGCAATGAGCATGTCCTTTAAAACTTAAAAGCCTACAAGGCACTTCATATTAGAATTGAATATAAAAAAAAATAGCATTAAGTTCTCCTCTGGATCAGGAAGAAATTATTGCACTAAGACTTGCTTTAAGTGAATATAATTTCTTGTTCTGATTGAACTTGTCTAGCTAAGGCCAAAAAAGATCCAACACGGAGGTATTCCAGAGCAAGGTTTTTGCCCTAAAATTAGGCAGCATGTCACAAACATCTGTTGCGGTTTATCTGACCTGCTAAATGTGCTTAGATGCTAGTAGCAAGAAAGAAGTTTTTAAGTAAGATTTTTTAAGCATATCCATCAAACCACCTAAACAGTACTTAAATAGTAAACCAGGTAAATAGTACTTCTCTGGATGCATTTAATATACTTGAATGTGTCCAGAGGAGGGCAACAAAGCTGGTGAAAGGGTTGGAAGGAGTGTCCTATAAGGAGAAACTAAGGACTTTAGGTTTGTCTAGTATGGAGAAAAGGAAGCTGAGGGGTGACCTCATTGTTTTCTACAGCTTCCAGAGGAGGGGAAGTGGATAGGAAAGTGCTGAGCTCTTCACCTTGGTATCCAGTGACAAGACACATGGGAATGGTTCAAAACTGCACCAGGAGAGGTTTAGACTGGACAGCAGGAAACATTTCTTTACCAAGAGATTGGTCAAACCCTGGAACAGGCTTCCTAGAGAGGTAGTCAGTGCCACAAACCTGTCAGTGTTTAAGAGGCATTTGGATAATGCCCTTTATATGCTTTACTTTAACTTTTGGTCAGCCCTGAATTGTTAGAAAATTGGACCAGATGATCGTTGTAGGTCCCTTCTGACTGAAATTATTCTATTCTATTCTATTCTACTCTATTCCATTCTATTCTAACATTTTGTTCAAGTAAGTTTACAGTCACCAATTCCATAACAGATTGGATTCACCAGAAACTTTATTATTTTTATAATAATTTTAATGCAAATAAATGCAATGAAAACTGCTAGCAATCCACTATAGCTGAGGTGGGAAACTGTAATTTTAATGAAGCTTGTTATTTGTCTTTCAATATTCAAATAATGTAAAGGCATGTGGTTGTTTTTTCATTCTTTATTGCTCTTGAAGAATGAAATATATGAACTGCACCTCTAATTACTATAAAATTATATTAATTTAAAGTTTTAAAATTATTACTATTTGAGAAACAAATATGCATTAACAATTTCACCAATATTTAGATCATCCCAATATGCATGTAGGATACAATATTGAAGTCACGACATTTCTTTTCATCCTTTCCATAATAATATATTGGCTGCTTGGCACTTCCTAACAGATTTGTTAGACTTCATCTAACACAATGTATGACTGATTATTTCTTTTTAATTAAAATAATACAATCCAAAGGATTCTAATCCCTTATACCCCTGACATAAATGAGATTACCCATACTCATTTGCCACATAGTGGATTAACCTGCCTCTCTAAATGTATGCTCACCAGAAAACAGCAATCATGTTAATGCGTTTCATCCAGCCTCTCTAAAGCCGCACAGGAGAAAAGATGGCTTCTATAATGAGACCATGAGATTAACAGATAACAACTGTAGCAGACCAAGGAGGAAAAAATAAAAATAAAATAATCTTGAATTAAGTAGTCCTAAATCAAACAGCCTGACAGCTGATTACATGGAGGAAGCTCCAGGTCAGAAATTTCTAGTTATCACAGCTCGGGCAATGTGGTACAAGAAAACAAATAGCCTACTCGGTTTAGGCTTTTGAAGGTGAATCCTTAATGCATTAATTCTACACAGAAGCTCACAGGAAGTTAGTGAAACTCAAAGGTGTCCACTGCTGGCATAAAAATGCAAATTCTGCTGTTCAGACTGCTGACTGAAGTGGAATGCAATGTTATTATTTTGGTCTACATGTATCTTGCTGTTTTGTGTTGGTGAAAACTAAAGAATTCAAAGTAAATCTGACCTGAAAGCAATATATTTTCGAAGTTATCATCAAAACCACTATGTTTTGCTCACTGTCCTCTCAAACCACATTTTTGGGGTATGGACAGAAAAAACATTAAAGAAATTTCTCCTCTCAGGAAAAAATAGTTCTGGAAAGGCTTTGTACTGTGTTTTATTTAATAAGTGCTCTGGAATTCTTTGTGTTAAATGTTGAGTGTTTCATGAAACTAAATTGAACTGCACATAATTTCTTCCTCCCTTGTATCAAAGAATTATTTTTAATGACACTGTAAAAAGCACTTGCTGGACACTGATCAAAGCTTCTGTAATACAAGCAGTGAAGTTATCATCATTCTCCTTTTGTGATTCTGAGGCAAATAATGAAAACACGACTATTCAAAGCTATGAGTATTGACACGGCCAAATGATGTTCAAACTCCACAAATGTTGAATCCTTCCTTAATTCTGAGATCTGCAAGTTAAAATGGATCTAAATAAATTCCATATCATTACCACAAATAGGGAGGAGGGAAGGGAAGATTTTTTTTTTTTGAAGCTGAATGAAAGACTCAGGCCTATTTGCAGAAATAAGAAAAAGAAAAGACAAAGGAAAAGCCCCAGAGTTCTAACGCTATATTTTCAAGATTCATTTTCTTCCATTTACCCTCCCTCTACTTAGTTCAATAGAGACTTTAATGCTGAGATTACTTCTTGTGCTAATATTTTTTTATTATTTTTTAATACTTTGCCATATACTTTCTTAGTAATGTCAATTATGAATTTAAATATTGTAATCAAATCAGTGAATGTTAATATATACAATATAATTAGAACTACTGCCTATGCTCTGTAGTCTAACTCTGAGTTTTAAATATATGACATCATTGTTTACTACAGAATGAGCTGTTGAGGTAAGTTTGTTTTCTATCTTTCAAAAAGAACTCTCAAAATATAATTTTAAAATATAGTAAAAGCAATTCCAGCTAAATTCAACAGATTCAGAAGCTTCAGCTGAACTGTTTGACAACTAAGTTGCTAAACTGGTTAATCTAACAAGAAATCCTTGCTGATTGTGAGAGTAAGGAAATGAGGGCTGCTGGGGCAATTTTAAGATTTCCATCAAAACTCAGTCTTGAGAGTAAAGGGTAGGGAGAGTTATGGAAGTCATCATAATAATGAAAAACAAACACTGTCTTAGAAGTAGCATTTATTTTGTTAAGTTGGTCTAGAATTATTTTTTAAAAGAAGAGTTTCATGTGATTTTAAGCATTACCCTTTTCCCTAAATAGAACACAACTAAAAAGATTTGAATATCGGTTTAAGATATAGTTGTATAGATATTATATATATCATGTTTCAGGCTTCTATGATGGCTGGGGTGTTAAATCCTGAAAAAGGGCATAAAACTGAAACACTGAAAGATCAGGCAGTGTTACAGAGAGTAGTTACTGCATAATAATTTGCAAATGAGATACTGCAGCTAGCTTCACTATATTTCTTTTTACTGTCAGTTTAGCATGATTTATCTCAAATGGTAATTACATGTATAGTATTATGGTTCCACTACAGAGCTTACATAGTACCATTGCAATTTCAGTATACAAAAACAGCCAGTAAAATTCATTAACATTATATTTACAGTGAATAAATTATTACTGCTCAATGTTTCCAGTTATTTAAAACACTTTATGAATATTTGGATTTCTTTTCTTTTTTATTTGTTACCATGATATAGCTTTTTCCTACTCCAGTGAAAAATATGCATTAATTCTTCTAAAGGGAAGACACAGTTTTTTATGGAGTACTCCTATTGAGGTCCAAGTAGAGACCAGTGATGAGTGGTGTTCCTCAGGGGTCGGTTCTGGGACCCGTGCTGTTCAACATCTTTGTTGGTGACATGGACAGTGGGATTGAGTGCACCCTCAGCAAGTTTGCTGATGACACTAAGCTGTGTGGCGAGGTGGCACTGGAGGGGAGGGATGCCGTCCAGAGGGACCTGGACAGGCTGGAGAGGTGGGCCCATGACAACCTCATGCAGTTCAACAAGACCAAGTGCAAGGTCTTACATCTGGGTCGGGGCAATCCCAAGCACAAATACAGGCTGGGCGGGGAATGGCTGGAGAGCAGCCCTGAGGAGAAGGACCTGGGGGTGTTGGTGGATGAGATTCTCAACATGAGCTGGCAATGTGCACTCACAGCCCAGAAAGCCATCTGTATCCTGGGCTGCATCAAAAGAAGTGTGTCCAGCAGGTCAAAGCAGGTGATGCTGCTCCTCTACTCCACTCTCGTGAGACCCCCCCTGGAGTACTGCATCCAGCTCTGGAGTCCCCAACGTAGGAAAGACATGGACCTGTTGGAGTGGGTCCAGAGGAGGGCCACAAAGATGATCAGGGGACTGGAGCACCTCTCCTACGAAGATAGGCTGGGAGATTTGGGGTTGTTCAGCCTGGTGAAGAGAATGGTCTGGGGAGATCTTATTGCGGCCTTCCAGTACCTAAAGGGGGCCTACAGGAGAGGTAGAGAGGGACTTTTTACTAGGGCGTGTAGTGATAGGATGAGGGGTAATGGCTTTAAACTGGAAGAGGGCAGGTTTAGATTCCATATTAGGAAGAAATTTTTCACTCTGAAGGTGGTGAGGCCCTGGAACAGGTTGCCCACAGAAGTTGTGGATGCCCCATCCCTGGAAGTGTTTAAGGCCAGGCTGGATGGGGCCTTGGGCAACCTGGTCTAGTGGGAGGTGTCCCTGGCCATGGCAGGTGGGTTGGAACTCGATGATCTTCAAGGTCCCTTCCAACCTAAGCCATTCTATGATTCTATGATTTACTTTCCCTGAGTAAAAAAAAGTAGGCTTCCTTCCACTCACAGGATTCCTTCATTGTTCAGCTGAAGAATGCTGATGAATTTATATTCCTTAATTACAGTGTTATGATAGGTAAATCCATTGATTGTAGCCACAGATAAGAAAATCTGTTTCTTCTTCTAAAACAGCTTGATCTGGCCACTTAATATAATGGAGTTTCTAATCCCTGGAGCAGAAAAGTTCTGGTGATGCTACTAAGAAAATGTAAAAATTATGAATTTGTTTAAAAACTTCACTTGAATCAGTTATTATTAATCCAAGGAATGCCATGTTTGCCCTTGATGCTATGAACACTTATGTAATCTATGTTCTTTGGCCAGATTTAACAAAATATTTTGATGGAAATTAGGAAAAAGAGGATTATATTCAAACAGCAGTTATTCAGCATCTGTTTTAGTTGCCTAAAATTAAGCTGAAGCCAAGGAACATAAATCGTAGATTTCTACTGTTGTCTATACGCTCTCAATGATAGATTTACTCCCTATGTTGTAGAAGGAAACAAGATCATCACTTCAACATGTTCCCATGTGTTGTTTGAACATTTCATATTTTTTCAATATTAAGTGATTGTTCACTCTTTGTGATTAACAACTGAGCAGCTCCAAAGCTTGATATCCAAATCTATCATACGTGTATATTTTCAGGGGCATTGGGGGGTTGTTCAAGTTTTGGACACTGCCACACTTTCTAGTTTTGTTGTCACAGGGGATATTTAATTATTTCTGCTCCGAAGAGTTTGTCTTCATAGTATTTTTCATACATTGAAGCAGGAAGGGTAAGAATTCTTATGACGGAACATCCTTTTAGATTACCTTCCATATGGACACAAAAGATCCTGTCAAGTTTTCTTCTATTAATCTGCTTATCCAAAATGAGTAAAATTTCTTGAACTGTCTTCCTAATACTAACCGTGATAAATATTGCTACAGCATGTGTTGAATGTTTGAGGAAATAAATAATTTATTTGAACATCATCTATGTACTTAAAAGTAGTTCCAGTAATCTCCTTAGTCAAATGTTTGTCAAAAGTAGGAAATTGTTCCATTTTACAAGACTGATGGAAAGTTTAACTATAAAAGCTCTTCTGTCTGTCTACTGTAATAAATCATTATTCCTGCATTTAAACTAATCTTTAATTACTGAGTAGTCTTTGGAAACAAAGAGCTCTTAATCATTTTAATGACAATTACATAAAAATGATTTTGCAAAAGAATATTTTAAGTGTTCCATTTCAGTCTGAATAATCTTCCCTTAAGAAGATGTTTAGCTCAAAAACGCATGTATTATGCTGTCATTAGCTGCAGTATGCTATAAACAAAAGTTAGCTTCAAAATATTACTATCTTTCTTGCAGTGGTACATTGATATTCAATATACATTGAAACATATCTTAATTAGCTTTTTTGAATCTTTGCAGTTCTCACACCTCACGACTTGTGGTTTATGACTAATATTTCCTTAGTTGCTACCATCAAGAATTTTTTCCTACCATAGGAGATTATTCTTAAGCATCAGTTTCTTTATGAGCACTTTTTTTAGGTTGTTTCCCCCACCTTCGCCAAAATGTCAGGCTTTGCGAGTGAATAAACTTCTGAGTTTTGACTTTTGCACAAAATGACAAATATTCAGTGTCCTTTGAATGTAATTACTGAATAGGTTGGTAGCATAAGATAATACTCCCCTTTTACTAACCTGAATTGTAGATCATAAGAAAATTCCTCCTCAGAGAATTTCTTTCAAAATTATTTTCAGTTCATTTGTTACTGTCGCAGTTTATGCAGAATCTTTCTTCAGGAGATTTGTATGACAACTGATCCAAAAATCTCCCAATTCCTTCTTATTTCATTTCAATAATATTAAACTCAGAAAGGGGCAATAATTATTTCAGCTGGTTCTGATTAGATTTCAGATCTTAATTACAGCCTATGGTACACGTCACTGTCTCTCAGACAAACAAGGCATATGTATACTGCTATTTTGAAAACCCATTACCAATCTATTTTTTCACATTTACTGATATAATAGTTACTGTAACCATCTTTCTGAATACTTAAGTTGTAATTTATCTGATGTTTATAATGTAAAGCATGCATGCCATCTGGATGCTTTCATGTCATCCTTGAAGCTGAATCAATGTCATTTGCTTAGAACAGTTGCCTCAGCACACAAACAATACTTCACAGATCACTTGAAATGTGAATGGTAGAAGTGTAGGAAATGACAGCTTTACATCATGTTGCTCAGCTGCTCTAGACTTTCGAGTACATCCTGTCTGATTTGTTGTTCAGATTTTTTTTTTAAAGTAGAGATAAAATGTTTTCTGAATTTAATTGGAATATTTGTTGCACAAGTGCCATTTGGAAAGAAAAGAGAAATAAGGTCACATGCTCTTACAATTTGGGGGCGGGGGGTTAGGGAAAACTCCTGCTGATTGTCATGAATGTTTGCTTAAGTGAGAGTTTCTGAATTTAGCTTTAATAATTTACTTGTTTCCCCATTATAGTTCTTTGCAAAATGACTTAAATACTGAGCAAAATATGTAAAAATATATATATTAGAAATTAATAGCTGTCACTTGTCAAAATATCTTTAGCAGTAATCACTGACACTGAAAACATAAATAGTGATATGCAAAATCAATTTTTGATGAATATTTACATACGTGTGATGAGTTAATGTTTTAAAATGTAGAAAAGCAAGAGAAGAAATAATTTGCATCTTTGACTGCCTTTCCTCTTAGATTCTCAGTGCAGTATTCAAGAACTCAAGTTATTTTACTAGACCCACCACTTAGTAGCAAGTGCAATACTTTGAAAATAATTATTTAACCTCACTTCCAACTAACAGGCCGATATGCTAATCAGCTGGTCTGCATTTGTGAATGTCATATTACTGGTTTGCCTTTATGAAGAGTAGAGGGTATTAAAAATTAATCATCTGGAGTACTGTATTTGTCCAATAATAACAGTATTTTATTTTGATGAGGTTAGAGACTTTTTGTGCTAACTGAAATTGCTGATAAGGGAGGCCATTCAAAGGAGATAATTCTTGAGTTTCATTTAGGGTAGTGGCACTCAACCTTTAACAGCTGAGGAGCATGGGGCTGCTTAGGTAGGTTTCTCTGTGGATTCTTTCACACTTTTAAGTTCCCATGCCCAGTCTATTCCTTTGTCCTTTTCTCTCCTCTCCACCTCTTAATTCATAATATTTTTCTCAGCAAATACCACTCTTTCAGATGTTTAACACCAAAGACACTGCACATACGACAAGGGATTTTTCCAGAGATCTTATATGCCACTAGCAGAGCTATATCAATCCAAGTCTTCTTTTCATTTTCCCTTTTTTTTTCTTTTGATGCTTATCCAGCCCCCAAAACTCTGTTATGAACATGAAACTGTTTCCTGAGTGAAGTTACCTTGAGTCTATTAAGCAGCTACCTATTGGCAAGGCCACACCTGGAGTACTGTGTCCAGCTCTGGGCTCCGCGGTACAAGAGAGACATGGACATACTGGAAAAAGGTCCAACGAAGGGCCACAAATATGATGAAGGGAATGGAGCATCTCTCCTGTGAAGAATGTTTGAGGGAGCTGAGACTGTTCAGCCAAGAGAAGAGAAGGCTCAGGGGGATCTCATCAAAGTATATAAATACCTGAAGGGAGGGTGCAAAGACCATAAAATCATACAATAGTTTGGGTTGGAAGGGACCTTTAAAGGTCATCTAGTCCACTCCACCTTTAATAAGCAGAGACATCTTCAACTAGATCAGGTTGCTCAGAGCCCCGTGCAACCTGACCCTGAATGTTTCCACAGATGGGACATCTACCACCTCTCGGGGCAACCTGTTCATGGTAAAAAATTTCTTCCTTATATGTAGTCTGAATCTTCCCTCTTTTAGTTTTAAACCATTACCCCTTGTCCTATCACAACAGACCCTGCTAAAAAGTCTGTTTCTACCTTTCTTATAAGCCCTCTTTAGGAACTGAAAGTCTGCAATAAGGGCTCCCAGAAGCCTTCTCTTCTCCAGGCTGAACAACCCCAACTCTCTCAGCCTGTCTTCATAGGAGAGGTCCTCCAGCCCTATGATCATTTTTGTGGCTCTCCTTTGGACCCACTTCAACAGATCAATATCTTTCCTGTGTTGAGGACTCCAGAGCTGGATGCAGTATTCTAGGTGGGGTCTCACAAAAGCAGAGTAGAGGGGCAGCATCACCTCCCTTGACCTGCTGGCCACACTTCTTTTCATGCAGCCCAGGAAATGGCTGTCCTTCTGGGCTGTGAGCGCACATTGTTAGTTCATGTCCAGATTTTCATCCACCAGTACCCCCAAGCCCTTCTCTGCAAGGCTGCTCTCAACCCTTTCATCCCCCAGCCTGTACTGATACCAGGGGTTTCCCCAACCCGGGTGCAAGACCCTGCACTTGCACTTTTTGAACCTCATGAGGTTCATATGGGCCTACTTCTGGAGCTTGTCCAAGTCCCTCAGAATGGCATCTCGTCCCTCAGGCATGTCAACCATACCACTCAGCTTGGTGTCCTCTGCATATTTTCTGAGAGTGCACTCAATCCCACTGTCTATGTTGGTGATGAAGATATTAAACAGTACCAGTCCCAAAGACGGAGCCAGTCTCATTCCAGTGGTGCCCGGTGACAGGACCAGAGGCAATGGGAACAAACTGAAACACAGGAGGCTCCCTTTGAACAACAGGTTGTGGAGTCTCCCTCCTTGGAGATACTCAAAAGCTCTCTGGACATGGTCCTGGGCAACTCACTGTAGGTGGCCCTGCTTGGGGGGTTGGACCAGATGGCCTCCAGAGGTTCCTTCCAACCTCAACTATTCTCTGGTTGTGTGATTCTGTGATTCATGGTAGTTCACTTTTTCCTGTCAAATGCTGTTAATTTTAATTTTTCATGTATACGTTCCTACTAGGTTCTAGTCCTTTTTTAAACCCTTTAGTTCATTTTCAGACCTTGCAGAAATTCACTGTTCCAACATAATTATTATCTGTCACAACTACAGGTGTCCTCAAATCTACAGAGCAAGTTTTGCCTTTTGGCAATGCCCAGCTCTGATTCAATCTGTTCTGAGGGTACCACTACTTCTGCACTTCTTCCATTCCCTACTTTTTTAACAAGGAAAACAAGTGGTATCATATCACTTCTGAACTGGCTCTTGAATTCTCCAAAAGGAAAGATTACTTTAGGCAGCACCCACATGCAGACGTCATGAACATCTGCACAGCAATGGGATATGTTAGATCAAAAGACTTCTCAACGGAAGTCAAGATCCCATTGGGCCCGCAAGCCTGTTCTGTAACAGCAAGTTTGCATACAGAAACAATTATATAGGATGAACTGTATTTGGAATAATGGTCTAGAGAGGTGGTTTTGTGTGACAGCTGGATCACAAAACTTCACATAGGAAGTCTGAGCAGGGAAAAGAATTTAAATAAGGTCTTGCTATATCTAATCTCTTACCAAATTTCTTCCATTTCTTTCCACAGGTCATCAGGTACTCAGGAGGATCCTACAGAAACTGACATATGACTCTGTCTCATAAATTACCTCCAAGGCAAGCATTTAAACACACTCTGTTCAAAAAAGTCTAACAAGTCCTCTGTACAGTTACAATATTTGCTAGAGCTGGCATAGAGAAATTACTTTGCTTCCAGACTGCATCCGCTTTTTTTTTTCATTTCCTGTTACACAACAGGAATGAGCAGGACATCAAGAAGAAGATGGATGCAGCCAAAACTAACTGTAGCTATTAGCAGCCAGCTCTGTCTTGAAATTGCAAGGTAATGTAATTGCAATCTACTGTCAGAGCTATTCCCAGCCCTGTTTTTAAGTGTGAATGTGAGGATGTAGGAGGGAACTGCTGTCAAATGTGTTAAGGTTTCTACCTCGCTATTGCCAGTTATAGTCTGTCTATCTGGAAAGAGCATGCATAAACAGTGTTCACACACACACACTATACTATATAAATATAGTACATGTTTTTGCCTATTATATGCACAGGAGCTAAAACGTTCAAGCTAAGGCTTGTAGGCTTTGTTTAAGATTAAAATAGGTCTAAATGGTGTGCAGGTTAAAAGCGGAAGGTACCTGTACCTCTCTAATCTTACCTTTGTTACTTCATTAACTGCTTGAAGAGTTTAAAACAATGACATATTCTGCTGCCCTTTCTATTTTATTATCAAAAGAGTAACTAAAGTTTTTTGAGACACCAAAGAAAACAGTCAGCCGTTTACAAGTTTCATCATTTGATAGAGAGTGTAAAAATTTGAAAACAATTATTTTAATCTCCTTTTGAATCACAGACAAGCAACTTTCTTGGTTCTTGATTTCCTCAGGGGCCCTTCTGGTGACCCTCTGACCTCAAGTACAATTATTTCTTTCTCTCTCTTTCAAAGTGCCTGGAATAGCATGCAGTGGTGTAACAGCTCAGCAGAATGATTCTTAGAGGACAAAACTGAGTATCTACATTGTATGCTACTGAGATGTAGCATAAGAGCATGTAGGAATGTTTGAAGATGCAAAGCCTGCCAGAAGTGTGGAGAGAGGGTAGAGGAAACGAATGTTGGTGTAATCATATTAATAGCTACTCTTTTGGTGCAAACCTTGAACCAAACTATTCTTGTCACCATATTAAAACAAACTTGGACTTTCAAAGAGAAGCTTGGAAAAGTTTCATACATAGGCAGGGAGACAGAAAAGAAACATTAGAGATAATTTAGGGTCTAACATTTAAGCTTTTTCTGACTCTCTAAAAGTAGTGTAAATATGCCACAAACACTTTTCTTTATGATGTTTTCTTTTAAGTTTTTAAGATGAAGATAAGGTTAATAAGATTTTTTTCATTTGAAACTGAAATGTTATTGCAAACAGAAATAACCACAGATGGTGCATTCATTTACTTTTCGTTTAATTCTTCTACTTTCTGAAAATACAGCAGAGACACATATGTGTTTTCTCTATAATCAGTGGAAAGGAAAATTCCTGTCACTTAACTTCCTGAGTAATCTTAGAAACCTCTCAGTGGAAAAGTATATCTCTTTCTACTGAGTAAAAATGAAGTATGGACTTCTGAATTCCTTCTAAAACCCAAAGTAAGATGTAAACAATCTCACCCTTAGAGGATAGCATGACTGACCAAGAATTTAGAATAGCTTAGTGCCTTTGCAGTAGTAAATGCATACCTACCTGACCTCCCATTAGGTGGTCTATGTAGGTAGGTGTCAGCCATAACAGCCACATCCTTTATTTAAAACTGTTACTAATATGGCATGTATTAACTGATGCAAAATGAATTCAAGAAATTCAAATAATAGAACAGAACAGAAGTTTCTGGCTGTCAATGCACTTGTGACTAATATTCCCCTAATAAAGAAAATTATTAAATTCAAATAAATTATGCATATTTTTTTTCAAAAATATCATGCTATTCAGTTCATATTACAAGCTTTATCAAAAATACGTCTTGATTATAAAGCTTAATTAAACTCTTATTAGATCCACAGAGAGGCTATAATTGACTTCAAAACTACACAATATTTCAAAATAATTGCTTATACTGCTGTCTAGTGTACTTGAAACATCATGTATACTTATTGCCATGTCTTACATGGCTTTAACATTTAGATGTCTGAATACAGTATTTTTAAATGCTAGATTCTGAAAATTAAAAAAAAAAGATTCTGTGATCGAACTACTGAAAAATAAAGTTCTTTTACCTTCTTAAAATATTTATTAGAACACCTGTGCTTCCTCATATATATATTTAGGGGTTTAAGGTGTATGAATAAAAGGGAAAACAAATTTGGTAAGACAGAACCCAATATTTCTCACAATTAAGCACCTTATTGGAGTTCAAGCCAACATTCATTTTCAGAGGTAACATTCCCACTTAATTATATTTTATGCATTCTTTTATAGATAAATGCACAAAAGAGAGGAGGTATTTAAAAAATAAGCAGATGCCAATCTCCCAGTGACACTAAGAGAGAGTAGGTTAGGTAGTTACCTTTAAAAATCCGGTTCATATTTCAGTACACACGGGTTTCAACTTATGATGGTTTTAAGTTAGGAAAAGCATAGCTGACAAACTGGTTAACTTACTATTAAGACAATAATAAATCTCTGTTGAAAATAATCAGTGTATAGACAGTGTTTACAGTGAGTAGTGCAGATGCAAAGTGGAGCTATGCCAGCTTAGGCCTGTTAAGACATTGGCTCATGATGCCATCTGTAGTTTGTGGCTTTCCTGTTTGAAAAAGTATGATGGGCCCGGGCTGCTTTTTTAATCACTGAGCTATGGTGGGTCAAACAATTTTGAGAGACTTCTGTTTCAAGACATAGCACCACCTTAAACTGACATTACTGAAGGCTTAGCAGTTATGAAAGCGAAATTGTAAATTATGGCGATTCAAGTGGTTGTTTCCTACCCAGAATGGATTTCAATAAAATGTAGTGCATGGTCTTAACCACTCTACAACCCTGAGGAATCAGTGACATTTGTACAGGCATGGGAGTCATGGAGAGAGACTATAAATACCATCCAATAGCAAAAGTGAGTTTCACTGAACTTTGTAAATTAAATATTATTGCTTTTGCTAAATTCAGTATGTGAAGGGAAGAAAGAACAATAATATTTTTATTTAATTTTACCTACCTTGTCCCTTGCACTGTGTAATGGCATTGAATTAATCTTTCTTGAAGGGAGCCTGATGATAGGAGAGTATATGAGAGTATAGGAGAGTAACATGAACCCCCTCCAAACTTTAAATCTTTGCTGTTCCTTAAAATCATTCTCTTTCCTTATTTGTTTGTTTGCTTTCATTGCTCAGAACATCACTTCATTTAAAATACACTTTTTTCTTATAACTTTGCTAAATTTTCATATGGCTGGGTATTTTGTAGATCTGGATTGTATCATAACAAATAGACAAAAACACCATGAGAGAAGCATTTTAAACACAACTGTAAATTCATACATAGCTGTGTTAAAATGCCTTTTTTTTTTTCAACTTCTGAAGATCAAAGAATTCCAACAGATGTGCTGTTTTTCCAGTCTCCACTTTTTCATAGTTTAATATTTGGGATTCATTATTCAACAGCAGGTTCTTCTTTCCTGTTTCATTTAATTCCCAACATTATAATCCAGTATCATTGCACATTTTGTGCTGGATAAATTACTCAATATATCTAAATTACTAAATTATATTTACAATAAACTAAATCATATTACAAAATTATATTTACAATCATGAAATTATGTTTACAAATTACAGTATGTCCCAAAACAAACATCCATAGCCTGATTCATAATAGATTTATTCCAGGATTTGCATGAATATTCTCTTATTCTCTTTCTTTTAATCTTTACTTCTAGCAATTGCTTGAGGCAGAAGCTTTATATTGTTGATTTTAGATTGTGTAACAAGTTACAATATTTCACAATGTAAGTCCTATAGTATATCTACTGATTTGTTCCCAATGCTACAATCTGTTCCGCTCCTTATTGGGCTCCAGTCTTTCTGCTAGTTCTTGCACTACTGTCTGCAGGCACTGTGGTGACAAAACATTTATTTAGGATGTTTTTATAGATGGGTCCCATTTGAATTCTACAGAAAACATAATATATAATTCTCTGGTAAGGCCTGGTTAGGCAGCTGCTGATAGCACAGCTGCAACATAGCCAAAAGAAAGAGAAAAAACTGTTCAAAGCCAACCTGGAAACTAAGTCTTCATGCAGAATAATTTCTGTAAAAAACCTCTGAGATTTGTGTAATGGAAGAAGACGTCCTCTGAGCTCTTCCATGAGAACAGCCCAATAGCCTGGCTAGTGAGGGATTTGTAAAGGGAACTTACATGGAACTTTTCTTTCCTTAAACCACTATTACAGCATTCTTCAGTTGGAAGGACAGGTATAAGGTATAAGTCAATGAGCAGTGTCTTGCAACTGATAGGTACTCTCACTACTCAATGCTGCAAATCTAATTTTACATTACTAATTCCACTAAAGCTGCAAAATGGTTTCATGGTGACAAACCCATGTTCGTGCACTTTCAGTAGCTGGTACAACAAAACAGAACAGCAATTTGTTTGGAGACATATATTTCATCCTCCGTTTCATTACTAAAACAAGGTTGTTTATGCTTCAACTTACAAATCAAGGAAAAGGCATCTCTGATGTGAACAGGGATTGCAAGAACAGCTGAGACTCCCTGACTTCATATCACTTCACCTGTCAGGCTGTCTCCCCCTTTCTGTGAAAACTTTGAAATAGCAGCAGGCAAACAATCCAGGATTTTATTTACTAGGGAGACGTATTTCCTCTCTGTTTCTTTCTGGTCCCCGACTTTCACACACACGAAACATCTCTTACATAAACAGTATTTCTTTTGCCTTAAAACAGACGTCTGTGCTTGAGGGATAGTCCTTTCTGTCCAGAAAGGCAAGGGTCTCCTACAAATCAGGTCTCATATGTGCAGGCTACATGTAGTTGTCTAAGATACCCTAGAGCCTTTCAAATATTTAAGGAATTGAACTGCTCGCATAAAATCAAGGCATGAGTTAGTAGCTGAGTTGCTGCTCTGAAACTATGAGTAATATCAGTACTGCAACAGGAAAGACAGATGTGAGGGCTAATGAGAAGGCTAAAATTTCTCTTCTTCCTTCTCTCCCACTAATCTCACACATAATTCTTCATTCTAGAATTTCTAAATATACACAATGTTAATAACAGATATATTTAACTTTAATGCTGAACATGTCAAAATAATATAAAATACTACAAAAACAGTAAGCTTAAAGATATGGATATGTCTTGGTTTCACAGATGGCATTGAAATATGGACTCTCTTCTAAAATCTGAGAGGAAGTAAAAGGTAGACACAGGTGACTATGAAGCAATCAGTGTTTGGCATGAGCTGATTCTGAAAAGAGAGCACAAAGAGCTCTGATTAGGCACTAGGCCAAAATGTAGGATGTAATTAAAAAATAGAGAAATTAGCTGGCATCCTATCTGGCATGTGAAAATGTCTGATAGTCTCCATTAAAACAAAAGGATTTGTGAGAATACTTATTTATAATTACACTATGATTTTATTTTATTTCAGAAGAGGCCTATTATGTTACCTAAAGACAGCTGAATGGTTTTGTATTTATTATATGTGACCATATAAAATAAAATAAATCCAGTAAGAAGAACTACAATCAGAACTAGTGAAACTGTGCACTTGCAAAATAAATTAATTAATTCTAACCATGTTTGCAACATTTCTGTTTCACTTGCTTTGCATATTCCAGCAATGGAATTTCACTAGCAATACAGCCCACAAAAATGGACTGTAAATGTTGACTTGGGTAAATAAAGACTGATTGGAAGAGTTTGTACAACTGCATACAAACCCGGTAAATGAGATTTTTAGACCACAATTCAGCTGTTGCCGATTGGTTAGCTGAGTTAGAAAATCAAGAAACACAGGCTGCACTACTCAGTTTATGCAACATGTTGCAAATTTTAATTATCTTCAATGAATTGTTCAGGAGTAATTTCAGGCTACTCTGTGTTTCCTCAGATTAAATGTCTGCTTGTCAAATTCTTTAACTTTTATGAAGACTTGATTAACAAAGTATTGGGAATTATTCTCCCAGTCCAGATTTCTGTGTTCTTTGGTGTACCTTTTCTAGGTTATACAGTTGTTGATGGTATTGATCAACTGCATCTTAACTCTGACTTGAATTATTTACATACTATAAAGCTTACTGAAAATTAGGGGGAGATATGGGTGGTCAAGATGTGCCACATCTACGAGGTGCTGTAGTCTTTTATTTCATCATTTCATTGATTTATTTCAACAGGACCTATAAGTCCTGTGGGTTACTTTCCTAAACTGAGAAAAATGAGGGGGGAAAAGATCACAAGTTCCTGTCATAAATAATCGTAGAATAATAGCATCACAGAATGGTTTAGGTTGGAAAGGACCTTAAAGATCACCTAGTTCCAACCCTCCTGCCATGGGCAGCAACACCTCCCAATGCCCCATCCAGCCTGGCCTTGAACACTTCCAGGGATGGGGCATCCACAGCTTCTCTGGGCAATCTGTTCCAGTGCCTCACCACCCTCATAGTGAAAATTTTTTTCCTAATATCTATTCTAAATCTACCCTCTTCCAGTTTGAAGCCATTACCCCTTGTCCTATCACTACATGCCCTTTTTACAAAGTCTCTCTCCAGCTTTCTTGTTGGCCCCCTTCAGATACTGGAAAGCTGCTATAAGGTCTCCCCAGAGTCTCCTCTTCTCCAGGCTGAACAACCCCAACTCTCTCAGCCTGTCCTCATAGGAGAGGTGCTTCAGCCCTATGATAATTTTTGTGGCTCTCTTCTGGACCCAGTCCAACATGTCCACGTCTTTCCTGTGCTGAGGACTCCAGAGCTGGACGCAGTACTCCAGGGGGGGTCTCACGAGAGTGGAGTAGAGGGGAAGAATCACCTCCCTCGCCCTGCTGGCCACGCTTCTTTTCATGCAGCCCAGGTTGTGGTTGGCTTTCTGGGCTATGAACGCACATTGTCAACTCATGTCCAGCTTCTCATCCACCAACATCCCCCAGGTCCTTCTGCTCAGGGCTGCTCTCCAGCCATTCTCCGCCCAGCCTGTATTTGTGCTTGGGATTGCCCCGACCCAGATGTAAGACCTTGCACTTGGCCTTGTTGAACTTCAGGAGGTTGGCTTGGGCCCACCTCTCAAGCCTGTCCAGGTCCCTCTGGATGGCATCCCTTCCCTTCAGCGTGTCAACTGCACCACACAGTTTGGTGTCATCAGCAAACTTGCTGAGGGTGCCTTAAATGCCATTGTCCATATTGCCAACAAAGATATTAAACAGCACCAGTCCCGATACTGACCCCTGAGGAACACCATTCACCACTTAGACACTGCGCTGTTTACTGCAACTCTTTGAGTGCGACCGTCCAGCCAGTTTCTTATCCGCCAAGTGGTCCATTGGTTAAATCCATGTCTCACCAATTTAGAGAAAAGGATGTTGTGCAGGACAGTGTCAAATGCTTTGCACAAGTCCAGGCAGATGATGTCAGTTGCTCTTCCCTTTTCTACCAATGCTTTAACACTGTTGTAGAAGGCCACCAGATTAGTCAGGCACAATTTGCCCATAATGAAGCCATGTTGACTGCCACTGATCACCTCCTTATTTTCCATGCGCCTTAGCAGAGTTTCTGGGTGGATTTTTTTTTTGATCCCAACCCTCCTCTCATCCCACGGCCTCTCCACCCTTCCTGCCCTTTTTGAGTTGCCCCCCTGCTTTTCAGCATGGTGCTGGACTAATCAAAGATGCTGTAGTGAAACATTTGGGACAGAAGGACCCCGTGCTTCATGTAGGAGATGGTGCAGGAGTACTTCTTGCTGTCGCCTGCTTGGAGGTGTTGGAAGAGATGTCCCTTTTTTGGCGACTGACAAAAACCTGGGGGCTAGTGAAGGAGACAGGGCGGGTTGATGGTGATTGCAAGGAGCTGTCTGTCCTGTGCTGAGCTGGCCCAGTTTCTGGGTGACTGTGTCATGCTATCCTGCACTGCCCCAGTGGTCTCCTTAAATCACTGCTGAGACTCTGCAAGGACTCCCAAAGCTTTTTCCCCTTCCTTCTCTGGTAAGTAATTGAGGGAGAGGGAAGAAGAAAACCTAGTACCCTCTCCTCTGCCAGAAATGTTGCTATCTGCAAAAGAACCATCTGAACGCCTGAAAACTTTTTTTTTAACAAAACCTTTGAGACCTTATCAGGACAGAAAAAGGGTTAAGTATTACTGCATGCAGTTTTACCCCATAATCTCATGTCCCTTTTGAGTTCAGCACCCTACAACACATGCAATCTCATGAGATGCCAGTCTTCATGTGCCCCTCACCTGCTCCACAGACCTGCTCCTTCCTCAGGTGGCTGTTTTCCCTCCTACCCCTCTCTTGTCTCACAGTAGCAGAGCCCATCGCAGCTGCTTGCCCCTGACTGTGCAGCTGAGACAAGCCAGGACCTTACCTGCTCTGTCCTGCACCCAGCAGTAGATGGGATCAGCTACCTCCATCCCAACAAGACTGCAGGGCAGTGAATACAGGCTGTTCTCCATGTGGGTGAAGACAAGGCCTAGGCCAGAGAAAGAGAAACAAAAGCTGGGGACACATTTGAGGAATTTCTGGGCATTGCAAAAAACAGGCCTGAAGCCAAGGAAAGAGGAGGCTTGGGAAGCCAACGGAGCAGGCTGGGAACCTGTGTGGCATGTGGCATAATTTATTTTATCCCACATCTTGACAATTTCACTACAGGATGGACTATCCAAGAAAACTAATGGAGAAGACAATAGCAGCCTCTTTCCCAGGACTCTTCAATGGAAATCCAAAGTCTTCACGTGTTTTGATCCCAAAGACTTTACAAGGCTCTTCACTGCAGAAGGGTAGGTTTGTCTAACTAAAATTGCACACTGGAGATTTTCTGAGAAAAAAATCATCTTGCTACTTTTTTTGGGGTGGTGTCATTTAATTTACATAACCCTCAGCATCTCTACACAAATAAAGAATTAGATTTTATAACTTATTTTAGACTGCTATATTGTATAGCGGTAAAAAGTTACTCATTCTGCAAGCTTATGTAACATAAAACAGCTCACATCTTCACTCTGAAGAGTCCCACATGTCAATAAAATTAGTTTGGATCATGCAAACCCCTAAACACGTATTTTATGTATTTGAATGGCTTTCAGGTATTACATGTATAATTTAAAACCTTTGCTATTTGCATGAGTTACAGCATAGAAAATGGATGTCTGTATTAAGAAAAGCTGTCTGTATTCATTACTTTTTCCAATTTGGATTGTAGTCATGACCAACAAATTAATGGCATAATTGTCATATTGACTTATTTTTCAAACATTATTTCTAATGAAGATAATTGAGAAGAAAAAGGATACAATAATGTATAACCTTGATCTTATGTGCTTTACACTTTAACTATTGAAATTAAAGATAAATTGTTTTAATCTACCGTATACATCATTTCAGTCTTACCGTTCAGAAAAAAAGAAACAAATACAGAGAAATTAGACATTGCTGTGAAGTCCCTCAGCTTAAATCAAAGAAATTGAAATTTCTTTAGACAACACAGATGGAAATAAGAATCACAAGCTAATACATTCCTTGAAAATATTAAATTTAAAAAGAATGTAATAGACATTACTGTACATATGACAAGTACTGTGAGTATAGAGGTTAGAGAGTTTAAAACACCATTGTTTCAGTGGCTAAAAAACAGCCTCAGATCTATGAGATTTCAATCTACCAGGGTAGACTTCAATCTACAAGAAACACTGGTGATGCTGGATCAAAGTTTTGGAACTTTATCACTATGAAAGCAGGACACATGGTTGCCAAATAAAATCAAGCATATTTACTGGAGCAGTTAGCACTGATTTTGCCTGATAGAAATAATTACCTAAAGTATAGAACCATAAAGAAGTCTCCCAATTATTCTTAAACTAATCTAGAAAAGTTATAATCATTTTTCAATTATACTTTTCTTCAGACTCAATCTACATTTAATTCATAATCAAAACTTCTGTTTACCAAGCAGCACTATTCACACTGTAGAATAAGAAAAAAAAAAGTATATTTCCACTAGAGTGCTTCACATAAAAACTGAACAATATTAGCAGAATTTTGTCTAGTCCATCTTGATTTATTTATTACATGAGTACACCTGTTTATTTGAATTAGTTTTCATGGTAGGATAAAAAAAGTTCTTTGAACACTTAGGTTAAAATCAGACTAGTTAACATTTTGCCTTTACCCTGTAAAAGGCACAGCACAGAGTTCTGGTGACTGCATAAAATGTTCTTTATGTAGTTTTCCTGTGACTTAAAGGAAAGACACAAACAACATGTGCAGAGACAAGAATCTGAGACTCTTTTGTCCCAATATGGCACTAAACTACAGACAAGTCTGACTTTCTTTTTCCCAGCTAAACCACTTCCTAGCTAAACAGTTGTTCAGCTTGATGGCTGGGGATAGGAAATCATTCACTCCTGGTTTTAGCCTTTATCAGCCCTATCTCTTGCAATGGCACTATCTCAATGTGCCAGGCAGCAGTCTCAGGCAAAGAAAAGCCTCAGATGCAGGTCCTGAAAGCAGTACTCTAGCTAGCTGGTGATAATACAGAAGGATATAATGATGACTGCCAGTGTTTGCCATGGCAACAATGAGGGGCTGTTATCTTACTTAGCAAAGATTATTTTTTTTCTATGATCCTAGAATTTCTTGAGTCTGACATTAATCAAGAATCTTGACCTTACCGATCTATACAGATTAATTAGAATTCTAAATTATTGCAATTTCTATCTCAGGGATTTGATTTTCCTTATTCTCAGGAGTTATCTCTTTTTACAACAGCAGTCTTTTTAATAGTCTTCTCATGTGCACTGTTCTTAATTATTCATAGTTATTCTTCAAAATAAGGTTACATGAAAACATGTTATCTTTGGCAATTTTTGCGGTTTAGGCTGGACTGGACACTGAAATGAACCAGGACAGCACTACATAAATTTATTGATGTATTCTTTTTTATTACAAAATGCTGTCACAATTTTTTTTTTCATTCATGGAGGTGTTTAGTTTTGGGCCACAATTGCTGTATCAACTTTGGTGGTGGTGGTGTTTTGTGTTTGTTTTTGTTTTTGTTTTTGTTTTTTTTAAAAAATCAGCTGGGTTTCACTTATGCTACATGATATATTTTTCCCATCCATAGTTATTATTACTTAAAACACATTACATCCTCAAATATTTTATTCTCCATAACAAAGACATCCAATGAGGAAGGAATTTTGCTCACACTATATTTTTCAGGCTCTGTCCCTCCTGTTAAATACCAAAAAGAAAATTCCATTGTACGTTATTAATGTAGCTGAAAAATCAATGTGTCAGAATTTTTCATCTCACAACATCTAAAGAAACAATGAATACCACTGGACTACTATCACTTCTACCCTTCCAGTTCTCTCCCCACCCCACTGTGGGGCAGTGACTGAGCAGCCTTAGCTGTCTTTTGGGGTCAACACACAACACCCTTCAAATGCTTAAGATCTTTTGGCAACTGTCTTGTGGGGTTTTCTTCTGTTTATAAAGATTTGGCCTCAGATAATTCACATACTTTTAGTGGAATAACTGTATGGTTGAGCTAATTTGTTTGGATGACCTACTTGAGGATAGACATAGCAATTTCTGTTTAAAGTACTTTGCTAGTATCACTTATGCCAATTCTCTGATTGAAATTATATATGAATACAAATGAGAGTACATACTCCTACAATACTTTCCACACATATATGCCTTTCAGGAGTGTCAGATTTTTGCTTGGTTTTTATTTCAACAGTCCTTCAAAAGTGGAAAAGTTTTGGCATTGGCACTAGCTTGAGTTCCATTTAGTAGATGTTAAAAGTGTTAAATTTGTTGTAAGACGTTCCTTAGTAAGACAGCTTAAGAATAATAAAACCACTACCTCCACACCAAATGTTTAGGAAAGTAGATCAGAATGACGTTATACAAAGACTTCAGAATTCAATGAAACGACAGCCTAGATACTTCATGGTATTCCTGAAATAAACAAACTGTGCAGTATCATGTCAAGATAAGACACACCAATGCAAATAATATTGGCAAACCATACACAAAACATTCTATATATATGTTAAAATAAAACTTAGCACATACTTTAAATAGAGGTCCAAATGCTGATAAGCAGAGTAGGTATTTTACCTTTCCACACAAAACACGTTCAAAGCAACAGAACTAAGTAAAGTATTACTAAAGGTGAAGAACGGAATAAAAACTGTTCTGTGTTGACTTTCGTTATTTAGTTATTTATAAAATAGTTTCTATTAATTTCTATTATGTTATTTTATACAAGTTGCTAACCGTGCTGGTAGTTTATATTGTCTTAGTCTGAATAGGTTATTCAGTGTACTGGTTCATTTTACAAACTGTAATCCCTGAAAGAATGGGATTCCATTCATTAAGGCTGAGATAATGTTTTCCTCTCACAAATCAAACTAATTTTATAAGTCAGTAGGCCAAAAGAGATAATCTTAAGAAGCTATTTTAGAACGGTCTTATATTAGGTTGAAAGTTGTTCTTTTTGAAATAATAATCACTCAGAAAGATAGACTTGTGGAGAACTAGGGACATAAAAGTTTTTGAATTTTTTTTTTCTTCTTTTAAAAACATAACTTCTGTTTCAAAATAAAAAGACATCATAAAACCAGATGGATATTCTTTACAAAAGAATAAATAAATAAAGTAGTTAAACAAAGATTAGAACCATAAATATAAAAGATTTCCTTAAGGTTTTCATGATCATGAGCAAAGGAGAATATTTATTTATACTGTTATGACAGAGAAAAAGATTGTACATTTTAAACAAATGATGACATGTTGAACTTCACTGTAAATATTACACAGAACATGAAGAAATAACACATGTAAATTCTTCTCCATTTTTGGGAACTCATTGAAGAACAGACAATCTGAAGTAACTTTATATCATCCTTCAACTGGACTTTATAAGGAGTGAAAATATATGGCTAAAGCATGATGAATTAAAGTTACTGACAACGAAAAGACAAAAAGACTGAGGAAGAAGGGTCAATAGCAGAATTACAATACAGAGAACGTTGAAGTGTTATGAAGCATAGTCCTCTATCACAATTCTGACACACTTCAGCAAAAAATAAGAAAATGAGGAATTTATTCTTTGGATAGGAATTATCTCACTAAAATGTAAGTGTCTTCAATGTATATGCAGGCTTTATGATATGATCCACCTTGGTTCCCTTTGTAGTTAACATAAAGAGGAATGGTTTCTCTCCATTGGGAAATAGGGTGTGATCACCTTATCTGATGTCTTTCAGGGTGAGATGAACTACATTTAAAACCCGTCTGTTCTTCTCTAGCAACAGTAAGTGAATTCAGACACCTAGCTCAGCTGGGAAGTTTGGACAATTATTGCAGAAACTTCATGAGACAGGAAAGGCAATTTCCTGTTGCCTAAACAACCCCTAAAACAAAGGACATTTTTGTCAAAGTGCAGAAAGGGAACTGCTGGAAATAAAAGCCGACTTCATTAGACTTTATTAGAGTTCTTGCACAGGTATTTCCAGAGCAGGTAGAACTGGGTATTGCAGAAGTGGTGTGTTACAGGCTAAAAAAATATACTTGTCCCATAGTGCCTTTGCATTTCATACATAGCTTTTTTTACATATTTTATTGGGTTTACAAGGCAAGGTTTTGGTAGTGGGGGGGCTACAGGGGTGGCTTCTGTAAGAAGATGCCAGAAGCTTCCCCCATGTCCCATAGAGCCAGTGCCAGCTGGATCCAAGACGGACCCACCACTGGCCAAGGCCCATCAGTGATGGTGGTAGCACCCCTGTGATAACATATTTAAGAACGGGAAAAAAATTCCTGTGCAACACCAGCCGGAAGAGAGGAGTGAGAATATGTGAGAAAAATAACTCTGCAGACACCAAGGTAAGTGAAGAAGGAGGGGGAGGAGGTGCCCCAGCTGCCAGAGCAGAGATTTCCTTGCAGCCCATGGTGAAGACCATGGTGAATCAGATTGTCCTCCTGCAGCCCATGGAGGTCCATGGTAGAGCAGATATCCACATGCAGCCTGTGGAGAACCCCATGTTGAAGCAGATGGATGCATCCAAAAGAGACCGTGACCGCATGGGAAGCCCGCACTGGCTCCTGGCAAGACTTGTGACCCCGTGGGGTCCCATGCTGTAGCAGTCTGTTCCTGAGGAACTGCACCCTGTGGAAATGACCCGTGCTGTAGCAGTTGGTGAAAAATGCAGACCGTGGGAAGGAGCCGTGTTGGAGAAGTTCATGAAGGACTGTCTCCCATGGGTGGGACCCCACACTGGAGCAGGGGAAGAGAGTGAGAAGGAAGGAGTAGCTGAAACAATATGTGATGAACTGCCCACAACCCCCATTCCCTGTCCCCCTGCACTGCTCAGGGGGAGGAGGTAGGGGAGCCAGGAGTGAAGTTGAGCCAAGGAAGAAGGGAGGGGTGGGGGGGAAGGTGTTTTAAGGTTTGTTTTTATTTCTCATTACCTTGCTCTGATTTGATTGGCAATAAATTAAATTAGTTTCTTCAAGTCGAGCCTATTTTGCCTGTGATGGTAATTGCTGACTGTTCTCTCCCTGTCCTTATCTCGACCCATGAGCCTTTTGTTATATTTTCTCTCCTCTGCCCAGTTGAAGTGAGGGAGTGATAGAGCGGCTTGGTGGGTACCTGGCATCCAGCCAAGGTCAACCCACCACACATATATACAATACTCAATCACTCAAAAGTAGTACAAGCTGATTTTCAAAGGAACTCAAAAGGCATTTGTTATCAATGACTCTGGGCTAATTGAAAGTCAAGTTAAGTCAACAGAATTTTCTTCATGGATATAAATAAACTTTCAGTTACTCCCTTGACAATTATGTCAAGAGCAGCATCTACAAAAAGGCTGATAAGACCTGATTCTTAGAAGTTGGCCCTACTTTGAGGGGGGAGTTGGAAGAAATGACCTCCAAGGGTCCCTTCTGACTCAACCTACTTTACGAGCTTATGATTTTGTGATTTGTACAACATCAGTAACTTAATCAAATCTTTCCAAATGCCATATTAAAATTAAAATTGGAATCAGAGAAATAATCCTTAATACAATATTTCTTAAGAGAAAAGAATTTTCATAAAAGCAAACTTGACATCGTAAATCAGCATAAATTTCACAATGGGAAAATCCCATTTATTGATTTTAGTGTTTAGTCACATGAAAATGGGTCACTTGAAAATTAGATGGATAGGTGGATAAGGAAATGTCCTCATATATATTTTCCAAGACTATAACATAGTATCATAACACAATAACACATAAACTTATAAAAATTTATAAATAGCATTTTAAATTAAACAGTAAATTGTAGTCCTTGTATTTTTACAAAGGAGAAGGTGTAAATCAGTCTTAATATTTATCTTCAGACAAAGGCGTATAAAAGTAGGCTTGTAACTGGTTAAGAAAAAGATTAATCAAAATAGCGCCCAATATTTGATGCAGCCCTGAAATGACAAGACTTTGTCAATACATAAAGACACTGAAGCACTAGATGAGTACAAATGGTCTCAATTTTATATTCTTTTTTCTCTGTCAAAATTATTTAAATAGCATTGGATGAAACATCCTACTACTGAGAGAAAAAAGCAAGACAAAATACATGTATATTTACCATATCCAGTGGAGAATGATCAAGCATTGTACCCTTAAAAGCAAATTAAAAACTTTTGTTGGCTGTTTGTCAGAGTTCTTAGTTTTTATGTGATTCAACTTTGTAAAAAAATTATAGACACATACTATAGACACATGTATGTTGCCCGGAGAGGCTGTGGAATCTCCATCCTTGGAGATATCAAAAAGCCATCTGGACGTGGTCCTGGGCTGCCTGCTCTAGGTGGCCTTGCTTCATCAGAGGAGGTAGACAAGATGACCTCCAGAGGTTCCTTCCAACCTCACGGGAAGGTCTGGAGCAGGGGTAGTTTTTTTAAAGGTAGTCATTGCTTGGAGACTAGCCGGGCATCAGTCTGCTAGGGGGAGCTGGTGAGCAATTACCTCTGCATCACTTGTTTTGCTTTGTTTTGTTTCTCTTCGTCTACTAAACTTTCTTTATTTTGACAAATGAGTTTTTCTTGCTTCTGTTTTTCCATTTCTCTTCTCCATCCCACTGACCTCTCTCCATTCCAGAACTCTTGGCTATTTTAAGAAGGAAGTTTACAGAATATGGAAAAAGGGACTGGCCACTTGAGAGAAATATAGGAGCATTGTCAGAGTATGTAGGGATGCAATGAGGAAGGCTAGGGCCCACTTGGAATTAAACCTGGCAAGGGATGTCAAGGACAATAAGCAGGACTTCTTCAAGTACATAAGGACAAAAAGGAAGACTAGGGAAAATGTGGCCCCACTTCTGAATGAGGTAGGTGCCCTGGTGACAGAGAATGCAGAGAAAGCAGGGTTACTGAATGCCTTCTTTGCTTCAGTCTTTACTGCTAAGGCCGGCCCTCAGGAATCCCAGACTCTGGAGGTAAGAGAGAGAGCCTGGAGTAAGGAAGACTTTCCCTGATCGAGGAGGATCGGGTTAGAGATCATTTAGGCAAACCTGACATCCACAAATCCATGGGACCTGATGAGATGCACCTGTGAGTCCTGATGGAGCTGGCAGATGCTATTGCAAAGCCGGTCTCCATCATCTTTGAAAGATCAGGGAGAACGGGAGAGGTGCCTGAGGACTGGAGGAAAGCTAATGTAAGGCCAGTCTTCAAAAAGGGCAAGAAGTAGGACCCAGTAAACTACAGGCCAGTCAGCCTCATCTCCATCCCTGGAAAGGTGATAGAATAGCTCATTCTGGATTGTCATCTCTAAGCATGTGAAGGAAAAAAAGGTTATCAGAAGTAGTCAACGTGGCTTCACCAAGGGGAAATCAGGCTTGACCAATCTGATAGCCTTCTATGATGGCATGACTGATTGGGTGGATGAGGGGAGGGCAGTGGATGTTGTCTACCTTGACTTCAGCAAGGCTTTTGACAGCGTCTCCCATAACATCCTCATAGGTAAGCTTAGGAAGTGTGGGTTAGATGAGCGGACAAGTGAGGCAAGTTAAGAACTGGCTGAATGGCAGAGCTCAGAGGGTTGTGACTAGTGGCACAGAGTCTAGCTGGAGGCCTGTAACTAGTGATGTTCCCCGGGGGTCGGTACTGGGTCCAGCCTTGTTCAATATATTCATCAATGACCTGGATGAAGCCACAGAGTGTACCCTCAGCAAGATTGCTGATGATACAAAACTGGGAGCAGTGGCTGACACACCAGAAGGCTGTGCCCCTATTCAGCATGACCTGGACAGGCCGGAGAGTTGGGCAGAGAGGAACCTACTGAAGTTCAACAAGGCAAGTGTAGGGTACTACACCTAGGGAGGAATAACCCCATACACCAGTACAGGTTGGGGGTTGACCTCCTGGAGAGCAGCTCTGTGGAAAGGGACCTGGGAGTCCCGGTGGACAACAAGTTGACCATGAGGCAGCAATGTGCCCTTGTGGCCAAGAAGGCCAATAGTATCCTGGGGTGCATTAAAAAGACCGTGGCCAGCAGGTCAAGGGAAGTCATCCTCCCCCTCTACTCTGCCCTGGTGAGGCCACATCTGGAGTACTGTGTCCAGTTCTGGGCTCCCCAGTTCAAGAAAGACAAGGAACTACTGGAGAGAGTCCAGTGGAGGGCTACGAAGAAGATAAAGGGAATGAAGCACCTCTCTTATGAGGAAAGGCTGAAAGACCTGGGTCTGTTTAGCCTGGAGAAGAGAAGACTGAGAGGGGATCTCATCAATGCTTATAAATATCTAAAGGGGGGTTGTCAAGAGGATGGGGCCAGACTCTTTTCAGTGGTTCCCAGCGACAGGACAAGGGGCAATGTGCACAAACACAAGAAATTCCACCTCAACATGAGGAAAAAAACGTTCACTTTGCGGGTGACAGAGCACTGGAACAGGCAGCCCAGAGAGGCTGTGGAGTCTCCTTCTTTGGAGACATTCAAAACCCGCCTGGATGCATTCCTGTCCAACGTGCTCTAGGTGAACCTGCTTTGGCAGGGAGGTTGGACTAGATGATATCCAAAGGTCCCTTCAAACCCCTACCATTCTGTGATTCTGTGATTTAACAGTTCAACTCTGATTTTTTGCATTATCTATTTAACATTTAACTCTCAAATCTTGATAAATATATTGCCCAAGGGCTACCAAGTTATAGCGAGTTCCCTGTACTAATCAGGCATTATTAAAAAGTGTTTCCATCATCAACTTTTCTGCTTTTCAGTGTAATTGAGTGACAGTTTATTATTGTGTTAGAAAACAGGATACAAGGATGGGTTTCACAAAGAAATGGCAATAACATTTCAAGATTAGTATTTTTTTCCTGAGCATTTCACCTTTTATTCCATAAACAGTGGCCAAAGTAGAATGCAGAATCCAAACAATGACAAATATCTGCTTTTTTATATTTCCCTTCGAAGCCTTGTCTTTTGACAACTTGCAAGTCCTAAGATGATGAAAGGTGACTTCATTTGAGTACTTTTCTACCCAAAATGGGCATGTCAAATTTCATGAGATAAAGAGCTCCCAATGGTTTAGAAAGTGAATGCCTCAAGGCTGCTTAGAAACCTGTGGCAACATGATGGCAATACAATAATAATGTGCTATTTGGTATACAGATTTTCTCAGGCTCCACAGGGTAGAGTAACAAACACATCTGTCAACATGGCTTTTCTCTCCTTCTTTCAGGAATGGGAAGAAAATAGAATTACTTATCCTTTTGAAATAAAATATCAGATTTCTTTTTTGAGTCTCTTTGGCTACTGATTTTCACAGCCTTTTTTAACGGTGTTTTTTGACTATTTCTTTAAGCATCATGGAGGTCATCTCACCCATTTATACATATGTTACAATGCTTAGAGTGATTTGATAACACTGAATGATAAAAATACTGTGATTTGGATCTGGCTTCAAAAAAGAAGGGAAAGGGCAAGTCACAGTGAAAGCATAAAACCCAACCAAACAATATGTAAAACCAACAAGTAATGGCAACACAGATGGAAAGTAATTTTCACTGAGTGGCATCCTGATGCACAGTTTAAAATAGCAAGGCAGCACTACTCAGAATATTGCAACACATTCAAATCCAAGAGATTGTCATCTTGAGGAAATCATGTGCTTGATAAGGCACAGAATCATTTGTAGAAATACCTCTGTATCTGTGATACTGATATCACAGATACATCCAAAATCACTGGCCTGTCGCATCTACTTATTACTACAGAAGAAAAAGAAAGTTGAAAAAATGTTTTTTTAAGAACATCGAAAGTACTGAGAACATGCATTTATAGGTCTTTTCCTTTTACACA
The DNA here is from genome assembly GCA_008711295.1 of Anarhynchus alexandrinus. Taxonomy (NCBI): domain Eukaryota; kingdom Metazoa; phylum Chordata; class Aves; order Charadriiformes; family Charadriidae; genus Anarhynchus; species Anarhynchus alexandrinus. The sequence continues at coordinate 1,220,961 of VUYV01000135.1, forward strand.
AATACAGCCCATTAATGTTTTTCTGGAAATTAGTACAGAAATTGGGGAGATTTTAAAGATAAAATCACTGTACACAGAGAAACTAGACATCTAGAAAGGCTCCCACTAAGCAGCAGTCAGTTACTGTGCTACACATAGGAGAGCAGCTTGACAGCCTCATACACCCAGCACTGATTGCAGAGGGATTTTTGCTGTAACTCCTCAGGGGTCTTCCACATTTCTACGCTATGTGGTCAGCCTCAAGAAGGTAATAAAGTTAGAAGCAATAAGGAACACACAAGTAAGGTGGATCAGGGTCAGGAATAATAAAACAAAAAGAAGTCATGATTCTTAAAATGTCCTCCCCCTCTTTCCTCCCCTCCTTCTTCTTAACAGTGATTCCTTGTATGAACTGGCAAACACTTTCAGCTATTTCCAAGTAACACAAAGAAAATAAAAAAGAAAAGAGAGTTGGGCCAAGGTTCCTTGGCTAAGCTCGTGAGCCCCCTCTGCATTGACACCTAAAATTTTCATACATAAAATAGTAGCCTGAAAACTACCAGATTTATTCATAAGAGAAAAAAAATATAGAGACCAAAAAAACCCACCTTAGTTAAAATAAAATTTTGAAACTGCTTTAGATGTAAAATACAGGCCGTAAAAATTTCCCTGGTTTTAATTCTTGACTGGTGTCAAATCTATGACTGGATCTCTCTGGCTTCATCGTAGTTTTTTTCCCTGTCCTTTCATATTTGACACATTCTTTAAGATGACATTCTGGGATATACTTCAAAAAATGCTAGTGTTTACTCTATACAGCTTTATATTATTCTAATGCATACTGTGCACTTCTCAGAAGAAATAAGAAAGTATGGTTTCTGTTCCCAATTGTTTTTCAACTCCTTGCTATAACTATGCAAACTTTTCAAGGAGAGAATGAGAGAAGGGGATTAGAAAAAGAATTCAGAAAATGTGACATAACACAAACATTTTAGCTCAGGTTATTGTTCCGTTTCTGAGAAATGCAGTTGCAGAGGAATTCCACAAATGAAAATGAAAACATTATACTGCATTACATCACAATATGTTTGTTTCTCTGTATATTCAATATGAACAAAAAATGAGGAACATTCAGAGTGTCTAGGAGAAATGGAGTTGTAGGTAGCATCCTTACTGAAGTAAAAAGGGGAGGATATGACTATCCTTCTGACTGTAGCAAAATTGGTAGGATACAATCCCATCACTCCTATTTAGTTTAAATATTGCTTCTGTTTCTTCATAAATGCTACAAACCCAATTTTATGTCTCAGAGAAACTAAAAAACAGAGTTTAGTGCTTTCTGTTCTTTCTGGAAGCTTAAAAAAAAAAAAAAAACCCAAAAAAAACCCAACCCAAATCCTGAAGATAATCCGCACTTTATTTCAAAACTTGATATGTTGCAATTGGCTAATTTCAGGAAAAAAAATGCAGTTTGTCATTGGAATACAAACAATGAAAGAGTAATAAAAACATAGAAATGGAAATTACAGGCATAGGGCACTGAGATTTTTTTTTTTCCAATAAAGCTTCAGAAATCCCAGTAGTAGCGAACAGACTCTCGTTGCCACAGAAGTTGTCAGTATTCTGGAAAAACTGCAGCTGTACTTTGAGTCCCACAGACAGCTAACTTCTGACAGCTGTGAATGGTTCTTTGTAAATGTAGACTTCTCTCTTTGACTCAAAGCTGAGCTTCTGGAAAAGCTCCAAAACAGCCACTCTTGTGTGGCTGAAAAATGCTCTAAATGCATGCTAGGAGATGGCATGGCAGACCAGGCATATCTAAATGTGCATAAAATCTGCCGATGCTCTATCTTTCTTTCCCCATATAGGGATTGCAAGTTGTCTGTTTTGTACTTCCTCTGTACTTAAGACTGAGGAACATCAGTAGATAAAAGCAGTACCATAGAAATGCAGGGTCAAAACCACATTGCAACAGAGTGCTATTGAGTTAATGTAAACGGTAACTTAGGTTTCAAGTACTCAAGCACCCTGACAGAAAAATAACCTCAAAATGTTTAAAGATGTTAGAAACAAAAATTTCTTTTTCAACAGCATGATCAACTCAGCTGAAACAGAATTTGTTTCAACAGTACCTTTTCAATCATTATTTACTCAATCTCAAATAAAATTGGTGACATTTCAACTGTTTTATTGATAAGAAATGTATTTTAAAAACTGCCCTGTATCCTGAATTTTCCTTTTTTAACCCCACAACCTTTCAGCTTAGGAAGCCTGTTGATCATATGCTCTGATTTATTTTTCCCTATGACACACTTACAGCATTCTTAGCAATTAATATGACGCTGCCAACTCAAGACATCATTCAGGCGATCTGCACACCCAGATTCTCCAAGGTATTTAGACACTGAACTTCCACTGATTTCAAATGTGGTTTCAAAAAGCTGTCAGGTGTATTACTGCGGTCCTCAGTGGTCCTTAGCTCTTTTTCAAATGCCTCTGCTTTATCTAGATTCATTGTCACAAAATGGCACGTGATATTCCACTTGCAGTTACTGCAGATATATTAAATTCTTTATTGTATGTAACTTACAGAATTTTCAAAATACCCAGACTCACTAAGCATGCACCCCTGTGTGATGCATGTGTGAAAATCTCATCTAAAAGAGCAGATTCTGCTTTACTGTTATGGGGTCTAATTAGTAGTACAGAGTGTTGAAAAATTACACCTATATTCACATACCCTGCATGTAGGCAAAGAGCAAATGCAGCCACTGTGTCTTGGGGGACTGTGTGATCACTTTTCCTCTGTAGTTGTGTGATATCTTAAAGAAGGCAGACAAGTGAGGAATGATGTATTACTACTGGGTAGCAAGGCACACACACACAAAAAGACAGATTTATACTTGTAGATACAATACAGGTGAGCTACGCATAGAAGATTCATATTTATATGTTCTCCCAGACACACACACATATATATGCATATAGGAGAATTCCACTTCTAGGACCTTCATATGCACTCTGCCATCTGCAAAGCCACTCCTCTTCATGTTTCCCTTGAATTGATGCTGCAAGTGTTTTCCTCTCTTATCACGCAGCTATATCAGTTTTCAGTGAAGAACCTTATTCAGGGGTCAGACTGACCTTAAAAATCTTTGGGAGCAGCAGATTCAATATTGCCTTTGAAATATGATGTGACCATAGGCTATATGAACGAAAAGCAAGTGTATGTATTTGCCCTTGTATTGTTACTTTCTCATATCTGCAATATAGAAAATATTGAAAGAGAATGGGCGGGTACACCCCAGGAAAAAAAAAAAAAGAAAAAGGCATTTAAGAATTAAAATTGTCCTGCTTTAGTGCAATTCATTAAGAAAAGACTCTTTTTCAGTATTTTTCAGCATGTAGTAGGTGTTCCAGAATGGATTCAGAAATTTTCAGTATGTGTTAACTAGCTGATTTCAATGAACTAAATTATCCTCATCACAAAGTTAATTCACAGAGGAGTAGCAAATTCCATGCTGTGCAACTGAATTCTGAAGTCTTATTCAGTTAAAAGTTTTGGCAATTATAGTCTGGCGCATTTATGTATCCTGGCATTTTAATGGAGAGCATCTTGCAAAACAAGCGATCAGCAGGAAACATATAATACCACACAGTAGACTTCATCCGGATCTCAAAGTTCATCTCACATGAATCTTTAGAGTCTCTGGAACTGGTTTCTATTTACATGAGAATATTCAAGAGTCTGGTAATTATGATCATTTATTCTCCACTGAAAAAGTAAGACAGTCATGTGGGATGGAAGGAAAGAAAATAATATCTGCACATTCTATTCTGATAGAACTGAAGAGGATTCCTCCTTTGATTGCAAAGTTATCTTTTCCAGATCTTTGTAAACTCTATGCTGTTTACAAATATATTTTTAAACTTGAAAATGTAACTGCAAGCATTGACCTTCAGTTATTGAGTCATTTCACATCTTTGGTGAAAAAGTCATCAAAGGAAACTACAACTTTTTAAAACAGTGTTGTCAGTGTGTGGAGGATCTAGCTACCATTGATAACCACTGTGCTAAGCATTGCAGATTCATAGAGTTCTTTTTATATTGGCTAATTTAAATCACTGAAAAAGTAACCCTGCTGTTGTTCGTTTAGAGATTGAAAAGGTCACGCTGAACTACCATATGAACAAATTGAATACTACAAATAGTCAGTGACTGAAAGGGCATTCCTGGATTGGAACGCCAGGCTAAGGCTGCTCAGATAATTTGAAAGATTATTAACTAACTACTATAAATTAAAAAAAGGATATGTAAACAAGCCAAATGAAACAGAGTAAAAATATTAAACATTTAGATCCATAATTTGCTTCCTAAAATACAAAAGCCTAGCCTGCTAGGCTCAGAGCTTCCTCTGACTGTGAAGAAGTGATTTTGAAACCTGTCGACTCAAAGAGACCATTAAATTCATGTTATCAAGTTCCTTGGTCAAAATTTCTTACCACTGAACTTCTGTATGAACGGAGTAGTCTCACCACATTTTACAACAAAAAGCATGCTGTGAGGGGTATACTCTTCCTGGAATGTTCCTTGAACGACGTATTTGAGATAGCTGAGCTAAATACCCTGTTTTTAATGATCTGTGAAACAAATAATTTGTTATCAAATTACACTGGTGTTCAGAGACACAGACTTGGAAAGAAAAAAACAGATGAAACAAACCCAAGACATTAACTTAAGCATCGAAAATATATTTTATATCATAAAATAAATATATGATTTGTGGCAGAATCAAGTCATATTAGATGTTTTATAAAGAAAACAACGCCACAAACAACAGACTAACAACAGAATAACAAGAAGAAACAATGTAAAAACTCTGTTAGCATTTTTCAGAATATTGTAAGTTATCAAAAAAAGCCCCAGAATTTTCCAGGTAAAGCTCCTTGATATTAGCTTATAGCATTTAGATTGAAAATGCCGTGGGCTGGTACTAAAGCCAGTGCTTCATATGGCAGTTGTTTCCAACTGCTTTTCAAAAACCAGTTTTATACCTGATAAAAATGTAGAGCTAACCCAACATTAGGTGTTTCCAACATCCTCAGTATCAGTAAGTGTCATTATATAGTATCAGTATAAGTGCCATTATCTGGTTAAGTTGTTAATGGTTGAGGTCAGGACAAGGTAGCTGTGATGAGTCATTATGTTAAGGCTGGTGACAGGAAATATTGCTCACTTTCTGAACTGGTATAAGCTTTATAATGGCTGTAACTTTCTTGTTGGAGCATATATGTTGAAGGATATGACAAGGAGAGACCTCTTACAAGACCTTTCTTGTAGATACTAGGTAGATATTAGGATGTAGATGATACATGCAAGTATGGCATGTCACTCATGCTAAAGAGCTTTGTTAAGTATTTGACAAGAAATGGCTTCTGATTCTCCATCCTCCAAAACCAAACAGACTGCAGAAATGTTAGTCGGTCAGAAAACAGCACTGTAAAAAACTCAGCAGAGAAATGAAGATATTTGAATTCATGAGTTGCTTTTACGACCTACAACATCTCAGCAACCAACTGTGAATTTCTCATGTGCACTGTTTTTCTTTTGGGAGGTGTGAAGGGGGAATGTAAGGCTAATTAACTCTTGAACAGGCTTGTACTGAATTTTAACACATATGGAACATTTTGATACAGGTTAATCTGCCCCAGAATCTTTTGTCCCTCAGATTTGTTAATTCATCTGTTTTATGATTAAAGACTTCCCACAGACACAACCTCAAACTCAGATTTCTCATTATTAACCTTTAAAGAACATAATAGCGTAGCTCTTCCATGTAAGCGGCTTCTCTTAATGTCCAAAACTGAGGTTATCAGCATGAATGCTTACTCATTTTTAGTGAGTTCTGGCACAGCCAAAAATAGGTTCTTGAACTTGAGTTTCTCCTATCTAGCTTTCAGCACTTAAATGAGCCTTTAAATTATCTTAGATCCCTACTTTCCCTGAGGGACAAAGGGACATAGTCAACTGAAAGAAATAGCTATCTTGAGAGGATGATTCAATTCTTAAGGAGGCTTTTAACAGTTGTTTATCATTAAGTACAGAGGCAGCCTAGAGCAAATAAGCCTCCATTAAAACAGGCTTCAGTACCTATTTGCTGTGCTTGAATTTTTCCAGTAAGAACATCTAGTCTCCCACAGGAGCGATTTCTTGCCTCTCCAAGGTAAGGTATCACAAAAGGGCTCTTCTGAGCTGAACTGTTTTGAATTATATTCTGATTTACCTGAAGTACATCTCAGCCCCCTTTCAGTATGCAAGTCCCTGAACTTATCCACGGGTTTAACTCAGGTTATTATTTAATGTATTTCTTAGTTCATTGAAGCTTTAACTTTGTAATCAGTTGTTATCAACAAACTTTTACTAAAATTTATGTAAAAAAAAAGAGAGTAAACAACAATGATAGCAATAAACACCACATGATGCATTTTCTCAGGTGCTAATTTATCTAATGTGCATATCATGTCTGAGCAAACACTCTTTAAAGCATTGGGACTCTATAAATTAAGAGTTTTAATTAACAGTTTCGTTCATGAAAACTATGGAAAGGATTCTATCCATAGTGGAAGAGTATTCAAGGCCATAAGTAACTTTTGCAGGTGTTGAAACAATGAAGCAAAACTGTATGGCATCTCCAGAGCTTTTTCTTATGAGTGTATTTCAGGCATGCAAATTTTATTCCTACTGGCAAAAAGAAAAAGAAAATGATATACTAAATAATGATAAAATAATTTGGAAAAAAAAAATCCTTATCTTGGAACAGTTTAAAAGTTCTGTATTACTGGTTCGACTGTCCACTGACATCACATTCTGCAAGGTAGAACACAGAAAGAGAAACAGACTTGTGCATGAGGAACTTATAGGTAGTTTAGGTTTAAATCTTGCCTAGCATATATACAGGGAATATTATCACAGGAGGATTTGGAAATGGGGTGCATGTCACCTATTGCAACTACTTTGAATGAGCAAAAATATTAACTTTTGATGGAGACGTACCAAAAAGAAAAGTGAAGTCTCTCTGCTCAAAGATTTTGTTACTGGGGCTTCCGTTTTTCTGGACTAATAGATTCAGTGAAGTGAAATGCTACCCATAATGTCAGAATTTGGTCCAGAATGAAAAAAGATTTATATAAGTTAGGAAATTCTGCAAGAAAACACAAAGATACTTGGATTAGAAAAAAAAAAATAAATTGTAGTAATATGGTTGTGCCTCAAAATCTGAAAGTATTAATAAAGTTTTAAAAATCATAACTGCAGTTTAATAAAGATTATAAAAAGAAACCAAAACCCGACAGAGGCACATTTAAATAGTATGTGCTAAATAAACATAAGAGATTACTAATTTATTGTACAACAACTGTATGGTAATGCAACATGAATCCATGATACAAAGTTTTTGCCACAAGATGAAAATCTTTATTACTTCTTACTCTACATAAGTAATAGATATGACATGATATTTAAAAATACACTTTTTATTTGAAAGAGTATGCTGTAAGCAGCAGCATATGATGAATGACCAGGGATTAAATGCTTGTGGTATCTTCAAGGGTCAGAAGGTTTCTTGTGATAGCACTAGATTTCTCCAGCTAAGAATTTGGAGCAAAGATACATATGGGACATGGAAGTTATTCAAATCAGCTTTTGTCAAAAGCAGAAGTAGAAAATAAACTATGTATGTTTCATAGTAGCATTTTGGGTAGGTTTTATGTCATTTTATACTTTACTTTCAGCATAACAAAGACAGTTACTCTATTTTATCTTCGATGCGAAGGTTAACCACTGAGCTCTATTAACTGTATGCAAACAAAAAATGCAGGTTTAAAATATTATTAAGAACAATGGAATATGTAATAAAAGAAAAGAAAACATTACTTAACAGAAAACTCTTTTCATTAAACATAATTTGTTGACTAAATAGTAATTGCTACACTAGGAAAATATAAGCACAAAGCAAGGAAATTGATTTCTTATTATGGCATTCACATGACATTTTAACCCATGTATAACAGCAAAAAAGGAAACAAACAAAAATCTCCACAACACGGCTACACAGGTCTACTATCACATCACTAATGCTAAAAGTAATGATCCACAATCCATATGTTCATCCACATCAATTTAACAGAATAACAGATGAAAAATAAATATTATAGGTAAAACCACATAAAATAAATTTAGTCATACAGAAATTTTCATATGCATTTGCTAGCAACCATACGAATTATTTTTTGAAAGAGAACTTAAGATGTTTCCTGTATTATTAATTTTTTAAAAGTACATTTACTAATGCAAGTCTGAATTTTGATACAGTATCTGCCTCATGATGAGTAGCACTATATTTCCCCAAAAGTCCCATCCATGTCAATAAGAATACAGATGACATGAAGTATAAATATATGTTAATCTGCTTGCAGTTATATTTAGGTATCCCTGGTTTAAATACATTGATTGACCATTCACCAAGTATGCATTTAGCCCACTTGATTTTAGGTATCAGCTCAAGCACTAAGCTAAATGCATTATGTCCCCACGAACAGTAGAGAGGGACATGTATTTAGAGTAGACTTCAGGTCACATAAGTAGAATTATCATTTGGATATGCCCATCTCACATTGTTATCTATAGGACAGTAAGATGAATTGGCCCTGATTTAGACACCGTGCATGGTTGCCTAGTAAGACTATTTCAAAACATGGTACCTGTCTGCTTTTTAAAAGAATGTTTTATTTTATAAAGCTAAGTAAAATATTTCTTGCCTTTCCTACAATAGTTGGGAAATTGTTCAAGTGGAAGGCATTAATTTCATTTAGCACTGCATAGATGCATTTCAGAAGTAGGTAACATTTCGTAAAGGAAGACAGCATCCTAACAAAGCTTGAATGCTGCAGAACCTATGTAGGCTTCAAATTGCTAAAGTTTATCTTAGGCAAGACGGACTTCATGATTTAGGTACTGATACTGTTATTCATTAAACTTCTCTGTTGCCATTCATTTCAGCAATATATTTGCATTAAAAAATGGATTGAAGCAACGCATAAAAGGATGTTAAACATTTCCAACATTTTGCTATATTAAGAGTTAGATTCATTTTCTGGATGAGGTATTGCAGAGGGAGTTCTGAGAAATGAATTAATTCAATAAAGCTTTCCATATTCCACATGCAACATTTCAGTTAACCGATCTCATTTTGCTTCAGCTCATGAAACGAAGACTGGGAATAATATTTCCTTTCACCTCTCCTTCATCTGCTTTTTCTGACTTTGGCTGCAAATTTCCAGGTAGCCTAGTACCGTTAAGTAACTTCACACTATTCACTTGCCACTGGATTTCAGGACCAACATTTTCACTCCCACTGATTTTTCTCTAAGTCATAGGATGTAATATGGCAATATGTATTGATACTATCTGATTACATAGCTCTGATGGAGAATCCAGACGCCATTTGCAACTTCTAGGTATCACAATGGAGAAATAAACATAGTAAAATCCCATGTGGCTTTCTACTTAAGCTTTGTAGGATGCTAATGTTCTACAGGGACATGTACAGAAATCTAGAGCTGAAATGACATTAAATCATAAATTTCATACCACTTCTATGCAGAAATAAACTGCTCATTAGCATTTTTTGCCTCTGAAGACTGTAATTCTATATTTCTCTTCAACAGAGATTGTGAAAGGGTGGTTGGCATATTATAATTAGTGATAGAATAAGACTTAATGTTTGCAGGGTGTTTTGATATTCTTAACTAAGGTGTATCATATAGTTATTATGACTTTTTTTCCCCCTTTTTATTCAGTGTATTATATTTTTAGTTTCTTGCAAGATATCTGTATACTTTATACAGATAATATATGCAATATAGAAGTTTTTAATATATGTATAAATATAATTTTTCACTTGAACTAATAAATTCGCTGGTAAACTAATAAAACACCTGTACAATTCAGTTATTTTACTGATAACAAATCACACCAGCTTTTCACTAGTCTATAATAATGCTTAAAATCCCTTGCTCACAAATCATGTTCTATTCCTTCATTTTGAACAGCAGAGCAGCTGTCTTCTTCCTTCCATTGCCTAGTGTCTAGAAATTTTATACTGATTATCAGTTAGAGTAAATAGTAAGTTAACAGAGTAAAGAAAGAAAAGGCCAGTTGTTACATACCACTAATCTTTTTATGTATTACCATAAAATACATAAGCAATAAAGATGCTCAACCTAGCCTACTCCCAGTCTATGGTTCAAAGAATATGGGACAACACCACAGTATCTTTAAAAAAGGATTTTCAGTTTTGTAAAAAAAAATGTCTCATATCTTTCTTGATTTATGTCGTGGTTTAGGCCGAATTGGCCCCAGATGGGACCAATGGATGCTCCCCCCCCCACTCTCTGCAAAGAGAGAGGCAGAGGAGGGTAAAAGACACTTATGAGTTTAGAAGGAACTAAACTACTTTGATGAAATATTGATAATATAATAAAAAGAAAATAATGAAATATATACAAAGCCATATCAAGGTCCCAGGACGACAATCACATCCCTGACCTGCATTGGGGAAGTCCCAGACTGGACTCAGTGATGGACGGGAACTGGATTCCAGATCTGGATTCAGGATCGGGATCAAAGGCAGACGAACAGACAGAGTCCTCCTTGGACACCGGCCATTGAAGAAAGAGAGCTGACCCTTTGATCCCTCAGCTTTTATACTGAGCATGAGGCAGATGGGATGGAATACCCTGTTGGTCAGTTTTGGGTCACCTGTCTTGTTCACTCCACCCCACAAATGTAATCCCTCTATGCTTTTCCGCTTCTGACCCTCTAACGGGGCAAGTAACAAAGTTATCTGGCCTTGGGTGTTATGGCAATAAGTATAGGCAAGAGCCTCTCTGCATCCCATGCCTGGGCATCAACTATAAACATAGGTCTTATCACTCTGAGAGAGTGAACATTGTCTGCACAATATGCTGTTAATTTCAGTAGTTAGAAGAAGCCCAGCTAAGAAGCAAAGTTACTGAACAAAATTGGTCCTGTTTTACCTCAAACCAGGACAATTTGCCAGCACTCAGTCTTGTCAACTGACCAGATATATTTAAATTTAATTTAAATTAATAGACAACGAAAATCCAAACCTAATACCAGGTTATCATATCTGTCTTGATACAAGTTGCTTTCACTTTGACTTTCAGTCATTTTACTTCCAAAGAAGAACCAGTGACATGAAGTAGACAAGGCTGACTGAGAATAATAAGCTACAGTTCATGAATGCATTCATCATTTAATGAGTTTTCAGTGCAGTGAACTTGTAACTACCTCACCTTTGGCTAAAAGACTGTGGATTTGAATTTTATACCAAGACCACGAATCTCTTAAAACCAGTAGAGACGTTCTAACAAAATTATGCTAAATCAGTAAATACCTTTAAAATACAACATTTTTCCCTAATCCCAAATTCTTAGACTATGTGTGATACAAATGTCCAGCAGTAGAACATTTAACAGCGCTGACATCTCCAAAAGAGAATTGTTCTCTGCAAGTTCAAAACACGTAAGCTCAGAATCAGTTTCAGGATTAGTGACTGCAGGTTCAGAAAAGCAGCTTCTCTGTAGTCACATTTTGAATAGTATTTAGAAGCATGAATGTAAGTTTGTTTGTTTGTCTCTTTTTTTTTTTTTAAGGTCCGTATCTTGAAAAGGAGAAGGCACTATTCAAGAACTCCCAGTTTCCAGACATCATCAGTCAGTGCAATGCAGCTCTTAGTGTTTCACGTGCTGCGTTTTGATGTTACAGGAAATAACCTTTCAATCCTCTGAGGTGTCTGTTCAAGTATGTTGCTTATTATAACTGAAAGGATATATCTTCAGACCTCTTTGCATTTTTCCTTTTCTTTAGAAAAATAATCATAATGATAATAAAAAATTTAAAAGCTCTCATGTCATAATGGTTGATGACTTGATTAAACAACTGGCCCACTAGAAGAATGTTTGCATAACACTTAATAAAAAATTGATTATGAAAAGAATTATGGTATAAACCAAATTATTTTATATTACTAGTCATCTATTTAAACATTAATTGTAAGGGTTAGATGGCTGTACAATCCATCAAAGGCCTTTAATTCTTAAACCATCCCATTTATCACAATGTTATAGAGAAGCTAATCACAATAAACATGTTTCTTCATCATTCTTAGATATATATAATTAATTAAAAGAGTTTACTATTTGAAAATCCATTTTTATACCAAACTGTATGAATAATTTTAAAATTAGGATAAATTTACCAAATAGAAAACTTAAACTGACATGTTTTTCAGAAGATTTCTTCCCATTTTATATATATGACTATGTAATATCAAAAAGACCACTCTGAGATTACATCAATACACAGTTTTTTAAAAGTTTATTTTGAAATGTAACTGTAAAATCATGAATCTATTAATATTTCCTCTTCAGTAATGTGCAAGATAGTTATCAAAAAGAACTCTAAAAATCACAAGGAAAGTTTACTATCATGTTTTCTACTCCTCCTGTTCAATTTCTCTTCTCCTCCTTCAGTTAGTGTTTTCATTAAGCAGTTTCCTACACAGAGGTGCATATAGGGACACCTAGTGGCAATAACTGATGAAAACTCCCCAGTCAGAAGATCTGGAGGAATCACCAGTGGTATGAAATCCAGATCACGCTGAATAGCCAGAACGAACAACTTCAGTTCACTGTAGGGCTTCACCTTTTTTATTGGAGTGATTCCACTTACTTAAAAAAAAAAAACAAAAACCAAAACAGAACAAACCAAAACATTCCTTACTTCCTTTCAATGCAACATAACATAGTGATCGTGCCAATTAGGTAGAATGGTTAAATAATAGATTGATTTTCAATCATCACTGTGTAAATAAAGCTTCATATTTATTTTAGAAAAAGATGAAACTGTCTCATTAAGAGTCAGCCTATTCTAGCTTATTAAGTGAATGCACGTATATAAAGATGTGAAACTAACAGGTATTATATTTTGTAAATATGTTTAAACATACACTGTAGGAATCCAAATTACTGGATCTGGTTTTTAGAAATCAGACTGAGGATCTAGTTTTATTTTCTTTTAATTCTTATAAATTATTGTGTGTGCATATAAGTTGTCTTAAATAACACTTCCAAAAAAGCAAAACAACAGATTAGTCTCAGGCAAAATTATTCAAATGATAAAACATAAAGCAAAGCACCGGTATCCACTTATAGTCACAGAAGGCTAAGATTACAAGAAAATATATATGCTCCTACTATCATTTACAGTGTTTAGATCTAGATCCAGTATTCAGAAACCATTGAGACTGACAAAGTTCTTGCTGGGTACCTTCATGTGCCTCAAGGATCCACATTCCTTGCTGTATATTTTACTGCCAATAAGATTTAACTAGACAGCAATATTTTCCTAGACATTAGAAATTACATTAGTGCTGTTACTACCGAGTCACTTGGAAGTCTAACTTATACATAATCACTGATTTTCAGTTTCTGATTTCCCCTGTGTTTTGCTTGTGAGGAACAGTTCAATAGAAATTCTCATGGGATGCCTAATCCCCCCAAAGTGAACAGGAACAAGACAGGTCAGTCTTTATATTTGGAGCATAGTATGCTTGTCATATTCAAGTTTATATTAACTAATCTGGAGTAAGAATTTTAACCCAGCTCCTTCTATTGAATGTTTTAACCATTAAGACAGAAACCACTTGGTAATTCTCTGAGATTCTCCTGTTAAATCTGTTTCACTTACTGCAAGAAAATTAAAGCAGAAAGAAAAGGAGAATAATCTAATAGATCTGTACCTTAGGGTTACCCCTGTGTGTAGGAATATGTATAAACCTCTGTATAATTCCTATCCTAAAATTTTCACTAGAAAAACTAAGAAGCTACCTCAGAGGAAGTGTTCAGATCCACATGAAATCAGAACCTTTTATTTCATGTATTATGGATAGATTTAGATACCTAACATTGGACATATTTTACGTAATATAATTTTAATTCTTTGATAATCCTAAGTATACCAAGGAGATGAGAGGTGCAAAGTCAGATCTAATGTATAATAACAGAACAGTTTAGGAAATTTTAGAGAGATTTTTTCCTACGTGCCACTTAATCCATGCCATGACACACTGAAAATGCTGAAAGTTTAGCTAGTATTTTGGGGAGAATGGAACTGAGCTGACTGTGATTTTCATAAGAAGTTGTAATAAGAAGTATAGGAACATAGAGCTGGAAGGGACTATCTAAATTTCTACATCCTCACAGTTGTGGGTTACCATATACTAGATATGTAGTTAAAAAAAAAAAAAAAAGAAGTCTATAGCACTTTTACTCCAGATGGTACTACACATTTCCCAGTACTGAAACAAAACCTTTAATTTTGCAGTAAAGACCAAAAGCCAGACCTCTAATGTTCCTTTGGGAAAAATGAAAAAGGGGGGAAGAGGAACAAGGGCACCACCAATGGTCTACTGAGGCCCCTGCAGTAGGAGGATATATGTTAGAAATTGCTTGCAGACTTTTCTAGGAATTAAAATATGTCCCACTTTACAAAGGAGAACAAAAGAAAGAAGGAAATTAACAGAATTCTGAATCTAAATTATACAATAAGGGAAGAAAACATTCTTCCTGACCTGACAGCCTGCAGTAAACCCTGAGGCAGAGAACAGATACAGTATAAATGTAGAACAACCATATTCCATCTTCTTCAAAAAGACTTTTTCTCCCTAACTCAGCACAAATGTCACTTTCCTAACACAAACTGTCCCATTCAATTGCACAATGCTTTTTGTAAGCTTTTCAAGTTCTATCTTAAAACAACTTTGGTTTATTGGCCCGATTGCCTATTTGGAAGACCTTTCCAGTATCTCACTTTTCAGATGGTCAGTAAATTTCTTCATATTTCTAGGCTATGTTAAAATATAGTCAATACATAAATATTTGATGGCATGCCAACATCAGTCTTTAGTTCAAACACCTTCTGTCTTTTCTTAGTATTTAACTGAAAATGCATTTATCAGGAATCACATGCCCTTTCAATATCTATTTGGCTTCGTATGCCCTTTTTTTTTTTTTAATCTATCTTCTGTAGCCACATTTTGTATGCCCTAATTACCCTAGTTTCTTTCTGATCTTTAAATTTCATTTTAAGATCTTCTTCAAATGCATGACTAGAACCATGCATAATATAACAGGAACCCATGAAAAAACACATAATTTACAATAGTGTTAATGCCTTCCCACCTACTAGACTCATAGAATCATAGAATAGTTTGGGTTGGAAGGGACCTTTAAAGGTCATCTAGTTCAACCCCCCTGCAATGAATAGGGACATCTTCAACTCAATCAGGTTGCTCAGAGCCCCGTCCAACCTGACCTTGAAAGCTTCCAGGGATGGGGCATCTACCATCACTCAGGGCAACCTGTTCCAGTGTTTCATCACCCTCATTGTCATTCCTTATATCTAGACTAAATCTTCCCTCTTTTAGTTTAAAACCATTACCCCTTGTCCTATCGCAACAGACCCTGCTAAAAAGTTTATCCCCATCTTTCCTGTAGGCCCCCTTTAAGTACTGAAATGTCACAACAAGGTTTCCCCAGAGCCTTCTTGTCTCCAGACTGAACAACCCCAACTCTCTTAGCCTGTCTTCATAGGAGAGGTCCTCCAGCCCTATGATCATTTTTGTGGCCCTCCTCTGGACCCACTTCAACAGATCAATGTATTTCCTGTGTTGAGGACTCCAGAGCTGGATGCAGTATTCCAGGTGGGGTCTCACGAGAGTGGAGTAGAGGGGCAGAATCACCTCCCTCGACCTGCTGGACACACCATTTTTTGATGCAGCCCAGGACATGGTTGGCCTTCTGGGCTGCAAGCGCACATCGTCGGCTCATGTTTAGCTTTTAATCCACCAGTACCCCCAAGTCCTTCTTGGCAGAGCTGCTCTCAATCCCTTCATCCCCCAGCCTGTGTTGATACCGGGGGTTGCCCCAGCCCAGGTTCAGGAGCCTGCATTTGGCCTTGTTGAACCTCATGAGGTTCACAAAGGCCCACTTCTCGAGCCTGTCCAGGTCCCTCTGGATGGCATCCCATCCCTCAGGTGTGTCAACTGCACCACTCAGCTTGGTGTCATCCGCAAACTTGGACAATCCACAAATTAGGACAATACTGCCTAATACATCATAGAATCGCATTTCTCTTTTGCTTTTATATCAGTACTTCTTTTATGATGGCAACATACAGTTACTTTCTGATTGACCACTTCCTTCAGATTTTTAGAATTTTGTATAAAATTGGATCTTCCAAGTTTACAGCAAAAGTTTCCATTCATGACTTCGTAGATTGTGATATTAAATTTCACACCATTGCCTTCAGTCCAGGCCAAAAGGAAATAATATATAGAACCACGTGAATTAAATTTATAAATATTGACATGTTAAAATATCGACAGTAACATTAAACTTGTAAATATTTCTATATAGTGTGTGTATACATTTACATATATGTATGTCAACACACACACACATATATAGGTATGTGTATACAAACTTTGTTCAGACCCACTTACTTCATACCCTGAAATCACTGCTAAGGGTATCACAGAGGACTAGGCTCAAAACTGGTCACCAAGAAACTCCACTAACAACTTCCATACATTCAGATAACCCCCCTCTCACGATTATGTACTGTCCCCTTGTCTAAGCTCCTTAGAAATTTTGTAATTCTTGTATATATCCTCCTGACTTCAGACATTTCCAGTCCTTACTTCTGGACTTGCATTTCATGTATTGATCATTTCAGCACTCAAGGATAGAAATTTTCTGGACCAAATGCTTGTGCCACACAGGACCGGATACGCTGATGATATGATTTCTCTTGCCCTATTCCTACTTTTGTAATAGATCAAAATTTACATATACAGTCTTACCAGAAACAGAGGCAACTTTTCCAGTAAGTATTTAGTCCAGACCTGCTTTATTCTTAATGGCCACACCATCCTTTAACATCCATCCCACTTCTTCAGTTCTCATTTTGCTTATACGGCTGAAGTTTTTACCGTGTTTCAGTTTTGGTTTTTTTTCTGTGCAAGTTTTGGTTTAACAAGGTTTCTGACCATTCTCAGTTTGGTTTTATACCTTCTAATTATTGATGCAGATTTCTCTTTGCTAATCAATATCTCTTTTCCATTCTTCATGGATTTTGTGCTTACCCTTAATAACTTGTTTAAGGTTTCTACCGTCTGGGAATATTTTTCATCCCCGTTGTTTGGGGTTTTTTGTTTCTCCCCCTCTCTCCCAGTGTAAACATTTAACAGTGTTTGAATTTTTTTACATAAAGTAATATCATTCCTTACCTGAATTCTAATTCTGGGGCTCCTCACTCAAAACTATCTCACTAAACTTTTTTGTTTCTCAATTTGCCTTCCTGAAACACTGGACTGTAGTCACAGATCCTCCACATTTTCTGTCTTGCAACTTCACATGAAGTGGAAAAGCGCAAAACCACTAGATTTAAGATTATTTTCTGCATCAGCTTTTCCTGCAGATCCTATCATTCACTAAAATTATCCTAAGTTATCCTCGCCCCTTGTTTGCTCAGTGTCTGGTCCATAGAAGAAGCTATACTCTATCCTGTTTAAATTCATATCATCCTCAACATAATTAGTTAATTTTTTTCTGATATTTGCCTGTGAGAAATCATAGAAATTTGCATGATCACACAATATCAATTTTTACTTTTTTTTCCTGTATTTGTAGGTATTATTATCTAGATCAAATCTGTACCAGCAGATTAATAATGGATTGCATCCCCATGAAGCTTTTTTCCTAACGTTTGGTCAATGATTTTCATTCAAGCAGACACTATCTCATTTTCACCCTCAAATTTAAATTCTTTATTGCACTATTGCTTAACAGTCTTTACTCCTTAACAGTTTTTAGTCTATTAACATGAAATTAGTCCACCACCTTCTTTGCCTTCCCTAAACAGTGTGTATCCATCAGTTCCAAAATATTTCACTTATGACTTTGGTACCTCCATGTTCCTGTTTTTCTACAATGTCCAGTCCCACATGCTGGGGACCCATCAACTGTTCCTGCTACTCTTATTGACTGAAGAAAGGGGGTAGACCTGTTACAAGTTGTTGTCGATATAATCCATGTACTCATCATATCCCTTTGTTTATCTATGTCTCCTGTTGTTCCATCCTTATTCATGTCCCTCTATTTGTATTTTATTTGAGGATTATACGAGTTATTTCTAATTTTCCTCATGAGTTTTTCAGTTTAAGGATTTTTAGGACCTCCTGGTTTCATGAAAGGCAAATGAAAGATAAATTAGCAAAAGGCAACACACTGTAGTAACAAAGACTTCTATTTCTCATAAATTTAGCAGCATTTATTGTGTGATGTTAAGTGTGCTCAGGCTTATAATCACAGTTCTAGTTCAAATATTCAGAGAAAACTTTCCACTGTAAGGAACACTTTCAGGCTATGTAGACGCCATTCAAACGGAGTCTAATTCCTTTCTGATTTCAGCAAGGAATACAGAGATGTGCCCTCTCATGCTAGCCATGCATATTGAAATAAATATTCTGCAAAACTCTACAGAACTTTAAGGCATTTTACTAAATCAGAGTAAGAATGAATGGAATAGCAACATGATGGTTCTACACTAGCAGCTATTTAAACCTTGTGTGTGCTAGTAAAATAATCTAGCAGTCTAACAACTTAGAAGTAAGATTTTATTAAATTGGATTTTCTATTCATTATACTTTTTAATATCTCATTAGCACAGGACCAGAATAATTAAACTCAAACATATGTACAATACTGACTTTTACATAATAGTTTTTAACGTGATTTCAGGTTTATGAAATGTCAACTTTTCCAAAATGGTTTTGTTGAAAGAGTTAAGATCAGCCTAGCTGCCAGGATTATATAAAATACCTTTCTCTCTTATGAACAGAAAAGTATTTATGTGTGTCTAATTTTGTGTGTCAGAGAGAAAAATAGCATAGAAACACAGACAGATGCTATAAATACGACAGGCCTTAAAAATGTAAGCATATGTGTATAAAATCCCATATATTCAAAATACAGAATTATTAACTCAAACCCCAAAATATATTTCAAAATAGTGAGGTCATATGAAACTCCTGTAAAACATCCGTATTTACTATCTGTGAATTCTTTTTATGCCACTATCACAATATATTTCATGTGGAATACTAGAAAAGCTTTAAAGGCGGGGGTGGGGGGATGCCTAGTGTGCTTTGGTATTCTCTTCTTGACTAAAACTAGTCTCCTGAATCTCAATCTAAAGCCATTCAAAACCTTCCACTGAATCAGCTGTTTTTGCATCAAAACAGGAATGTTGGAGACTCTTTAATAATAGAAGTAAGTACTTTGTCCCACTGAGAAGCTTTCCAGAAGCTTCTACAAGGTCAGGAATATTACTTGGTGTATATAAGAAGGTTGTCTTCCATCCAAACACTAGATCTTGCTTATTTCGGGCCTCAGGAAAGAGGATTTGAGTCACACTCCTTTTACATTTGCAAAGAGAAGAATACACCTTTTGGGTAAGGCTGAGGTGGTTCTTTACAATCATCCCTCGGTTTAGCATGCTGGGATGTTAAGATATGAGTTGACAGAGCTCAGCTGAAGATATAGATGTGATGAATTCACTTGTCCTATGCAGAGTATTCTTCCCTTTTCAATGTTTAGATGCACAGAAGAAAATCCATGAGGGCACAACTACCTCTAGCATTACATTTGAGTTCAAGCTGGATTCCAACCTCTGTGCTACGCACATGGGATATACTTGACGTATTCCTGTATGCATAGCACCTATTTGATTTACATACTAAAATGTACACAGCACATAACAGTAATGAATACACTACTGCGAACACGTGCACATTTTTGCATGTATGCAATTAAATTACCTTTTTTTGGTTGTTTTTTTTTTTTTTT